>OY759165.1:4974628-5506685 GCA_963662125.1 Diplazon laetatorius | reverse complement strand
TATCAATATTCTTCTTCGATCTCTTCGTGTTTTTAGTAATTGTATTCATCATCCACTCTTTCCCATCCTTCTTTCTCGCGTGCTTCACATTTGTCTGAGCTTAGCTTTTGTGACGCTTGTTTTCCTTCTCCTTTCCCTATCTCGCTCTTTCTCTGTCTCTCTCTCTCTCTCTCCCCCATTATCGTTATCTCTCAGCCTCTCCCTCGGATTATCCTCTACGTTTTTTTTCGTTTTTCCTTCGCCCTCTTCCTCCTCATCTTATCCCCATCCTACTTCATCAACCTCATATCGAATAGACCAACTGATTCTCAAGTCAATTCGATAACAGAATACCCAAAACAACAACAACCCCCTCCCCCCCGTCCATTAATTTACCAAACACCTTTTTACATCACAAAATCATTTTTCCAATCATCATCCAACACGATTCCTCGATAATGAAGTGCAAAAAAAAAAAAAAACTGAGCGATCATTCTTCGTTTAACGAAACAAAAAAAAACAAGATATATTTTCGAGAATAGTCGACGAAACGCGTGCACACATGCTGCACACGTGAAAAAAAAAACGAAAAAAAAGGGATCGGTTGGCCTTTCGCAGTGGAAAAATTCGTGAATAGTCAGACACAAAGCCCAGAGAACCGGTTGCTGCTTGGGTTTTGCCTGCTCGACTGGCTTCCCAGACAGAAGTAATGAAGTCAGAAGAAGCGAAGAGCAAAAAAAAAAAGAGAGAGAGGGAGAGAGAGAGAGAGAGAGAGAGAGAGAGAGAGAGAGAGAGAGAGAGAGAGAGAGAGAGAGAGAGAGAGAGAGAGGGGCTTAGAGGAAGATCAAGAGAACGAGTAAACGACAGAGAAGAACAAACACAGAGCTAGAGAGAGAGAGAGAGAGAGAGTAAATGAGAAACGAGTAGAACGAGGAAAGAGTAGAAACGTTTGTGCATCCCGCACATCTCGCAGGTGCAGGGCGTGGTACCTTGTCGGCAATATCGATTACGAACCGGGCGGTTGCGCATTCACGTTCTACACGTGGACCGTGGACCGAGCGCGCGCACGAGAGAGAGGAAACGAGAGGAGCCGGCGAGGAGGACCACCGGCCCGCACGACCGACAGACCGACAGACCGACCGACCGACCGACCGACGGTACGACCGACGAACGCTCCGAACGGTGACGAACGGGGACCTTCGTCGATGCTGGACCACCTTCCTCGAACCCGCGGCAAAAAAAAAACCCATCCACCCTTCGCATCCACCCCCTGTCTCCTCTTCCACCCTTCACCCCTTTACCTTCAACCTCCTCTCCCCCTCCCCCCCCCCCCTCCCCCGCCTCCCACAAAACGTTCCACACCGACCAGACTAAATTTGTGTTGCCCTATATTTTAGCTTCGCACTCATCTGCCTCTCAAAGATTGATTGCTTTTCCCAGCCGCTGTCTCTCTCTCTCTCTCTCTCTCTCTCTCTCTCTCTCTCTCTCTCTCTCTCTCTCTCTGTGTGTCTCTTTTTCCCTCTTCTAAGATAGACTTGCGTGCCTATCTGTTAGCGAATGTAACGTTACAATCGTCTCGTTCATAATTATTATTATTTTTAGTTTATCTTATTTTTACTTTTTTATTCATTTTCTCTCGATCAACTTATAATTATTATCTTCAATTATCGTTTTCATATAATGTTGACTTTTCATTGTTGTTATGTTTTTTTATATTTTAGTTTATACTTTTAGTCTTATTGTTGCGTTTATTCTTACTGTTTTTATATTTTTTTCGTTTATTCTTAGTCTTATTATTATTATGATTGCTATTATTGTTTTATATCTTTTGATTCTTATTTTGTTATTATTTGTAGGTCTTGAATTATCGTTGTCTTGTTATGATTTTTCTTTATTGCCTAAAGTTACGACTATGGCATAATAAACGAATCAAATCAAATTCTCTCTCTCTCTCTCTCTCTCTCTCTCTCTCTCTCTCTCTCTCTCTCTTTCTCTATCTCTCTCTCTGCTCCTCGATCAAGACCGAAAGGGAGGCTTTCCATCGTCGTTCAACCTTCGAGAATCGGTAAAACTACCCCACCCAACCTCCTAACCTTCGCGAAACTCTGCGACTGAAATTTTCTCGAAACCCTTCGGCTTTGGGTAAATCACCCTTTCCAACGACGATTCTTGCAGAACCGAATTTCTATTTGATCGACGTGTTGAGCTTCGCTGTGTACTCTGTGCACATAGATGTATACATGTACATATATATATATATATATATATATATATATGTGTGAATATGTATATGCGTATATGTGTGTACATGTGTGTATAGGTGCACAGTTGGTCGAGTGCTCTGTAACGTTTTGTGGACACGATTACTACACGAGTATCGGAGACTGTGTGTGTGTGTGTGTGTGTGTGTGTGTATAGTCCGGTGCTTGCACAGTCCTGCGACAAGAAGCTTTCGGACTTTTCGATTATTTTTTCGTGTTTTTTTATCTTTCTATTTTTTTTTTCGGGTTTTTTAAAATCAAATGGCTGATTTTCAGGGATGATTATAATTCAATTCAAATATGCGATTTTGCAACTGTCAAAAGCAATCGTGACGAAATGTTTTTTTTTATTCAACATTGTTTCGTGTCAATACCGATATAGATAATACAATATAATATAATGTATAATCATTGTAATTTGAAAATTCGAACGATGGAACAAACGTCGAAAAAATTAAAATTCAATTGTATCTCATAACTGAAAATACAGTTGAATAATATATACATCATGTGTAATTGAATTTCAATCATATATCCGGATAATCGATCGAACGTATGATAATTTCCATGGGACGATAATTTGAGACAACATTTTTATTTCATATTCAAATCGAAATTGGTTCTCAATATTTTTTTTTTCTTTTCGTATTTTCATCTCTCATTGTGGATTGAAAAAAATGTTTTTTTCTGATTTCCGAGATATTGTTTTGAAAAAATTTGTTGTGGATGGGACGAACATTTTTTTTTTTGATGCAGTTGGGGATGCATTGGTGCATGCACGTCTGCGGCCTCAGCAGTGAATGGTCCGTCGTTGAGAAACATATGTGCATAGGTATATATATAGATATATATATGCGTGTGTGTGTGTGTGTTTGTGTGTGCTTTTAACGTGGAATATATTATCTCTCTCTCTCTCTCTCTCTCTCTCTCTCTCTCTCTCTCTCTGTGTGTGTAGCATGCAAATAAGATTGGATGCATGTAGATACTGCGGTGAAGTAGAATACACACGTTGAATGTGCTTGAGAGTCCATTGATGGTGAATATAGTTAGTTGGCTCGATTGTCGGTCAGGGATGAAACGTGGCGAGGTTTCGAGGAGGGCACTTGTGAGCCACAGAGACTTACGTTCACGATACTTGTAACGTCCGATATATGGATATGTATTATATATATATATATATATTGGTATCATGAGCTTATGCACTTGTCGAGATCGTTGAAACTCGAACGTACATTTATTTCCCCAATCTGGCCCACGCCTAAACCACCCCTATGCCCACATCCCTCGATCCTTAGAAATTTATACGGATTTTCATGGATATATATATATATATATATGCATATCATCGCGTGGCATTAAAAAAAATGCAGTCACTTGGACGAACGAAAATTTGAATTTACAATCTATTCAATGCTTCGCGAATTTTATTTCACAGATTTTTTTTTTCTGTTTTTTTTTTTTCGTGCTTCATGGTTTTTCAGTCGTGTTTTTTTTTTCGTTATTCACCATTCAGATTCATTCACTCCTGAGGGACGAGGGGCGGGAGGGGGGGAGGGGTGATGAAACACTCGAGGACGTTGAGCAGTGTAGATTTTTTTAATTTCAAATTTTAATTATTTCTGCGAAATTTTATATCCACATTTTCATTAATTGTGCATGTGATTAGTTGGCTCGTATTATCACGTATTGCATACATGCCAACGCACACACACACACACGCACACTAATTGCGTTTCCTCATCGTCGCAACTCTGAAAGACAGAAAAAACAAAAATGTACAGTTTTTCAATTCATTTTTGTTCGTTTCCTCCAATTTTCATTATTTATTTATCTTATTTTTCGTCAAACTTCCATGGACTCGAATCGAACGAGTGGTCACGTGATTCGACAGCCATTTCGAACGTATATCGTCACAGCCAAGAGATGAGAAAAGAAATTCCAGAGAGAGAGAGAGAGAGAGAAAATCAATTTGAGAAAAAAAAAACCACACACAGACACCCAGACACACCAAGATAGCCGGTGTCTGTCGATGGTTCGTATTACATGTCACCTGTATCTTTCACATGTCTGCAAAGTGATACAGACACGTGTAAAAAAAAAAAAAAAACAACAACAACAACAAAAACAAAAAAAAAAGAATGATAAAAGCGAAAGATACGATGGACGAAGGCGAGCAAAAAAAAAAAAAACAAAAATAAAAAACGGGGGTGGGGGTGGAAAAGAAAACACAGAGATAGACGTTTGGGAGGTGTGTGGTCCCAGAACGTGTGTGCATGGGCCGTCGACATTGTCGTCCGGGTGTCGGAAAACGGAAATACGTGATACAGGGTGTCGAGGGGGGGGGGCGGGGGATGGTGGCACAGGGGTGGACGAGAAATAGACCCTCGGTCTCGTCGTGTCTGCCAGCGTGTGTGTGTGTGTGTGTGTGTGTGTGTGTGTGTGTGTGCGTTGTGTACGAGCGATATGTTGTATCGAAAGTGTCTACGTGATACACGAAGGGTGAAAGAACGAGCGAGGAGCCCGAGCCGCGCCAGTCAGTAGTGTAGATCCGTGTGTAGTCAGACGAGCCGACGCTCATGGGGCGGCACAGGCCCACGAGAAAGGTTGTAACACGAGGGGGGGGGGCTGGCAGGTACTCCGGAGAGTCTGGCTGGCGACTGAAAATCATATATATATCTCATACATATACATCTATATATATATAGATATATATAGCTCATACAAAAGGGAATACACACGATCGAGAGACTCGGTCTCTTCGTGACGTCGTTTTCCTCCGAGTATTTTTTTTTTTTTGCTATTTTATTTTTTTTTCTATATCGTCGATCGTTCCTGGGAATTGGTCACGTGATACGACGTTTATCCCCTCAGGAGATCGAGCACATCGTCGAAGAAGTATAATAAAAAAAAAACGAAATAACACACACACACACACGTAAAAGATAAATAAATAAAAAAAAAGTTGAAGAAGAAGAAGAAGAAGAAGAAGAAGAGTGGGATGCTGGGAGGCTGGGTGAGTTCGAACGAGTTGGTGCGGAAGGGGAGAGGGTGTGGAAGGAAGACGTTCGAGGGGGTCGGTGATGGATAAAAGTGTGGGAATGGAGAGAATAAAAGACTGGGGTTGGGGGTTTCGGGCAGGAACGAGTTCTTCTTCGGATCGAAATAAATCGTGAACAGAGCCGAGACGATTTCGAGACAGCGATGGATGTTCTGGGGGGGGGGGGCGTGGGGGAGGGGCGGAGGACTTTCCGAGCGATCGATCATTAATTCCGTCTGGTGGGAGATGCGAGAGAGGACGATGGACGTAAAAATGGTCGAGGAATCGGCATCGGTCACGATCTCAACGAGATCTGGGCGACGATGGGGTGCGGGGGGGGGGCGGAGTGCTCGGTCTCTTTTGCTCGGATGGCCCACTTCTCACTCCCACGGACTTTCTTTTGAGGGAGGGGGAGAGGGAATAAAAAGAATGTAGATGAAAGACCGTGGACGATGGTCCGAAATATCGTACTCCGGTCCAGGGAACAATCGAGGCTGGAAAAAAAAAAACAATCGGATCATCGGCGAACCGGATGGTTTCCGGTTTGGTCGGAATAAGATTGTTTCTTTTTTTTTTTCTTTGATTCTTCATTATTTCGCGAGACGAAGAATTCGCGGAAGGCAACTTCGGGAGTGTGATAATTAACGTGTCTGTAAAGTTTGAAACGAAAACTTTGGTAGTTGGCATTATTTTTTTTTATTTATCTCGTTGACAAATAATAATAACGGAAAGTTTTTACGTTTGAAAAAGTTGGAAAGCCACCCCGAATGTGGTCCGATTGCAGCTCATCTTTGAATACGATTTTACGGATGCAGGACACTTGGACCCCGATGCGTCCCCCGAAAATCGGCAAAAATGTTGTTCTTGGCCGGTTACCCTAATATATATGTATATATATATATATATATATATATATATATATATATATATATATATATATATATATATATATATATATATTAGAGTGGTTCTTATTTGGGGTGAAAACATTTTTTACCCCTCCCATGGGCTCAAACGTCTCGAAAAAAAATGAATTTCAACGTAGCCGAAGACCCAGCCTCATCGACCAATTCCAAGTACCGCCCCAAAGCCCTCGAATTTCGCCATTTGATTAACACAGGGTTTTCCCCACCCCATGGTTTATATTTGTTTTTCTTCCCCATTATTGCACCGAAAAATCCCAAACTCCGCACATTTTCCACTTACGATCACAGGTCTTCGATGCCAATTTTAAACACTTTTCCAGTGATTGAAATTCGGCGGGAAATCGGCAAGTCCAGATATCTCATAGTTTCTCAAAAGCTTCGATAAATTTCATTATAACTCGGAAACAATGTGAGATACGACGATAATGGAAATAATCTTTTTTGTAGAAAATTGAATTCTCCAGAAAAAATATTCAATAACATTTTTTCCATAATTCCAAACTTTTTGAAATATTTGACAAAAATGAAGCGCTCCAATTTTCATACATATATATTTTTTCGGGGGGGGGGGGTATGAATATACGTCACAGGCCGCAACCGCGAACCACGTAATTCACGTGGCTATACAAGCGTACACACACACACACAAACACACAAACGAGCGGGTGATGCGTCTGTTAAAGTGAGATGCCAGCCGCAGAGGGGGGTCCGCCCGGCCGACCGCCTCGAGGAACGTTTGACGTCACAACGTCGCGCTCGCCACCGCTGGAGGGTGGTTGGGTGGACCGGGGGGGCGGGGGGGGGGGGGAGGAGGGGACGCAGGGCGTAACGGACCCCCACATCGAGATTTCCACGTATCGCACCGAACCCACTCTCTCTCTCTCTCCCTCGGAACCCCTTTCGGGTTGCCAGAGCGAGAGGGTGACGACGAAGGGGAGGAATGTGAAAGGGGTGAAAAGGGGGGGGGGTAGGGTGGGTTACGTTTGTGCGCCCCCGCCCGAGGGAGAACTCGTCGTGTCGATAGAAATGTCGGTCAGACGTACGTACATCGAAGGCTGCATCTACTGCTGCAAGCTCTGCTGTATGGAGCTTGCAGCAGCAGCAGCAAAGCTCTCTCTCTCTCTCTCTCTCTCTCTCTCGTTCTCTTTCTCTCTCTATCGTGTACCTCGAGCTTCCAGGCACACGCAAAACCTTTCTCCACCTCGTTGTGCCCTACCCAGCCTCGTCAACCTTCGTCCCCTCCCCACCCCCCCACCCCCCAACCCCCTTCGCGCGTCACACCGCCCCCCTCGCTCGTGCAATAATTATTCCGACAATTAATACGTCCGCGCGTCACGAGCATGCAATGTGCACCCTCGTCCAGTGGCGTCACTGCGTCCTCTGGTCTCCACCCCCACCCCCCCCCCAACCCCCACGACCCCTGGGTCGGGGCAACCTGCAGCTTCCGCTTCCTGGTCCCGGCATCGACCACCCTGTCGTCAATTTCAAACCTTCCGGTCCCCGAGTGAAACTCGAACGACGAAATTCAATCATCTATTAATAAAGAGCTTTCGATGTTTCGCGGTTAACAATTTACCCCCCTTCCCCCCAACCTCCGACCTCCCGGAACTGTTAGAACTTTTCGACCACCGCCCAGCCGGTCCCTCGGAGCCGGACCTCGCAACGACCGTTTCACGAACGTACAAAAATTATTCAGGAACTGCATATGGGACTAGGCATGTATATAGTCTATATACGGGTTATGTATAGTCTTTGTCTGTCTATATATATATATATATATAGACTGTGTATATATGTGTATGTATATATGGGTTTATATATAGACTATATGAAAAATGAAAAATCATTTAGAAAAAATTGTCCGAAGCGACAGCTGCGATTGAATTACGTATCTCGTCACTGAAACGTGGCACGAGTTAATTGGACGACGTAAAATATATTTTTCGAGAATAAAAAAAAAAAAAAATAAAGAGAAAAAAATAACGTTCGAACGAAACGGAAATTGAAATATTTGCAAATTGGTTGAAAATCGTATGGAATGTTTTTTTTTTTTTTCACATATTCGTTTTTATCGTTGCGTTGAAAAATTGAAACGGTATTTCAATATTATTGTGTTTTTTTTCTTCTTTTTTCAATAAAAAATTGTTTGGAGTAAAATTGCAATGGAATAACGTACAACTCGAAACTGACACATGTCCGGAGTGATTGGACGAAAAATATATTTGCCAAAAAAAAAAAAAAAAAAAAAAACAAGAAGAGATGGGAAAAAAATGAATAACGGAAAATGGTTTATTTGCATTCGAACGAAACGGAAATTAAAAAAATATATTTTCAAACAGGTTTCGAAAAATCGTATCGAACTGTTTATTTTATTTTTCATTGAAAGAAACGAGAAAACAAAAATATCTCAAGCCCAAAGCGAAACATGCGATTTCGAACAAATGATTTTGTTTCAAAATTGCTTTACTGACGTTGGCGAAATTGGAAAAAAAAAAATAGACAAATAACAAAACAGTGAGGAAAAAAAAAATTACGTACGCGACCGAATGAAATTAATTGGCCTCGGAACAGCGTCACAAAGCTCGTTTCCAAATGGCAAACGTAAAAGCTCGTCGAAAGCTTTCAAACGCTCGTACACATCCGATTATAAACACCCCTCCAAAATGTAAAATCGTTTCATTCGTGTTTATCGGGTGTACGTGTTTAACTTCAATCAACCGACGAGCGAAGAGTAGTTGGCAACAATAAACATAAGGATACATCCAAATATACACCCTATCGTTGCATACATGTGAATACATGGAAACCTGATCAGGGATGGTCGTGTATAAAATAAAATTACGTTCGAAATAGCTTTTTTTTTCACGAAATTATTATCATTAAAAGTTTCAAAAAACTTTCAAATTGATTCAGGCATTGCAGAATCTAATTTTAAAAATCGGAATAAAATATGAAAATTCCTTCTTCAAGGTCTAGAATCATGTGGAAGGTGGGCAGCGATACTTTTTTTTTCAAGGACCACCCTAATACAAGAACCACCCTAATATAAAATATATATATATATATATATATATATATATATATATATATATAATGTATTCAGGGCGATGGCAAGTCGTATAGCTGCAACATTGACGAACAGTCGGAGAACCACGAGGGGTGGGTGGCATACACACGACGAACGGAATAGGGGAGGGTCGGGGAGGGGGTTGCAGGACCCACGACCCCTACAACCCGTTTCTCGTGACGTACGCGTACCACCCGGGTCACACGTCAGCCTCCTGGATTTCGAGGAAACTGCAACGCACCCCTTTTTCCTTACTAGCTTCATCCCCCTCCTTTCGCCCTATCGTCAACGCTGCGATCAACCCCCTCCCCACCTCCCCCCCCTCTTTTCGCAAACCACACTTTGACGGTATGTGTGTCAGGTGTGTGGAACCTCGAGGTTGGAGAACCGAACAGCTTTTCGTAGCTGACTAAACCACTCGGTTTACGAAACCTCCCCCCTCCAACCCCCGTCGGTTGGGGCGGAGAGGGTCCCCACGTCTGTACACCCCTATTTTCATCCCTCCAGCGTAGCCCAGATGGCGCAATAATTAATCTTCGACAAACCACACACGACGGTTAAGACGGTTAAGATTTTGGGCAATGTTCATGTAGACTCGGTGACACTATGTTACGGAAAATGGATTTGGTGACTCTGTGTGTGTGGGGGGGGGGGTGAGTTTGTGTGTTTGCGTCGTGTGGTTTAGGGTGAGGTTCAGGAAATTTTCGGAAGGGTGGGCTGAATGAAATTGTTGGAATTTTTGGGTGGGTTGAAGACGTTGTACACGTTTTTAGGGAGGGTAACTTGCGTGTGCTTTGGGTGCTTTTGATTGGGTGGGGCTTGAAAATCGGAATGAGCAGTGTTCAGAAGGGTCAAAATTTCGAACCCCCAATGCTTCGAATGACAATTTTACGAACGGTTCGCGACCCAGAATGACATTGCAGCGAATCGTCAAAATTTGGAATGAGATGAGGCGTGGTTTTCAACATTTCCCGACTTTCGAGCTTTCCCCACGCGTAAATTATCAAAGTTGGATAGATATCGTTTGGAACTTTTTTGTAGAAAATTCAATTCTCTACAACATTGTTTGTGTGAACTTTTGGTCTATATGGCGTTGTTTGACCAGCGTTTGGACGGGAAGGTAAAAATAAGATAATCAATATATTTTTATCTTTCATGTTTCCCGAAAAATATGAAAATTGACGATTATTTAAATATTTAAATATTTATGACGCGTATCTCACCTTCATTGTTCCGCATGACAAGGGGTTGAGAGCACACGATAGACTAGTTGCTACGTGAAAAAGCACACGCGGCCGGATAAGAAAGAGGCCGAGAGAGTTGGCCGTTGGGCCAAGGATTTTCTTGCTCGAGTCCGAAGGGGTCGGTGAGGGGGGCGGGCAGGGGGGTTAGGCTGTCGAGAATTTCGCATTTTTTATTTAGAGCAGCGTTCCTTTGATACTAGGCCACTGTCAAATTGCTACAACACAGATTTTTTTATTTTTATTTTTATTTCCATTTTTTTTCCCGCGATTCACAACTTCACTTAATTAATTATTGAATCTAATCTACCGAATTTTTTCGTCAAACATTTAAAAAAAATATTTTTTGTTGTTTGTTTTTTTTTTTCGCAACCACGGGATTTAAAATTCACATAGCGATCGTCTTGACAAATTTTATTATCGTAGCCATAAAATTAATTATAAAACAAAATAATTTTTTGATCGAAATAAAATGAAAAAAAAAAAAAAAAATTCCAAGTGTAAAAATCTTTTTTCCAAGCGTTGGTCGCGAAAGCTCGATATATTCGCAAGCTCACGACGATGTGCCAGAACAGGTGGGGGGCGGGGGGGGGGGGGGTACCATTCCGTCTCTTCGCATCCTCGTTCGCTTGCCGTCACGTTTTATTTCTCTCTTTTTTTTTTCGTCGACCGAGACATTGTCACCGTGTTTCACCGACCCTCGTCCGCCCCCCCCCCTCCCCGGTCGTCGTTATATCTCGGCTCGCTGCAAGCTCCGGGGGCCTCTCTCGCGCTCACGCCGCGCCCGGAAAATTCGTGCCGAGCATCCTCGACCTTTTCTTCTTTCATCTTAATTTCACGGAAACGGAGAACCGTGTATCCGGTGAGAAATGTAAAAAAAAAAAAAAAAACAAAATAGAAAAAAAAGAAAGGGGGTGCCAAAGCTTTTTGGCCTTCCTTCTTGGACCGCCGCTACACTTTCTTTGTGTTTCGCAAAAATTTTTCTTTTTCTTCTTACCTGTGCACGGTACAACGATTTACCCCCTCGTAAGAGTCACCGAGAGTCGGTCGATTTTGAATTTTTCTTTTTTTTCCTTTTCTATTTTTTTGAATCTTTTTTTTTTTTCAACGAAGCAATTACGATTTCTCGAACGGGATTGGAAAACGGGTCGGGGAAGCGGGGGGGGGGGGGGTAGGTGGGGGGAAGCATCGATGTTGCCGGAAGAATTTTAAAGAAACGAAAAAAAAAATAATAATAATAATAATAATGCAAACGTCTATTTTTCGTGTATTTCTTTGATCCACGATTCGTTAATTTATTTTTCTTTCACATTCGAGATTCGTGAGCAAACGAAAGGAAAATATATATATATATATATATATATATATATATATGTCTTTGCTGTCACTTGCAGCAAATCGAGAGTGCAAGGCAGACTCGATCTAGTGTTGATGCTGTGTAGCCGTGTATATGTATATATATATATATGTGTGTGTATATATATGTACACAGCTTTATCGGGTTAGAGAATGAATTGGACGAGGGGTGGTGAGGGGGTGGAGGGGGAGGGCCGTGAGACGGCGAGAGCTAAATTGAATTTATATGCGCGAGTTTTACCAGTCGAACAGAGCACATAACTCAGTATGTATACAGAATTGCGTTATGTGTACTCACATATGTACGAAAAAACAACATGTTGTCCTGAATGTTTTTCGTTTCTTCCATTTATTTTATTTTTTGAATTTTCTTTTTCGATGATTTTATTTATTTCTTTTTATTTTTACTATTTATCGTACGAATTTATCGTGCAAAGAAGCTGTTGGAACCGAGATGTATTGATGAGAGAGAGAGAGAGAGAGAGAGAGAATAAGAGAGAGATGGAATTGCGAGACGAGGCAAATTCATATCGACAGGAAAAACAGATTTCGTCGATAAAACACGTAAAACGAATGTTTCAATCGGCCAGCAGCAGACTAAATTATAATGATAATGCGAATAATAATAATAACAATAATGATGCCAACACCAACAACAAGAATAATCATAATAATAATAATAATAATAATAATAATAATAATAATACGACGGGCTCATTAAAAGTTTTCCATAGAAATAGAAATCACACCGGAAGCACAGCCTTCCTCACTATTCTCGAAACTCTTTTCATTCTCTCATTCATTTATTTTTTATTTTATTTATTTTTACTTAATCTTTTATTTTATTTTTCAAAATTTTTTTTTTATGTTCTCAGCTTCCGTCCATCGTAACGCGTGTTTCCGCCACACTACCGACATATTATTCGTTTCAAGTTATTCGTGATGAAATATATATATATATATATATATATATATATATATATATATATATATATATTGTGAATGTGTTGCGAAACGGGTGAAGCTATAGTGGTCTCTCTCAATCGTGAATTATTATATTTATAATTTTCTTCGTTTATTATTTATGTAATATTTTTTTTTTTTCAAATTCGTTTTGGACTTTTTCGCGATTTGTTCGCCCCATTTCCGTGATTTTCAATCCATCAAGGAAAACACACACAGCTTCGTCGTGCGTTGTCGACGGTTTTTTTTCTTCGTTTTATTATTATTATTATTATTTTTTTTTTTTGAAGCGACTCACGCGGAAAGTGTGAAAAATTGCAATAACACTTAGCGTCGAGTTTGAGAAAAAAGGATGTGGAAGATGAAAGATTGAATGGTTTTGGTTCTGAAAAGAAAATAACAATAATAATAATAATAATAAAACTAGATCTCAGCTTGATATTATTATTATTATTGTTATTATTAATAACATTATCATTATTATCAAGAAAAAAAATGTATCGTGCCATAAAGTATATAAATTAAATTGAATACTTCTCGTTAGAAAAAAACAAATAATATAAATGATAGTAATAATAATAATAAAAAAAAATAAACAATTTGAGAGAAGAGACAGAAATGAAAAGAGAGAAAGGGTGGGAGGGGGTGAGGCGGGGTGCAAAAAGCGAACGAGAGAATAAACACCGAAAAGACTATCTAAATCAAAGAGACGAAAATTTTGACGATGCATTTGGAGAGTTTGCAGATTCGAGATGCGAGACACTGTTGGACAGAGAGCGAGAGAGAGAGAGAGGGGGGTAGGTGGAAAGGGTAAGAGAGAGAGAGAGAGAGAGAGAGAGATAGTAAGCACGGTTTGTCGGAAACGGGGGCGTAAATCGTATTCGAGCCAATTACTCGAGTTAATTGTGATCGATGAGACGCAGTTTGGAGTATCGCACTTGTCCGGCCGGCTACGAAGGACCAACTACCCCCTCGTCGCCCCCTCCCCCTCGGAACCACCCCGTCTCGGGGCTCGGCGACGACGAGAGGCTCGATGAGGATTTTCGCGTCGGTTCAGGAAAGCTCACCGGTACAGCCTCGAAGTTCGAAACGATGGAGACCGAAACAGGGCTGGAGGGTTGGGGTGGCGGAAGGGGTGGGGGATGGGGGGAGGGGTGCCAGTCGCGTTCGAGTGATAAATCACGGGTTGGCCCGTAAGTTCGACGTGAGCTTCCTGCCGAGTGCCTAGCTCTACGTGCCACTACATAATTAATGGTCTCTCGCTACTCTGTTTCCATCCCCACGTCTCTCACTCCCACCCCCCCCCCCCAACCATGTGTACGAAATTTTGCCCCTCTCCTAGCCTCCAATCCCCCTCCACCCCATCTCCTCGACCTTCCATTCGACCCGACGAAAATCCTTGTTTCACGGTTTTTCATCGTTAGTACACACTTGCCCTACATTTTCCTCCCCCCCCTCCCCCCCCGCCGACCCCCTACCCCTCCACTTTTCGCCATAAATATTTTCATTAAATTCCGATTTAATCTCAACGATTCGTTCTATTGAATTGCCCAGGCAGGTTTTCTTTTTTTTTTTATTTTCTTTTTTTTCAACGTATTTATTTTATTTTTTGTGGCAAAAATAAAATGTGGTGGATTGATTTTTTTCTTTTTTTTTTTTTAGTAGGTCGGTGATTTTTGTTCGTGTTGTTGTTGTGGTGTAAAATTTTGTTACTTCGATTTGACGTTCGCGAATTAACGAAAATTCGGTTATTGATTTATTTGCAACAATATTGTTATTCGGATGTTTAAGAATTTTTTTTCAAATGTACATATGAGATTGATCAGTTCGACAATTATGATTAACGAAATTAAAAAGCTTGAAAAAAAAGAAACGAACAAAAAAAAAAAAATTTACGATCGTACGATAATTTTTCAATCAACTTTATCCGGATCGAATAATTTTTTTTCCGAGATAATTATCTCGATGTGAGAATTTTCTTTCCCGATGAGTTTTCGTAATTGAAAATTATCGCGCAAAGACCCACGATGGCGGTTTGCGTGACCGAGGGTTCGCAAAACGATCGTGATTCGGTTCGATGAGCGTCTGGAGAATGTGGAAGAAATGAAATAAAATGAAAAAGCGTGAGGAAATTGCTGGGGCGAGAGGCAGGGAGGGAGGGGGAGGGGGGGGGGGGGAGAGGTCCGTTCGGGGACACGCAACGCTATTACCGTGAGAAAACTCCTGTTGAATGTTGGGTAGCAAGCGAGCCCAGAGGAGTTGAGGCCATGAGCACACACACGAAGCCCGTGAGCCACGAGAAAGGGTGGACTGGGGGGGGGGGGGATGGGGGTTGTTGGAGCTTCGCTTATAACCGGGTGTGCCACACCCCTCTCTCAGATGCGCGGATTTGCCACACGCCCGTCCTCACTCACCCTCTCCCAACCCCTTGCCGAGCGTTCCTAACGAGCGTGGAATCGTTTCGCGTGTCGTCCGCGCCACCACTTCCGGACCAAGGAATTTTCTACCCTTTCCTCAATATATATATATATAAATATATGTCTGTGTGTAAAACCTTCCGTGTTATTTTCTCGTCGAAAACCCGTATTTCCCCTGCCCCTCGCATAATCTTACAACCCTCGAATAGTTCTCGAGAGCTCAACATCCGGTTGTATTACCAACCCTCAACCATTTAATCTCTCAATTTTCTTTACTCGTGTCTGAACCTATTTTCATTTTTTTTTTTTTATTTCCATTGTTTGCTGCTAACGTGGGCTTGGGGGTTGAGCTGACTTGGTTGTGGACTAACTTTTCTATCTCTCAATTTTTTTTTTTATTGATATTCCAACGTATTTTCCGATTTTTCATTTTTATTTTCCTGATCATGTGGGTTTCTAGGAGTCTCGAGCACACGTGGAACATTACGACGACTATTCCGGGTCTCTCAATTTTCTTCATCGATGTTCGAACGTATTTTTCGATTTTTCTTTCTCGCTTTCCTGCTGATCTGAGGTTCTAAGGGCTGAACACACTCAATTGTGTTATGAACTTTTCTGTATCTCAATTTTCTTTATTGATATTTCGACACATTTTCCTTTTCTGATTTTCTTCTAGCGTGAGGGTTTCTAAGAAAAACTCTGTGCAAAGCATACTTATTACGTTACAAGTCTGTTGTATTTCTGTTTCATTGTCGTTTTTACATTTTTCCTGAGAAGAAAAACACCGGGCGTATGTCAAAATCTTTTCAGCCAACTTCTCGCCACCGTACCGATATATCTATAGAAGTGAATGTGTATAGATATATAGGCAATGTTAAAGTCGCGAGAAGTTGGCTGAAAAGACTTTGACTGGGAAGACTTTGACATACACCCAAAACACCGAAAAAAATTTTCCATTTTTTTCGGGCGGGGATTCAAACCTGGGACCCACCGGTCGGCAATCGAGCACGTTATCCACTACGCCAAAGTGCGTCTCTGACCAAATGCTTCTCAAAAATCGATATTTAAGATCAATCCTTAGAACAACTTTTTTTAAATTTTGAGACTTTTTTATTTACAAAAACATAAAAAAATTCTGCAGATAATAATAATAATAATAATAATAATAATAATAATAATAATAATAATAATAATAATTCTCAGACGAACGTAACTGTGTGTTACACTTGCCACAAAGAATCTTATTGTTCGTGAATGATAATGGTTATTGAAATTACGTTCGTAAAGTCGATTCACATAAAAATGTGAGGGAAAGAGAAAAAGTAGAACGAAAAAACACAAAAAAAAAAAAAAAAAACAGGTTTACGAGTGGATCATGAAAAATGTGCTGAAACGATAAATCGTTTTGACAATAAACGTTGACTAGTAGTAACTGAGTCGTTATGGGGCTCGAGGGTTGAACGTTGTACTATGGCAAGAAGGCAGGTCGGGGAGCAGTGGATAGGGGGGGGGGGGGTGGGTGGGAAGCGGCATGAAGGTATATATGGAGTACGAAAGGGGAATCCTAGATTTTTCCTCGCACGCGGTTGTACCCCATCAACGTGTGTCCCGTAAGCTCCGGGGAAATAAAACGGGGAGAGTAAAAGCTCGAACGTTGCAACATTTGACGTTACGACGTGGGAGGTCTGGCGACGGGAAAAAGGGAGATAGAGATAGAGATAGAGATAGAGAGAGAGAGAGAGAGAGAGAAATGGAGTTCTACCCGGAAAATCAGAAAGTGTGACTCGTGTTTATGAGTCGTTATGGCAGCGGAGTGGGGTGGAGGGTGGGGGGGGAGGAGGAGATGGGATGACAAAATTTTCGAGCCTACGTGAGAGTGGAGCACGCGTGGTCGGGCAATCCCCGAAGGATCAACTTAATCCCCTCGTTTCGTCGTTTAGTTCGGCTAAACGGATTTTCCAACTCGCTACGGAAACACACGAACCCCCACACCCCCCATCCCCCACCCCCTCACACGATCGTGCGAACTTGTTCACGAATATTTTTCCATATTTTTGCACAATTGCATTGCAAATTTGTGTGTGTGTGTTTTTTTTGTATGTTCGTTTTTTTTTTTTTTTTGGAAACAGTGTCATCGATGAAATTGTAAAAAAAATTGCGAATTTTTCGTCGAACAAAAATATGATTTGCGTTTTATTCGCGTTTTTTTTTTATTTGTTATCGGAAATTTTTCAAAATTCAATATTTTTTTTTCTTTCATCAAATTTAAAATCGGTGTGAGAAATATTGTTGAAACTTTCTCCATCGTTTTTGTTATTTTGTTGTTTTTTTTTGATCGATCGATGGTTTTTTATTTTCATTCTGTTGAAAATGGGGCCAAGAAGAAATGAAATAAGAAAGAAATGAAGCAGGGAAAAATAAAGAAATTTGTGAGAGTAAGAGTTGAAAGGTCAGAAAAGGGCGAGGAGTGGGGGGGGGGGGGAAGGCTTGAGAGGAGATGGAAAGGACTCGTGGACGCGGGAGGGGGAGGGGAGGGATGGGGGACGAAAGAGGCGAGGCTGGCCTATCGATCTCACTGGAGTACTCGATATTCTATTTCCTCTTCGAACGGAGTTTAGTGCCCGGAGCTTCGAGAGCTTGCGAAATCGTCATGGGGCCACCACCCCGGGGTTCAACCCCGACGATGCAGTAAGGGATAGCAGCAGCAGCAGCAGCAGCAGCAGCAGCAGCATCACCCATCGCCAGCAGTGGAGACATCGAGAATGTTACAGTGGAAAACCGTCGTCTCGGGAATCGTGTAAGAAGTATAGACGGAGATGGAAGAAGTCGTGAGATAGCTCGTGGCAGAGGTGGGGTCGTAATAAAAAATGAAGAAAGAGAAATAAAAAATGAAAGAGAGTTTTTTTTTTTTTGGGTTCTCGATCGATTCGTAAATCTTATCTTTTTCGAATTGCTACACACACACAGAAAGAGAGAGGGAGAGAGAGAGAGAGAGAGAGAGAGAGAGAAAAAAAATTGTTCTTGATATAAAATGAAAAATAATATTATTACTTTTTTTTCTTTCATGAACAACAATTTATTTTATGAATTATTCTTTTCCTTATATTTCTCTCTCTCTCTCTCTCTCTCTCTCTCTCTCTCTCTCTCTTTCTCTCTCTCTGGGCGACTTGGTGACCGGATATGCGATACACATCAGCTTGGGTTTCTTGGGAGCTCGGCCAAAGCCAAGAAGATCGAAACAGCGTGCGGGGATGAAGGGATGAGGGATGGTCCGGAGGCAGGGGGATGAAAATATATTCCATCCATTGCTATGGTGAAAAATTTTCAGTCGTCGAGATTGCCACATTGGTCCTTGACTGACTTCCTCACTCTTGTATACATATAGATTAGATTCTTTATATATATATATATATATATATATATATATATATATATATATATATATGCATATATCGATGAAAAAGCTTTTTTCGAGATTTTTCGAAGCAGCCAACCACCAAAGCCTTTGAGACGTTTTTCATCGTATTCGCCACTCGACGCATTTTTCTTCGCCATAAATTTCTTCAGCTTCGGTTTTTTTGTTTACACGTCGAAGAAGAATATTCTTTGCATTTTCGTTTTTACATTTTTTATATTTATTTATGTTTTAGGTTTTTGCCTTGCTTTTGGGTCTTACTCTTTCTCTCTCTCTCTTTCTCACTATGTTTTATCGTTTTCGTCTTTCACTGCTCGTGGCTTTGGCCAGGCAGGGGCGGAAGGATTGGAAAGGTTTTTTTTTTTTTCACCTTTTCGTTCACGTTTCGGAATGAAACAAAACTGCCAGTGCCACTTTATTTCCGGAAAAGAAATATGCAACCCCCCGGAAATGCTTTTCTGGGCTCAGTCTTTGATCTACGTGGCTTCTCAGCCAACGTAGAAATGGACGAAGGAAGCCCTCACCCCCCGCCCCCTGCCCCCGGGGCAATCCATCTTGAACGAAATACAGTCGAACGAAAACGTCGACAATCACGAGCTTTCGATCGTTTCTTTATTTTCTTCGGATATTTCGTTTTCTACGGTTTTCACATCGACAACCATTTTCTTCGCCGAAGAGAGTGGGGGAAACAACGTATTTCCGTATATGTGTGGGTATATTATAAAAAATGAATTACGTCATATAATATATATAATAAAAAAACTAATTGAAAATAATTTCGATGATATTGCAGAACTTATTGTATCACGAACAAAAAAAAAATCTACGTGATTTTCCACATTGTCAGTCTATAGACAAAATTGTCAGCTTTTGACAAAATTGCTATTTTGAAAAACAGGTTGACAAATAAAATTTGAGAAAAAAGAGAGAGAGAGAAAAAAAAAATAACTATCTTCGCATTTTTATTATTTCAAGGTGACAAACGAAGGGTGGTTTTATCATGAGCTTTATCTTACGAATAAATACATACATACAGATACATAAGGGTGGTTCTTGAAAGAAAAAAGTATCGCCATTGACCTTAAAAACGATTCTAGACCATGAAAAAAAAGAATTTCTATAATTTTTTTCAGATTTTGTGAATTCACCTTCTCCATTGCCTGAATTGAGGCCAAATAAGGACCACCCTAACATACATATATATATATATATATATATATATATATGTATTTATATATATATATAGGTGTGCCTAGTCGTGATACTCGTATCCAACGCGAATTGGAATTCCTCGGTGGGTCGGTTATAGGGTACGCGGAGACGCGGCCGGAGGGTGAACGGGACGAGAGTACACGAGGGTTTATAGTGTGTCACTAATTGAGTCCACGGTCTAGCTTCCGGTGCTCGGTGGTCCGCGGCCGCTTCCCGGGGACTCCACACACCACTCTCGATATTCTTTGTTCCGTCTATACTCATTGTTCTGGCCTCGCAAGGCCTCGATTCACGATCCCCCCCAACCCCTACCCCAACCCCAACCTCGCGCGAGGGATGGAAATCGACCTTCTCCGTCCTTTCAGTTTTTTTTTTTTTTTTTTTTTTTTTTTTTTTTCACCCTCATCTTCATCCGTGCCCTCCGACCGTGTAAGCTCACTGACGCGTCGTTCGGTCTCATTCTTCTCTCCGGGGTTGCCTGCTATTTGTTTTTTTTTCTCTTTTTTTTCCGGATTTTTCTGATTTTTTTTTTTGTTTCCCACGATTTTTTTTTTTTTTCTTCAAATCACAGAAGCGTACCGAGTTCTCTCGAGGCAACGTTCCACAAAACTGGTGAACCGTTGGGTAACTCTTTTGACGTTTAATGTTTTTTTTTTTTTTTTTTTTTTTTTTTTTTTTTTTGTGTGTGATGGAAGGTTGGTAGGTTGAGGGTGACATCGAAGGGACGCAACGAACAGTGTGTTAAAGTTCGTGGGGCGAGAGGGGGCGGGGGGGGGGGAAGAAGGACAACGCAAATTCGCTTCGATGCGACAGCCACGAGCTTTCAGATGCATGAAAAACGATAGGAAATGTAATTAATTGATTAATCAGCCAACGCAGCCTCGTTCGAAGACACGAAGGGGTTGTTTCAAGGGTGCGTGGGTTAAACGTCGCGCAATTTGCAACGTAGCTCGAGCAATATTCGAAAAGCTTTGAAAGCTTCGTGCAATTTACGCTTCCATCGTTCTTCGTTGTGGGAGCTGTGGTGTTTTTTTGGTTTTTTTTTTTTTCAATTCTTCAACGATATATTTTGTATTGTTATTCAACACGGGAACGATTCATTTTCCGACGAAAAATTATGGGGAAGGAGTGAGAGACGATGCATTCATCGTTTCCAACGTTGCAATGATATTACTATTATTTTTTTTTTTTTTTTCATTGGTTGTTTTTCATTTTTTAAATTTTTGATTTTCGTGTTTATTTTATTTTATTTCATCTATGAGCTTTTCGAGCATGAAAATGCGTGACGACTTTGTCATTAATAATTTGTCGACCGGAAGCGATGGGGTTGATAATTACGATTGGAGAAACGTTGAGTCACGACGAGTTCTGGAAGAGCTTCGTGAAAGCTTAATGGGGGGACATAAGTGTTATTCATCGTCGACAGTTTTTTTCTCATTTCTTACTATATATATATATATATATACATACATATTGCAACGAATGAATATTGTCGTAGTTTCATCAGCCAATGTTAAAAAGTAAAAGAATGATAGAAAGACAGAGAGAGAGAGAGAGAGAGAGACGGAAAGAGAGAGAGAGAGAGAGTGGATAAGATACAAAAAAAAGACAGAAACAACACGAGTGAGAAAAAATACATTCGAGGGTGCAAATTCGAGAAAAAAAAAACGAAAAAAAAAAATGCAAAAACAAACAAACAAATGAATGAACGTTCGGTAAGCAGAAGGAACGTTTGTCGAGCAATCCTCAGTCTCCTTCGGGAAATGCAGTTCAACTTTCACGTGTAAACACACACACACATGCACACATAATACACGTTGATCTTGTTCATGGTGTTTGCTTCGTCGACTCGCGTGGATTTTGAAGGGGGCCCGAGGACAGGGGTGCCACTATGACAAATATTCACTATATACATATATATATATATATACACAGAGAAAGAGAGAGAGGAAAGAGCGATGGAGAGGCTGAAGAGGCAGATAAGAAAAAAGATGGACAAATAAAATAAGTGAGCAATCAAGAGGATTTGCAGACGAGTGACGTTTCTTTCTTTTTTCTTTCTTTTCTATTTTCCATCTTTCTCCTTCTCTCTCTCTCTCTCTCTCTCTCTCTTTGGCAATTGACTGACTCTTTTCAGTCTCTTGCCCGTCACCGCTCTCACCCTCTCCCAATGTCCTCCCCCATGCCCTTATATTTACCCTCGTTACATGTTACATTATTCACCGTACTACAATCATCCTGATTTAATATTTATATATATACATATATATATATATATTTTTTTTTAGCCACCCTCGAGTGTACCGTTCGCACGAAGAAAATTTTTTACGTCACGATAACTCATCCTAAAATACTGCGACAAATCTTTACCCGGGTTGATAAAGAGATGGCAAAAAAAAAAAAAAAAAAAAACGTTTTGGTCGGATTAACGAAAAAGTATTTGTCATAGTTGATCCATTGTGAAAGCAAATGGTATTCGTTACGACCACGATTCGTCATCTGCTACCGGGAAAAAAAAAACCGGATTGCGTCTACCAGAACCTACGAAATTTGCCAAAGCAACGTTCGACGATTTTCCACAGCAACGAGAAATCGTGCTGCCCCATAAAATCACATTCGTCACGTAAAACGTTTCCTAATAGAAAAAAAAAAAAAAGTTCAAACGCCATAAGCGAGATTCGAACCCGCGAACTTCCGATTACCGAGTCCAAGCGCCGGTTACCCCGGGCCCCCCGCGTGTCGTCGGTTCGTGTTCAAGATTTCGTTTCGAAAAATCTATACACATATATAATACATACATGTAATACATATATGTGTACATAACTCTACCACCGATTCGTTTAATTCGGCAAACGAGGTTAGGGGATTATTATACCGACCGAACATTGCGATTAACTCGACGAATCTCATTCGAGAACATAAATTCTCACGGTTCTTGTAACAAATATTTCCTCGCTGACGGAACTATCAATTTGCCAGCCCCGTTATATTCGTGCGGCTACTGTGGCACAGCAACCCTCCCACCCACCCCCTACCGGCCAAATGAACTTTTGCTCCAGTGACGTAGGCATTTTTCTTCGTGCGACGTTGTCAATGGGTCGTGTTATTCAATTACATAGGCTCGCATGTACATATATACATATATATATATATATATATATATAAATATATGGTTACAATCGAGGGTCGACGAAAAAAAAATACGGTCCGGGAGGTCTGGCCAACATCCGCGTTGCAAAAAAATATCGCTGGAAATATCTCACACACAGGCACATATATATATACATATATATATATATATATATAGCAAGAGAAATAGAAAGAGAAAATTTGATTCGTAAGCCCATATGTACGAAGCTTTTTTTTTTTTTCATTTCTTTCAGTGTCAAAGAACCCGGAAGTGAATTCGCACAAAGGTTATTAACGGGACCCCCAGGAATAAATTCCAATTCGAGTCATATCGTCTCTCTCCCTCTCTTTCTCTCTTTTTTTTTCTTTCGATCAATTTATCATTATTATCTTTAATTATCGTTTTCACATTATGTTGACTTTTCATTGTTTTTTTATATTTTTTATATTTTAGTTTACTTTTAGTCTTAGTATTGCGTTAATTCTTACTGTTTTTATATATTTTTTTTGTTTATTCTTAGTCTTATCATTATTATGATTACTATTATTGTTTTGGATCTTTAATTCTTATTTTGCTATTATTTGTAAGTCTTGAATTATTTTGTTATCTTGTTATGATTTTTCTTTATTGCCTAAAGTTACGACTATGGCATAATAAACGAATCGAATCGAATCAAATCCAACTCTCTCTCTCTCTCTCTCTTTCATTCTTTCTCTCTCTCTCTCTGTCCACGTGTGTCCAGCGAAGTTCCAAAATGGACGATCAGCCAGCGACGAAGACGATTCGTGGCGCCCATTCGGTTCAGATTTCAAACGCTTTGCCCATTTCGTATGATTTTTTTTTATATATATACACATATATATATATATTATATTCACATATATATATCTGTATTATTTTTATTATTTTTTTTTTCGTTACGGTAAAGCGTAGGAATTCTAAAACAAATATGACGCCCTCGGTGAGTTGTTTATTTTTTTTCTTCTGTTTCCTGTAGAGCTTGCGACGTTTTTCTTCGATCCGTGACACGTGCAAACGGTGGGGGTGTCTTGTTTCCAACGTTGTCGTTTCGGATTTCCGTTGGGTGGCCCGGGCTGTTTCGCGTTGTTGACGAAAGTTGCACGAACGTTTGCGAGAGGGCTTTTCCCGGACGTTTGTGGATTGTTGGAAAGCTCGTGCCATCCGACCCCAACCCCCCGTGAACGTCGTTGCGCCAGGGGGATGAGGGGGAGGCTTGTGAACACAGCTTTGAAGATTCTTCTCGTCTTGAAGATTCTTCTCGTCTTCGATCGGACCGCGGAGATACATATATTTCGTTCTTATTTATTTTTACATGACGAACGAAAAACGAAAAAATTATAATTTTCGAGTTGCTCGCTTTTCGAAAATAGTTTTTAATTTTTAGTTCTATTTTATTGATCTATATTTTTTTTTTTCATTTCGAGGTTCAATAGAATCGACGAATGACATTGAATGAAGGAACGGATAAGTAGAAATAAAAATGTGACAAGAAAAGAAGAAAAAAAATTGAAACAAGAAATTCAACGAAAGAAATGACATTCGACATCGTGGGTAATGATGATCTTGTGAGATCTGAATGATTCATGAGATCGAGAGGTGGTGAAGCGAGAGAGAAGCCATCGCGATTTCGCGAACGTGTGATTTATATATTTATGGAGAGCACGATTTTTCATGCCTCATTAAACAATCGTTACGGAGCTTAACTCCTCCTCTGTCTGTTTTTCCCTCTCTCTCTGTCTCATTCTCTCTTTCTCTTCTCACGATCCGAATATTGTGGATCAATCGATCGAATTACATAGTTATCATTATAATCAGTTTCTCGTGCAATAAAAATACAATTTTTCAACATTATTTTGTGGGCTTAAACGTAACGCACTTCCATTATTTCGACATCGACCAAAAGTCTCTCGAGTTCAAACTTCAAAATAAATATACACTTTTTTCAAAGTCCATGAAAGCTCTGATTTTTTTTTCTCCGTCAGAAATATAATATTTGAAAAGCAAAGAGGCGTAAGATTTTTTACCATATGGCAAAAATTAATATTGTTTTTTTTTTTTTTTTTACAAAAAATGTGAGATTTCGCGAATTTTTTTCTTCTCATCGTATTTTGACTACTCAAAAATCTCAATGAGAAGACAAAGACTGTCGGATTATATGGAAAACATGTTCAATTAAAGTTTGGCCGGTGATTCAAGTCGATACATTGAAAAGAACGCACATGGGCTCAGTTTTTGCGAGTGGGATTCTCTGGACCCCACACATGACCGATATGTTATTATTCTCAACAGGTTAATTTTTATCATAATTTACATCAACGTTTTTTTTTTTTTTTTTTTCATGAACAAATTTCACATTATTTCCACGTTAACCAGACTCATATTTCACACAAGCGAAAGGCAAGACGGCGCGGCGATGGGGGGGTGGGGGAGATGTTGGGAAGGGGTGAGACACAAAAAGTTCGAAGGTCCTCGAGACTCCCTGTAAAAAAAAAAAAAGCAGAAACTTTGGCCAAGCTCAATCGTTCAACCTGCCACATTCGACCCTCCCTTCCCACCCCAACCCTTTTTCCGAGGGGTGGTTGAGGGCGGGAGACCGAGGCGAGACGGAAAAAAATTCGAAGGTCCTCGAGATTGCCCCCGAAGAAAATAAAAGCCGAAGCTTTGGCCGAGTTCGATAATTTCATTTGTCACATCGTCACCCTCGCTTTCCACCCCTCACCCCTTTTTCCTAGGCTGCCCGAGGAAGAGGGAAGGCGGTGAGACGGAACAAAAATTTCGAAGGTTCTCAATATTACTCTTGAAAAAAAAAAAAACAAAAAACGTAAGAGCAGAAGCTCAGGCCAAGCTCGACGGATCATTTCACTCCTCACTAGTCTTCCCATCTCAACCCTTTTTTCCGGAGGGTGGGTGAGAGCGACCTTAATGGTATCATTAGCTCGTGACCTATCGACGGTGCGGTGCCGTTCGTCACGCTGCAAACGCGCATTCACGGCTAGGCATTCACGCACCCGACGATTTGGCAAATGTGTGTCAGACGGTGACGCCCCGCAAATGGATCTCGCGTCGCCATTGCCGACGATCGGGTCGCACGCGAAGTGAAGAAAAAAAGAAGGAAGAAAAAAAAAAAAGAAAATTACGCGATTACTAATGACAAGCGGCAACCGCGAAGCTTTCTTCGCGTATCTCGCATCGAATAACCGGTTTATTTATTTATTTATTTCTTTATTATTATTATTATTATTATTATTTTTTATAGGGATGAAAAAGAAAAGAAATGGGATCCCGAGGTCGCAGGAAACTACGTGCGTGCAGATTTGTCGTTGTTGTTGTTGTTTTTTTCATATTTTTCTTTTTCTTCATTCGAGTTATTTGCGTCTGACCATCAACGACTGTTATCACTGGCAAATTACGATTCGGTGACTCGCGATTGTCGTGGCGACTGGTAATGTGTTTTTTTTTTTCTTTTCTTTTTCTTTCGTTTTTTTTTTCTTCCCATCACCGTGACTCGTTCCCCACGATAATTGTCTCGCAATGGCTGCTGGTTATTCTCATTGTTATTTTCGCGTTATTACACAAAGTCTCAACAAAGTCTCTTTGCTGATGATTATTTTTTGGTAATCCTTTTTTTTTTGTTTTTTCTTTTTCTTGATTATCATTGTCACGGAAAATTCAAAGAATGGGACTAAAAATGAACGCAACGTATTATTTTTAGTATTATTAGTATTATATATAATGTCATATAATAATAATAATAATAATCATTATTATTGTCAATGATACAAATAATTATATGTTATGTGATAATTATAATAGTAAAAAAAAAAATTGGTTGGCACGTGCCCCAAGTTGATCTTCGTGGGTGTGTGTGTGTGTATTTGATACGTAGAGCCCGCAAGCTCTGGGCTTTGAGGCAACGTGATAATCAAAACGATGGTTGAGACTTCCGGTTGTGCAAGTGGAGGGAATTACCGGTAGGGCCAGAACGGTTCATTACTCGAGTTGTTGTCGCCGCGGCTGTTGCGACAGTGGGAGATGAGAGGAGGGCCGGGGGGGGGTGGGTGTGCTCCGGAAAATCCTTCGGGGATCGTCTTAAGCGTTTCCGAAAGCTCCCCTCGAATCCTCGATGAAAGAAGGTGAAAAATTATGGGGTCCCATGATTGCTACTACTCTTTCTTATTCTCAGTCTCGTTCTCTGTCAACCCCTCTCGCAATCTTCATCCGTATACCTCTCTCTATCTCATCTCTCTTTCTCCTATTGGTCTCGTCTAATTCGATATTCCCCCAAAAAAGCACGGAGGGGCAAAAAAAAAAAAAACATTTGTTACAGTGACCATGCTTTCTGACCAGAATGGAATTTTCTTTTCATATTGATTACGTTCCACCCCACTTCTCAATGTATTTGTATATACATATATATATATATATATATATATGTGTGTGTGTGTGTGTCTTGATGTATATATATATATATACGCACATAGATTTACTAAAGCTACTAACCCAAAAAGCATGAACGGAGGGCAGATGAAACCACAGACCATTCCGAAAGGTTTCCGAACAATCAAAAACATTGCTGTATGAAGCAGAGATTGATGACAGTTGTCATGAATCAAGTTCAATTTCATTTGTGAAAAAAAAAAAAATACAAAGACCAGGATCAACGATAATCATTCGGCCTTATTCGTTCGAATACACGAGGAATCACGTGAAAAAGGATTCTCCAGTGAAATTACCTGACGGTTCTTCATTATACATTTTTATTCTCTCACTGAAAAAAAAAAAAAATTAAAAAACGACAATTCGGGAAATTTGAAAAGAAATTAAATTTGTGTCCTAGGTGTATATTAGGGTGGTTATTTGAAAGAAAAGTATCGCTGCCCATCTTTCAAATGATTCTAGACCATGAAAAAGAAATTTTCATATTTTTTTCCGATTTTTGAATCAACCCTCTGCACTGCCTGCATTAATTTGAAAGTTTTAAAAATCATTTATTTTTTTTTTTGTAGGAAAAATTTCGAGAATAGAAATCTGAAAAAAATATATATTGTACAAAATTATATCACAAAAACACGAAAAACATTTGGCAACCATCCGGCAAACATAACCTGAAAACTTAAAATAAAAACGATTTTTATTTTCACCACCTTAAGGATCACCTTTAAGATCCGTATTGTCAAACCAAGATCGAAGAAAGGCAAAATCATTTGTCCGCAATTGCCGCGATATTCATCATCAAATTTGACGATACAAATGATAAACATTGTATCGTTCGGAGAAAAAAAAAATTGTGTGAATATGAAAGAATGAGCAAAGGGCGTCTATAGTGCACACTCATGATCGATGAAAGATTTATGGAAATATGAGCGATGAATCGACGTTTCTAAAAAAAAAATCATTTTTCATTCGAGCGTTATTTCTTTTTTTTTTCAGACGTTTAAGTGGTGTCTGACAACCACGATGGGCCTTGGTCGAAAAGCTTTCCGAGCTTTTTTTTTCACGAACGATGACGTTGACGACGTGGGCACTGGAAATAAAAGAGCCAACGTTGGCGATGGGAGGAAGGGGAGGTCGGAGGGGAAGGAAGTTAATGGAAATTTAACACGTGGGGTTGTGGGGAAAATGGGGGTTGACGTTGAGGACGTTGAAAAAGCTCGTGGACAGGACACGAATGAGGTTCATGATTTTCAACGCAGCACGGCACGAGACTTGCACTGTGCAGGGAGGGGCGGGGGGGGGGAGGGGGGAAGGTAAATGGAAGCTATGGAACAAAAGCATAGTTAAGAAGCTTTGGGAACAAAACCATGGAGGTAGTTAAGTAGATTAATTAGTTGGGGGGGGGGAGGGTTTTTTGGGGGTTTACGATGGGCCGGAACAATGAGAGATCGCCAGGTGGCGCTGCTGCTGCTGCTGCACTGGCAAAGGTGCGGAAAACAGGGTTGAACAAAAGTTGGTTGGGGGAAAATTATGGGGCAAGGAAAATTGGAAGGTTTAGGATAGGAAAAGAGATTATGGTTATTTGGATGGATCGTGAAAGCTCGAGGGTTGTGGGATAGTGAAATGTGTTCGTGTGTGCGAGAGAGAGAGAGAGAGAGAGAGAGAGAGAGAGAGAGAGAGAGAGAGAGAGAGAGAGAGGTGGGTGGAAATATAGAAGAGGGCAAAAAAAAGCACGACTCATAGTTTTATTTAAAAATTCAGATATATTCATCTTCATATATATATATTCATCTTCATATAGATATATTCATATTCATACTTGCATCAATAATGTCACAAGATGAACATAAAATAAGTAAACTTAACATAAAAAAAAATAAATAAAAGAACAAGCGTGATGCGAAGGGTGAAAAAATTTAATTCAAGACATTAAATTCGTGACGACGATACTGAATAATGAAAAAGAAAACCATTATCATTGAATCTATCACAACGATGTAAATAATTTGCAATAATTTGCAGAATGAGCTTTTGTAAGCAGAAAAAAAAAACCAATTCGATGATAAATTGTGAACGAGGGAGAATCGTTAGTACTACCGATGATATAGGGCCGAGAAGAAGGAGATGGAAGGGATGGGGTCGGGGTCGATGTAATGATCAAAGAGATGAAATATTTCGAGAGAAGCAACACGTTACAATCTCGTTACACAATGTGTGTGTGTGTGTGTGCAATATTAGAAGGGCAAATATTTTTCCACGCTCGAGCTTCGAGGGTGGTAATGATGTGTGGCAGATAAGGGGTGGGTGAAGGTGCAGAGGAGGAGCGGGGGGGGGGGGCAGGTCGGTTGCCATTAGCTGTAGGCCGATGTGTCGGTCGTGTGTGTGTGTGTGTGGAAATAGCTTTGAGCGAGTGACTCGAGACAATATCGCGGCCTTTCACGCGGACGTGGAAACGCGTTGTGCATATCGATTGTTTCATTCCACGTCGACCGAATCCACGAGATCGCAATCCCCGTCTCTTTAGCTAAAAGCCAACGACGAACGACCATTCGTGGCGATAAAAAAATGTTGCAATTAAAATGCATCGACCTTTGAAACGTTCCTTTTTTATTTCCCCGAGCAAAGCACATTGAAGCTTGCAATTTTGTATTTTTATCATCATTATTTTTCGTCAATGAAATTTACAAACAACCCATGACGAATAAAGCTCAAGGTTATGTAAAAGAAATGTTTGAAAAACATTTTTTTTCCCCGAAAAATTCCAGAAAAAATAATATTGAAAAAAAAAAAAATGTAAGAGAAATAAAAAATTGTGATTCAACCCCTCCTCCTATTCCCCTACATCCACGCCTTGCGACGATTGTCGCACCTAACACCGGCAACAACAAATCCTTGTTGGGAAAAAAAAAACATACAAACAAAAAAAAGGAAGAAAAAACATTTTTATTCGTCGTTGGAACGTTTGAGAAATGATTCGTACGATCGATATTTTACGATGGTAAAACTCGTCGGGACGTATATCCGGGTTTTCCGCATTCCGTATATGCGTCGGATGATGCCATGCATATGTACGAGTATGAAAGAGGGGCGGGGGAGGGGTGGCGATGGGGGGGGGGGGGGGTGATGGATGCGTCGACGTAGATACGAGCAAGTGCTTTGTTTACCACTGGCGTCCCGGGTCACGCGAACTGTTTCTACTCCATTCCACCTACTACCCCCCCCCCACCCTCTCGCCCCTCCAGCCATTTTTATTTTCCCACACCTACGTGACACCCATCTCTATATATATATATATATATATATATATATATATATATCTACGTTCATGGCGTGAAAGCAACGTGAAAACTATTTCAAACCGCGGGCATATCGCATCGGGGCAAAACGAGCTTTTCCCCCACCCCGCCCCCCGAAGTTTTCACGATTTACTCACTGATCGTACATTTCCTCCCTCTGTCTCGCCCGCCCCCTCCTAACAGTTGTTTCTCCTGCTCTTCTCGCTCCTCTCGCTCTCGTCTGTCATAACCTGGCCACGACTGTTCAGGGGGCGGGGGGGGGGGGCGGGGTGGGTTATGAATCGGTGTTAATACGACTCGGACTTTCCGTTTAAATCGATAAACATTGTCCTGATTCGATACAACTTGCGTTGGAAATTAAAAATTTTTTTTTTTTTTTTTTCACGTTTTTTTCTTGTTATTTTTTTCGTTCATCAGGTTGAAACACTTTGGCGAGGAGGATGAGGGGAGGCGAGAGGGTGGGATTTCGTGTATTTATGATGTTTGCGTAGGCGAATCGTCGTTAATTGCAGTGCAGGACGATTTATCGCGTGTTTTGTAGTATTGTCCGACCAAACGTTGTGTTGTTCTACTTAAAGTTGTTTCGTGAGATTTTCGAGGGTGAATTATCATTTTTTTTTGTTTTTCGGATTTTATTGAACACGCACACATTCTCGAGACAATGTGTGTATGCATCTCGGCCGTATTTTGTACAAGTCCACCGGTTTGAAAAATAGAAACAGAAAAAAAAATGTTATTCCGTCAAACCGAACTTTCACTGATAATTTTTTTTTCTCGTTTTTTTTTTTTACGACTTTTGCAATTCCTATTTTGAGATTCTTAGCCTTACCGAGACGTAGAAAAGCTCGAGAGAATCCGAATCTTTTTTTCGTTGCGAATGAATCCCGAAATAATTTAACGTTCGTCGTGTCTGACCAAACGTCGTTTCGTACTACTGAGCGATACCCGAAAAATTGTTTTCCTCGTTCCTTCGACGGCTAATTCATCGTTGTTCGTGATTTTTCCGTGGTCGGAAAAAATTATCGAACATCCGAACGGATGTTGGCCCGCGGATTCGCGGTCGGAGATTGTCAAAATGGCGGTCGGACCGGGCACTAAATTTCACGATGTAAATCAAACGGAACAGCTCGCACCGAGACGTTGGAAAACCGCGGGATCCCGACCGATGGATCGCACCCGGAGTGTCGGTGTGACAGCTGCAGCTGCTGGTGCAATTGCAGCTGCATCGTCGGTATATCAGCCCGCCAAACAGGGTTGTGCCATTTGGTCATCCAGATAAGCTGTGACCGGTAATTCAAAACGATTTTGTCGTGTATGCCACATGATGAACAGACGTTCCATTCGTTCGGGCTTATCCCATTCTGTATCCAGCATCACAGACACATACGTGCATCGTCATCGATTACTCTTTGACCCCTCCCCCTCCCCCTGCCCCCCCCCCCTTCTGGCTCCCACTCAACCCGGCAGCTCCTGTGTCGTTCAATCAACGAATAAGCCTCTCACGAGAATGAGTCAATCAATTACTGATTAACCATTTTCGACGTACCTGCGATCAAAACGTTTCTGAATTTCACATCTGACCTGGAAACATATTTTATTTCTCGAGACGAAATTATTATCGAACGAACGAACGAGCGAACAAAGAAACTAAATAATAATAATAATGATAATAATGATAATAATAACAATGACGAAAAGTTCGAGGTTGAGAACGAAAAATATATATATATATATGTATATACAAATATGTAAAAGAATGTAATAAAATTAATAAGGTTAATTATTTATATTTAACTTAAGATTAAAATAAGTATCGATTATTTAAATTAATTCATGTATAAAAATGATTCAAATTAAAAATAAATTGAATATAAATACAAATTAATAATTGATTAATTATCATTTATAAATGTAATATAATATACATTAATGAAATATCAAAAATGGAATTTAAATTAATACGAATTTATCGGAAAAATATTATAGCGGATCACATATCGACATAAAAAAAAAAATTATATATTTATATTTATCTACATATACACGAATATCTTTATTCGAAAATATTAATCACACGCTGGTCAAGGCAGAGCTGAAGAGAGAGGGGCGGCCGGAGAAGAAGTACCGACAAATTAAAACGCCAGAGCCTTTGATGATTATTCATCATCTTTCTTTGGCACGCGATGACTCACGCCTCGCAGCTCACGAGAGTCCGAGTCTGGATATTTCTTTTTTTTTTCTTTTTCGCCCTCTCATTTTTTTTCTTTCATCGTCGTTGTATTTTTTTTTGTTTTTTCTTTCAGTTTTTTTTCGCTCAGCTCTCCGATCACGCTCCGATTAACGTCGTTCGTCGTTCACTCATGCGCGTTTCTGTTACAAACGTGATAATTACACGACGTCAAAGTGTGTAATGGAAATGCTTGGACCTGAATCTTCATCCACACACACACATATATACATATATACAAGCTACATACATATATATATATATATATATATATATATATATATATAAAATGGCAATAGGACGATCGAGGGTAGTCGCATGTACGACGAAGCTGCTCGCCAATGGACGGAAACTCCGATGAGCAAAGGGTTGTGGGGGGTCGAAGGGGTGGACGTTGAGAGCTGGCGGGAGAAGGGGTAGGGGCGAGGAAGGTGGAGAAAATCCGGTCAAACGTACGTTCGTTAAAGGCACGAGGCCAATAAATTAGAACTGGCACTTTGCCATTTCAATCTCGCGGATTCTGGGATAGACAAGCGGCGGGGCGCACGTTGATGGCGACGGGCGAGGGAGGATCGAGGCTCAGGGCCGAAAAAACGGTCGAAGAGGGAGGAAGGGGTGGGGGGGGGGTGAGCAGCTAGGGCAGAAAGTACCGCGTAGACCATCGGACTCTATCACGTTCGGGCTGTTCCCTTTCGTCCTCGTCCTTCTTCCTCCTTCCTCTTTACTCCTTTCTCCCACCAACCCCCCCCCACCCCCTCGTGACCGCCGCAACTGCCGGTGACTCTTCTTGCCCACGTAACCTCGTAACCACCGTTCCTGAAACGCGTTAAGCTCGACTCCTCAACACCGAGTCAAGTCGCATCTACATATTTTACATCTTCTGCATAAATTTTTTGGGGCGGGGGGTGAATTTTTTGAGGTTAACTTTTACGCGGGACTTTTGTTTCTCGTGTCTTTGGCGACATGAATGATATAGCGTAGGAGGTTAGAATTTGCAGCAGGAATGATTTTTTGGTTTTTTGTTTTTTTTTTTTTTTCAATTTTATGATCATTTGAAAATGAAATGACGGATAAAATTTTCGAAGAATTTTATGATCTGAGGGAGCATGAAGAATGAATGTTTCAGCGTAGGAAGTTAGGATTTGCAGCAGGAATGATTTTTTGGTTTTTAGATTTTTTTTCAATTTTATGATAATTTGAAAATGAAATGGATAAAATTTTCCCCAAAAAATATTCTAGTCATGTGAAAATAACGAAATGGAGACAATTCCAAAAACAAGTTCGATATATTTCGTCAAATGAAACATCGAAATAAATTTCATCAATGATAATTTTGTATTATTTATATGTGTATAAAAAATTGAATAAATTTGATAATTTGAAATCAAAATGAAAAAAAAAGGATAAAAATACCGGATAATGGTCACTCGATCCTCGATAAGCCACGAATTTAATACCCAAATCTATTCTCTCCCTTCCTCCCTCAAGAAAAAAACACCCTCCCTCTGTCATTGATTCGAAACCTTTTATTATTTCGGATTGAAAAAAAAAAAATATCTGATCACATTTTTTTTTCTTTTTTTTTTTTTCATTCAATTGGAACGCGTTTGTGTGTTCTTTTTATCTTTCTGGTTCATTATAAATTTATCACTCGCTCTTGTATCACGCGTCCTCATAAATACCGGGTGAACAAAAAAATACATATGTGTATACATATATTTATTCCAACGACCTAATTACCCGATTAATTAATTTCACTCGCTGTTCTTCGTGGTCTTTTTTTATTTCCTACCCTCTCCCCCGCCCCTTGCCCCTCCTCCGTCGCTTTGGTTTTTTTTTCTTTTTTTTTTCTCGACCCATCGACTCTTGCAATTTCTCCCTCGTCCGACCCTTCGTACCGCTCACCGTCGGATTGATCAATCTTTTCTAATCAACAGGCAATCGCGTGCCACGAGAGAGGCTCTCCGCGCCCCCCCCCCCTCCCCCTCAGCTCCTCTCCAACCCCCGCCATTGTACCATTCGGATTCTTCGCTTCTCGCGCGGAAATATTATCCGGTGCGAAATATTATTCGCGTGCACTTGGACGTGACAGCCCTATCGCATGTACCACGTCATCCCGAATGGGGATACTGTGAGAGAAACGAAAAATCACTCACACACATACCGACCCACACTCAATTGAAAACATGTCAGAACGTTTCATTTGTCTTTCAAAATCGTTTCGATCCAATTACTTCGACGCTCGGAATTACTGTCTCTCTCTCTCTCTCTCTCTCTCTCTCTCTCTCTCTCTCTCTCTCTCTCTCTCTCTCTCTCTCTCTCTCTCTCTCTCTCTCTCTCTCTCTCTAATTTTTTAACCCTCGAATCATTGAAAAACAAAAACGGTTTCACCTGCAAAGCCTTGCAGAGCCTTGGAGGTGTGAACGTTTTTTTTTTCACAAAAATGACGTTGACGTTTGTGATAATTAAGGAAAAAATTCGAATATCGAACGAATGTTCGATGGAATGAGTCAGGATCTTTGCCACTGTTGAGAATTAATTTGGGATGGGAATTTGCAAAAAATAATAATAAAAAAATAAATAAAAGTAATGTGATTCGCAAATTTCCATAAATTGCGATGAGACGAAATAAGATATCTTACTTATTGACAAACAAAATATCGTTGATGAAAATTGGCGTTTGGAAATTATTAATGAATCATTTTTTGAAATTATTTCGGCAGCGACGGTTTTTCTGATTGTTCGAAATGTTTTTTTTTTGGTCGACAAGGAATTATTTATTATTTATTATTTATTATTTATTATTTATTATTTATTATTTATTATTTATTATTTATTATTTATTATTTATTATTTATTATTTATTATTTATTATTTATTATTTATTATTTATTATTTATCATTTATTATTATTTGGCGAATCGTGAACGTCGAGTCACGAAATGTTCAAACGTTTTGAACTGGGTTGGCTGCAATGTTAGGGGTGGGTTTTCGTCGACGACACACAGCGATCCAGAGGGGTCGGGGGAGGGGGCGGAGGGAAGGGGGTTGCGCGTTCAGAGGGAACTGTGGACAGGAAAGAGGGTGGCAGGGGTGGGGAATGAGAGGGGGAGGGGGGAGGGGGTCGTATAGCGCAAGTATAATGCAGCTGCGCGATAAGCGTCCGGGAGAGACCTGGCCAGGCGTCGTTCTCCCTGGAACTACCCTTATTCTGTCCCTCTCTCTCTTTCGCTTTCATCTCTCTCTCTCTCTCTCTCTCTCTCTCTCATTTTCTTTTGCTCCATCTTCATCTCTCTCTCTCTCTTTCTCTTTCTCTCTAGCTCTAACCCTTTGTCGTCATCTCTTTCTGCGTCTTTTCATCCCCAGTCTCTCACCACCACACCCTTATGTTTTTCTTTATTTTTCTTCATTTATTTTTTTTTTTTTCTGTGTTTTTCATTTTTTTCCATTTCTTCGCTCCACGATCTTTAATATTCCGTCGTGAGTATTTATGATTTGTTCGTCGATGAACGCGAAAAGAAAGGAAAAAAAAACGTTCTTCTTCATGATTATGTACAACTCTTACTTTGAAGCTTATTTCTCACCAACCCTTATTATATTCCAGTGTCTCAATGGAGAATCGACGCAAACAAAAAGAAAAAAAAAGAATCATTTCGATACTTCGTTTGAATACTTCGGAAGCTCGAACGATTCACGTTGTTATTTGAATTTTCAATATAAAATTCGAAATGCAATTAAAAACTTTCAATTTTTCTGAATAAATCAACATTACTCGTTTTTTTATATCGTGGTGACATTTTTGAAATTTTGAAAACGTCTTCTTACGTGATATTCATAAATTTTTTTTTTTCAAATTTTATTGTCGTTTTTAACAGACCGACAGCCGATGGCAATAAGTTCAAAATGAAAAATTAAATTTATTATTTTTGTATTAAAAAAAATACTCTGTTTTTCGTTTATAAAGTAATTTTTTTTCATATCTTCATTTCATTGTCGACCCATTCGATCCAAAATTGCAGCAATACCTTCACAACTGTCTTTTTTTTCCTATCAACGAACAATTCCACGAAGCACGTAGAAAATGTTCGTTCAACCCTTAATCCGTTGTTTTCTTTTTTTTTCGTTTTTTTTACCCCCGTTATTCCCATCGCGATTTTTCTCATAATCCGAAAGAATTGGGTTTTTCCGTTTGTGATATCTGGACCGAGTTATGAGAATCTTTGTTCTCTCGCCACGTAACGTTCGGCCATCGAGCAAACGGGTGACCCCGCCCAACCCCTTGGCCGAAAGAGCTTTCGGATTCCCCGCGTGATTCCGAGCGGAGGGCCTCCACCCCCTTCCCTTTCTCTTGTGCAACGACCCCCTTCCCCCCCCCCCCCCGCCACCCGAGGCAAACCATTCAGACCGACCATCGTTTCAGCCAAATGGACGATCAACCGAGTACACGTCCTTTCACCTTCTTACCTCTGTCTCGAACTTTTCACCCCCGACCACCCTCCTCGCCGACCTCACGGCCAACGCCTCGAATGTCTTCTCTCAAACGCGTTCCATCTCTCTCTCTCTCTCTCTCTCTCTCTCTCTCTCTCTCTCTCTCTCTCTCTCTCTCTCTCTCTCTCTTTCTCTTCATCTCTCTCTTTCTGATCCAGCTATTTTTTAGCATCTTTAGATTATTTTTATGGTCATCTATATCTCAATGATTATCTTTATTTCTATTTATATTCATTATTATGTCTCATCATTTTTTTAATTTTCAATATGTTATTGCATTACGTTATTAGTCCACTATTCATCGTTAATTTTTTCGTGTAATAATATTAATTTTTTTACGTAAAAAAAAATAAAATATAAATAACATACTTTTTTTTCATGTGCAGAAATAGTTTGGCATATGGAAAAAACATATGCCAACTTCTGTATGTGGATATATAATCTGTCAATTGTTTGTATCTTTTTTTTTCCACTTGGGAATCGATCAATCAATCGATCTGACTTTCTGTCGGTCTCTTCTTCTTCTCTCTCTCTCTCTCCCCCTCTCTCTCTCTCTCTCTCTCTCTCTCTCTCTCTCTCTCTCTCTCTCTCTCTCTCTCTCTCATCCATCCCTCTTCCCAATCTCATTTTATTTCTAATCACGATAACTAATAAAAAAATAATCCACCGAACGTTTTTTTTTTTTTTTTCGCACCATCGATTAATCCCCAACCGACAGATCCACCCTTCGACGAAATTGTTTTATCTCCTTTTCCCCCTCCCCCTCTTTTCGTCTCTCCCCTCTGATTCTTTATTTCTTCGTCGTTCATTTGATTTCTATTTTCGCAACCCTCGTGGCTAAATGCTCGGTCTAATCGAAAGAGCCTCGCCCAATTTGTCGCCAATAAAAGACCATTCCACCCTCTCTTGCTACGTCTCCCCAATGTACACACACACAGAGACACACTCTCTCACTCACACACACACACACACACACACACACACACATTTCAACATATATGTATGTATAGTTCGCTAAGCGTAGTTTCAGATCCCCTCCCCCTCTCCCTTTCCCCACCCCGGTTGCTTCGTCGATGCTCCTCGAGCTCGTTCCTCTCGTGGCCTTTACCTTCGTCAATGATAAATTTATTCCCACGAAGGGCGAGGGCCGACGGACCGAAACCCGGAGAGACCCGTGGTCGCGATGATTGCTCCCTCATCGATTCGACGTCACGATAAGACGAACCGTCGTGAGCTTGCAACGAAATGAAAAATAAAATGCACGATAATCGAAAACCGGATCGAAGTCGAGAGTCAAGTGGAAACCGACAGTTATGCACAGACCGCACGAAAACCAACCGAGAAAGGCATAAAAGTCGGGAAACGATAAAAGAATCGATAATAAGAAAAATATTGGGGGAAAAAAATAATTGATAATGAAAAATATTGAAAGAAAAATAATAAATGATGAGAAATATTGAAAAAAAAATGTAAACTAGGTCAATCTCCAAGTCCAAGTTACAACCATCGCCCGAATCTTTTTTATCCATCTCCCCAGCCCTCTCCCCCTCCCCCCACTGCCCCCCCCTCCTCACCCGCGTTTCTTCATACATCACGTTCTTCCGATTTTCCCTTTTCTCCCTTTTTACGTTTCTGATTTTTTTTTTTGCAAATTTTTTTTCTCTCTTCTCACGCTGTGACGAGTCTTTTGGGTCATCGTGAAAATTTATTCGCGAAGCCCGGAGGGGCGAGGGAGAGGGTGGGAGTCGGGGGGGGGGGGACGAGGAAGCCGGGCCAACCGCCCTAATTGGGCTAATTGGGGCCAATGGATTATTAGAACGTCGAGGATATGTACTCGCGATGCCAACCCGAAGGAGGAAGAAACTTTGCAAAAAAAAAAAAAGAAAAAAAACAAAGAAAGAAAAATGAAAAAACACGAAAAAGGGATGAAAAAAATGAAAAGATTTGAAAACGACAACCCCCTTCTTTCTCGTCTGGATTATTCCTATTTGTCTCGGCTCATCTTTTGACGAGGGAAAGACCGTGGACGGAGGTGAGGGGACACAGAGAGAGAGGAAGGGGGTGGAGGGGGGAGGGTGGAAAGCTTTGCCAGAGTGTGGGAAGAAGTCGTTGGTGCCAAGTCGGAGTAAACCTCGCACGCGAGCTTTTCTCGGTCCCTTTGGGGCCAAACGAAAGTTTGTCTCGCTGGGTAGTTACTACGGGGACCGGGGGACAGCAGGGGTGGTAATCTATTTGGGGGATTGGATGAACGCTGAAACTCGAAAACCTGAAATCCTCTCGATCATTGTCACCTTTGGCCCTTGTGGCAGTACGAAATAATTTTTTCTTAAAAAATGATTACAATTATTTTTCGTTCGTAATTTTGTATTCCTTCACCCCCTTCGCCGTCATCTCTCACACAGACACACATACGAGAGAGTGGAGGATGAGATTTAACTGGATTTTCGGGGGGGGGGGGAAGTTAATTCATGGGGGGGGATTAATCAACGTTAGGGCGATGGAAATCTCGAAAACGTGTGGAGGGCGATGGAAAGCTCGTGGAGAGGGTTAGGGGGTGAGGGGTTGGATTTTCGAGGTTCTTGGGACGGAACGAAGGCGTCACCGATGTAGGAGTGGCTCGTTTCCGACTGCCTGGAAATGTTACCACGTCTTGTCGTCACACTTAGCTTCCAACCCCATCCAGTTCGATCTCTCACCCTTCTTCAACCCCCCTCGCAAGCTCGGTCGCTTCGCGTTGCCTCGTCGCAGACGCCAGATGCGTGTACCGAGATTCACAATGTACAACTACCATCGTTAACCTCCCACCTCGTCCTGGGTGTCCTTCCAACCCCCCCGGCCACCCCCTCACACCCTCGCGGCTCGACCGTCGCCGAAGGTTGTAACTGCGAGAAGATCGTGGACGCAGCTTGCTTCCGCAAGCTCGAGGTGGTGGCTGGTGAATCGCTTACGACCCTCCCGACCACCCCCCCCCCCCCCCACAACCCCCTTTCACCCTCTAACACCATGAACCTCGCCTCCCCGTCGACTAGCCGTCGTCTGGGTCTCGTGACTCTCTTAACACACCGGTGAACAATTTTCTCGAAGATCTCGTGAGAATTTTCGCGAGATAAGGGTGCCAACGCTTTTTACGATTATTATTGGTTGTTGTTGTTATTATGGTGATTTTTTTTTTTTCAGAGTTCTCCGTGAGATTGTTGGAAAGTGGAGCTCGTGCGGTTAGGGGTGGAGGATCGGTGGCTGGAGGTTGTGGAATGAAATGAAATTTAATTAGCTTTTTTTTTTTTGAGACTCAGGGAGCTTTAGTGGGATTTCTCGGGGTTGGCATTCAATAGTCCTGTCGGGGGGGAGGGGGGCTGTTGATGCCGATCTGCATTATAATTTGAATATTTTTTTGGTTTTTTTTTTAGAATTATATTTGTGGTGAAATGGAATTTGTGGTTTCGATGGTGATTGATATTTTTGTGTTCAAGTTAGAATCGGGTTTCGATAATTCGACATCGTTCGAATAAAATTAGGGGGGATGATAAATTATTCGCCTCGAAATTTTCATATCGTTGAGAGTGGTTGAAAAAAACTCGATTCATGAAAAATTAATCACGTTGATTGAAGTTTTTGCCATCTGGTTGGCTTGTCAAACAATCACTTGACACATTTCTAGGCGTTATTTAATTTTTGTAGGTTCTAAATTATTGCCCTTAATTTTTTTTCTATTTCTATTTTTATCAGCCAGATGTGTATTGAAAAACATGAGACTGACAACAGCCTGCTAAGACATGATGTACTGCAAAATGGATATACAATTGTCATCAAAAAGTAGAAAATTATAATAAGTTTAACTAAGATTATTTTGTTTTTTAAAGTGCGTTTATTTTATTTTATTTTTAAAAAACTTATTTTGCTTTTCGTGGTAAAAATTGAGAATGATTCGTTTGAATTAACTCCACACAAGAGACCGATGAGATTTTCGGGTGATTTGATCGAGTGTCAACGACAAAAATCGAAAAAAAGAAAATAGGAAAAAATAGGAGAAGCTTTTAAGAAGATCAAGTTTGTGCCTACAATAAAGATGGGCATTTTTATCAATGCAAATGTTTGTAAAATACTTTCACGACTCAATAATCATGTACAATAACGTCTGAATAAATTCGAAAAACTATTGTCAGCCAAATATCATTACGTTATTACAATTATTCTCAAGACGTATTTTTTGAAAATAATTATCACAATATGATTGAATAATAATTGGTTATTCGAAAAAATATATAAAATACATTTTCATTGAACGAATGCCCATCCCTGATCGTCAGATGTGACGATGAAGCATTGGAAATAATTCACTGCAGCCCTTGGCAGCTTGCTGCATCAATTTCACCCCCCACTCGAAAACGTGGCGAGATAATTATGTCGAAATTTCAAAAAAATCATAAAAAATAAAAATATATATATAAAAAAACATTGTTCCGTGTACAAAAGCGTAGTACAAGCCTCGTGCCATTTTCAACCACTCGATCCGATCGAGTGATTGAAATAACACGAGAAACTTCCCTTCAACCCAAAAACACGAATCGCCACCCTCGGAATGAAATTTTAAACAATAAAAACTGGCCCAACGATGGAAACGTGAAAATCCAAGTAGTTCAGGTCCGTTATCGGTCAGACTCAACATGGCAGCCCGGACGAACGGCTACGGGAAAGCCCGAAAGCTCCCCCCGCCCCCGAAATTCAATTTTCCAATTAAAAAATATTCAATATCGTCATTTTCAATCGCACAAACAATTTATTTCAATTTTCTCGCTCAATAAAAAATACAAAAATTTAAAAAAAAATGTGAAAAACAATTTCTTTTTTTTTAACTAAAAAAAAAAATAATACAAAAAAATACTAATTACCTCGCTTTGATGTGCTGTCGGCGCTGCTAATAAATCCAGGTACGGCAATCACGAGAACAAAGAGTCCACAGTGTACCCAAAACATGTTTACGTCTTAACAACATTGTTTAATTCCATTTTACATAACGTTCCTCTTTCCCCGAATCACTTTGATTTTACGATCGTCGATGAAACGTTTAATTACGACCAAATCATCGGAGGCTTTTGATTATCAACGATCCGCGAGAATATTTCGTTTTTGCAAATTTTCTATTTTCGCGTCTCGTGTTTTAAGCTCGTTTTTATCGTTGTTGTTAATTACGTTGATGCGAATGACGTTTGTGGGATTGCCGATTTCGTTGATGACGATGACGATGATGATGCTGCTTCCGTCAATGATGATCCTCTTGTCGCGCATAATCGTCGACACTCACTCGTTTGTGCAAAATTAACATTATCAATAATTTTTAAAACTTATTTATCGCTTTTACTCAGCATTATTATTATTATTATTTTTTTCAAATTTTTGACTCGACAATAAACGAGTTTGGGTTCGATTATTTATAATCACCGAGATTCCCGGATTATTCGTTAGATAATTATTGCAAATGGGGAGGGAAAAAATAATTATTTAACCGATTTCTTCAAAATTTTGATTTAAAATTATCTTTTTATATTTTTATTTTCAAATGCAATTGAATTGGATTTTTAGATGTCCCGTTGGGTCTTATCAGCGTTTTGTAGCGCGACGATGGAGGCTGAGGGTCGACCGAACCCCGGCCAGACACTCGCACGCCCTTTTCCTCCTCGCCCCTCTCGGCTCACGCACCCTTTAACTCGTTCTCTTTTATTTTTTTTTCTCGTTATATTTAATTTTTTTTCTATTTAAAAATGTGTTTTTTTTTTGCATTTAACGATTACCCTATAGATCGAATATTAAATAATTCATCAGTCCCTCGTTCTCGCGTTAATCATCGTTCAGCGAAATTATCAAACAATCTCCAACGTCACTTACGATCCTGTCCAATTCAACGCGCACAAATCCAACCCCCCATTCTCGTGAACCCCCCCGATTCGAAAGACGACGAAAAAAAAAACTTTAAAAAATAATAAAAATTCGACAAAAAAAAACTGAAAAAAACCAGCACTTTGCTTATTCCGTTTTCAACGGCAACGTTATCAACATTTTTATCATGATTAAAGTCTTCGTTACTCCGTTTACAATTTAATTCTAAAAATTGTTGATTTTTTTTTTCAAAGCTCTTTTTTTTCGTTATTTCAGTTTGTCATCACCAGGATTGTGTCTCGCATTGGAACGAGAAAAAAAAACGAATGTAAATATATATGTGTGTGTGTGTAAAACAGTTGCGTCGACACTCGATGATGGTTCAGTGGTCGTTGAGACGAAAACTTATCAAAGAAGGAAAATAAAAAAACAATCAACAGCAAACAAAAACCCCGCGTTTCCGCACCGAATTTTTCAAACAATCACAATCGTAGTTTTCTCATGAGTCCCCAGTGATTCGTTCCCTCTCTCTCTCTCTCCCCCTCTCTCTCCCTCTCGGTCGAACGAGCAAACACGTAGTCGACGAAGACGTGGCAAAGTGAGACAGCGTATAGTCTATAATCGTTTGCCCATATATCCTAATGCGTGTAAACGAGAACGAGCGAATAAAAAAAACCAATAAAACTATCGGCATGTACTTTCAAAACAGGAAAAAATCCTATTCGCTCGTCGTATTTTTTATAAATCGCGAAACAATATCGCAACGCAGTTTCCCTCTCGTCAACCAAAAAAAAAAAAACAACAAAACAGAAGAACCCCGAAAAGCTAAATGAAAAAAGCACCGAATAAATTAAATAAAACTAAATAAGACCCCGCACCGTTGATTGTGAACGTGATGAAAAAAAAAAAGAGCGAGCGAACGAACGAGCAAGAGCGAACGTTACGAATGAACGAACGCAAGATCGACGACAACGGTGACGACGACGACGACGAGAACGGTTATACGTGGTCACGGGGGTTGAGCCCAGTAGTTTGTTACGGAACAGTGAGGACCCCCGCGCGCGCCGACGAATCCCAAACGTCTGCCACGCTCACCGCAGCCGCCGCTTCTACCCTGGGCTCTCTACCTCTCTCTTCGTGTCTGTCCCTCGGCTCGGGCCGAAATCACGCCACGGCTGCCATCTTCTTGCTCCGCTGGAACTCTGGAGTATGAAAATATTTGCAACCCCCATCCCCACTCCTGCCATCCCTTTCCCCCGACTCCCCGAAAGCTCCGCCGAGCTTGCCCCACTCGGTCTCTCATGGGTTTCCGCCGAGCATTCCCTTCCCGGCCCCCTCGCCGCCCACTTTCCTAGCTTCCCCGAACCATCTCCCATCTCCCATCTCCGTCCGTTGCCTGGAAACCCACCTTCCCACTCTGCCCCTTCGCCCCCGACTCGATCCCGAAGTGGCAACGAGTGGGGAAGACCCTGAGTTTCCACCCCCCGCTAGCCACCCAGTTTCCCCTACTTTCCCGGAGCTTTCCCGAGCCTGCGCTCTTCGGCCTTCCGTATTTTCACCCCCCAGGGCTCCGTGCCCACCAGCTTCGATGACGATCCGTAGCCCACGAGGCTTCCCAATGTGCGAGATTCACACGCACACGACAAACCGTCGCATTGTCAGAGCGTCATCCCCACCTCCCACCCTCCCGGCTTGCCCCTCTTCTATCCTACACCCCGGGGGAAGCCTAGGCTATGGGAGGAACCCCTCACCGGCTCTCCTGCTCTGCTCCGAGCTTGACTATTCCGCCACCGCTGTTGTTGATGCTGCTGCTGCTGATGCTGGTGGTCCCGTGGAACCAGCGCGGGCTCGGGGCACCGGGACCGTACCACCTCTTATCGATTCCTGCGCCATTTCCCGTGTACCGTTCTCCTTCCCTCACATCCCGTGGTTCCGCTTGTTCCACTCCTTTCCACCTTCCCTTCGTACTCCATCCGTGATCCTCCTCTTCTTCCTCCATCATCCTGCCTCATCTTTCTTCCCAACTCCCCAGGCTTCTGTATTCTCCGTTGCTTCGTGTTCCGCGCTTCCACTTAGTTTTCCTTCTTCTTCTCGCTTGGATCTTCCACCCTTACTTACCTTTTTTTTATCCTACCCTTCATCTTCCCTAATCGCTTATTTTCTTTACTCTTGTCTTGCTCTCTGTCCTACGCTCTTCTAGGTTTTCTCTTTATCTAGTATTTTGTTTTGCTATCTCCTTCTCTTCTTCGCTTCTGCGCCGTCCTTTATCTTCCCCCTAAGTCCCTACTTCAGCCTTCCCGTCCAAATCTTCTTCCTGGCTCGCTGGTTAGTTCGAGCTTATATCCTCTTCTTCCTTTTGCTCTTTCTCTTCTTCCGCCTTTGACCGCTCCTCGTGCCTTCCCTCCAAATTCTTCTCACGGTCTCCCGTCCCTTCCTCATCCTTCCTCTTCCTTCCTCATAACTCCTCCCATCGTCCCTGACCCTCTACGCGAATCAATAAACTGGGTTTTCCGACTGTCCCCGCACATTCTTTCTCTCTCTAGCTCCGTCAACCTCCTCCACTTGGCAACCTTCGTTCCCCAAGCACAATTTTCGTCTCTCTCACTCCCTCGCTCTCTCTCTCTCTCTCTCTCTCTCTCTCTCTCTCTCTCTCTCTCTCTCTCTCTCTCTCTCTCTCTCTCTCTCTCTCTCTCTCTCTCTCTCTCTCTCTCTACGCAAAACTACGTCCTCCGTTCCTCTATCTAGCAGTGTTCTGCAGGCCACGCAGCTCCATCTGTCGATCCTCACCCGAGTTACGATCGCGGCGCCATCTATCGATCGCCTTCCCGTCTAAACCACCTGCAACTGGTTCTGGTCTTTCGCCCCCTTCTGAGTATTCTTCTTTTTCTAATGATTGTGTTACTTTTTCTCATGTGGGTAACTTGCCGACCTTCGAGAAGGGCTTTTGTACCGCCGTCGGTGCTTCAGAGCTCTTGGCGACGCCGTAGTTTTAGCCGAGGAACAGTGGCTCTATCTGGCGGCTGTCCCTGGCATATTTCAGTGAAATCGCGGTTACCCTTTGCAACGACGAACTTATCTACTGTGGATGGTCATTCGGATCTTTCATTCGCAAGTCGTACACCCCACGACGTTATGCTCGTTCACTCTGCCTTATTTTTCCCAGGAAATCATTTTCAGATCGGCTTGGGATCTTAACAAATAAAAAAAAAAAATCATAATGCTGGCTCCACACCGAAAGGCAGAGTCGGTAAAATTTTTATCGAGCTAGTATATACGTTGTCATTACTCACCTGCGTTTCTCGAGGAAAACTCGTCCGTGGGGGTTGGTTTTTAATCGCCGGTGAATTTATTCAATTCGTTTTTTTCTTTTTGAGCTACCATCGAATAATTATAACGAAGAAACAAAAAAAAATATCCGTTTGAAAGTTTGCACTATGGAGAACAAATTGTCATAGCCGTAAATTGTAATAGTTTTTTTTCCTCTCATCACTCACTTTATTTAACTCTTATTTACCCAACCCCATAAATTCGAGCCCAGTCAATATATCATCATCCATCGTCATAATTATTCTTCCGTATATCGACCGTCATTGACCCGCACAGTATTACGTAAATTCGATTAATTGTTATGCACTACCTGTTCATAAATTCCATTCACCCTCTGCCCCCCTCGCCTCCGCAACACTGCGACGTTTTTCTCATCTATCTTTCTTTCTCTCTCACATGCCATCTTCATTTCTCGACCGTTTATTATTATTATTATTAGTATAATTATTATTATTTTTTCAATTTTTTTCCCCCACTTGGTTTGCTTGGTTTTCTCTTCATTATTAGATTTTGTTGTTGTTGTTGTTGTTGTTGTTTTGTTGTTCTTTTAATTTCTCTTATAAATCTTAATTGGCTATAAATGATTGAAAAAACACACACCTCCGTTTCACCATTTCGTCCGATATAAATGCGTTATTATTCCTTATTATTTTGTTTTTTTTTTTTCAGTTTTTCTGTTTTTTTCTTCGTTTCTTTTTTGTTCTCGATAATATTAATATATCAGTATTAGTAGTATCAATATTATTATTATCGTTATTATTTAATTTTTTTTTCTTCATCCTGTTTGTGTTATTTATCATTATACCTACTAACAAGTGCATCACACTCACACAACGCAACCTTTTATATATTCATTCTTTTCCATCAATTTTTTTTTTTTAATTATTTAATTTTTTTTTACTCCGTCTCTCGCGTGCGTGTGTTCTCGTGCGCGTGTAATTTTTTTAAATTCATTTCAATATATATATATATATATATATATATATATATATATATATATATATATATATATATATATATATATATATATATATAGTTTTTTTCCTGTTGTTATTTTTGGTTATTTTTTTCTTTTTTAATTCTTTCTTGCGTACGTCTCTCTTCGACCACGATTCGCCCCTCATTTCAACATCGATCATCTTGCCTCTTGCGTAATGTGTGTCTGCGTGACTGTATGTGTGTGTGTGTGTGCGTGTATCTATTTTGCTTTTGAATAATTATGTATTTTCTTCGATTCGAACTTTGATTCGCGATTCTCCTTTTATCTCTTCGAAAGATCGAAGAAAAAAAATGAATTAAAGTTTGACGATTTTCCGAAGCTCCATAATTTTATCGTCCATTCTTGTTCATCAACTTTTCCTTTTTTTCTTCCTTTTCTAATTACGTATACGTTTTTTTTTTTCGTCATTGGAGACTAGGACAGAGAAGCCTCTCGCACTTTTGGTAATTCGCTTCATTCGACCCGTCGACTGTCATATAATCCATTGATTGATAAAATAATTAATATCACACTGTTGTGCGAGTGAAAGAAGAAGAAAATTAAATCTCAACCGACTTTGACCCTCTCTTAAAAAAAAGTGACGATAAGCAGGAGATTTTTAGACTTCCCCATTTCTTCGTACGTTCTTGTTTCTTGTACGTGTATTTTATTCGTGTGAGTGTGTAATTGTGTGTACTATTGTGGGTGGTTCAATTATGATTATCATTATTTAATATTTTGTTTTTCCAGTCTTCCAAGACATCTTCGTAGTTTTTTTTTATTTCATTTCTTTTATTTTTTTTTATTTATCTTTCATTTATTTATTTATTTATTTTGGTATCTTTCATTATAATTATATGTTTCATATTCGACGTACACAAAATTTCGGGTTGTGTATTACATCGGCGTCCGAGAGAGAGAGCTTTTTTCTCCCTCGTCACAATTATAATCGAGGAATTTTTATATATTGCTCGTCATGATTTGTTCTACGCAGAGTGACAGATATCGTTTGTTCGTGTGTGTGTGTGTGTGTGTGTGTGTGTGTATGTACGTGGCGAGTGTGTCGGCAATCTGTGATGATTTTTTTTTTTCAATCGTTGGATTTAAAAAATACAGAAAAAAAAATACGAGTTAAATATCACGATTGTGTGCCTCTCGTAAAATAAAAATATATCGGGAAGGGGCGCGAGGGGATGAAAAAAAACACCACAAACTAAAATATACATATCGACAATGTGTGTTCAGTTTTTTTTTTTTTTTTTCAATTATTTTTCGATTCGTCGATAATTCGATCGACGAAATTGAAAAAATTCATTGTCTCAAATATTCTCAAATGTCTTGAAATATTTCATTTGTTTCGTCCGTTTCTATGTTCGTTTATTTTATTATTTTCGTTATTTATATTTTCAATTTTCATGATAGACTAGAAAAAAAAATCCGACAGCCCCCGCTCGTCTCATATTTTTTACGAAACACATTGTTACGAATAAAATTGTTCAATTTAACCTACGAACCAATTGATAATTTTTTCGTTCTGAGTAACGCAGAATAACGCAATTTATGTGTGTATATATATATATATATATAATATATGTATATAGATTATGAAACAATAACTCGAAACTCTGTTAAACACTTTTGGTTCATTCCCCAAAAATTTTCTCACTCTCACCCTCTCCGATTCACCAGAGAATATAACTATCGATGAAAAAATTTTCAAACGAAATATTACAGATTCGTGCGAAAACGTAATAAATTTTTTTTTGTTTTCTGTTTTTTTTTTCGGGCAACGATAATTCAACAATGATCGACTAAACGAAAGATCGATGAGAAAACATAATAATAATAATAATAATAATAATAATAATAATAATATACCAAAAACAATCGATTGGCGAGTTGCGAGACAATGACAATGACAATGGCAATGAATAATACAATCGAAGGGCGAGACCGTCGCCTACGTTGTTACACATAAACGTGATTTGTTTTCCGTCTTTTTTTTTTTAAATTTATTTATGCATTCTTTCAGGATTGAACTTTTATAATATATTCATGTGGTGTGAGTGTTTCGTTTTTCTTTCAAATTTCATTTTATCTTTGTTAAATTATTTTGTCGCATACGATTCTTATTTTTTTTGTTTCTCGGTAATACGTAATGATTTTATTTTATTTTTATTTTTTAATTTTTTTAAAATTATTATTATTATTATTTTTTCCCGTACGTTATAATTTTTTTTTTCTTCATCATCATCATCGTCATCTTATTTTCTTTAGATAGGGCAGTGTCGTGGACGGTTACGGAGTGCATCCGTATCCCAAATGTTTCCTACGTAGTTAATACATACTATTTAATAAGTACATGTTCAACAACCGTTCTTTAGAGCTAATGGTTTATAGGTATCGTTTTTATTTTTTTTATTTTTTTTATTGATTTTTTTTTAAATTTTTATTTTTTTTAATATTTAGTTTTTTTCGGTATGATGTTCATTCTCGCTCCCTTCATTATTTTCTTCCTTCCTCACTCTCTTACTCTCTCTCTCTCTCTTTTTCTTTCGATCGTATCCATCTGTGTGAGTGTGTAAGTGTGTAAATGTGTGTGTGTTCGCGTTTGTATATTCCGTTTATTAAATTTTTTAATTTTATTTCATTTGTTGTTGTTGTTGTTGTTGTTTTTTTAATTTTTAATTTATTTTATATGAAAACATTTTTGAAAAAAAGCTTCGTCCATCTATCGTTGGCACTATCTTCGTCTTCCTAATTATTATTTGTTTTTTATTTTGTTTTTTGTTGTTTTTTTTTTTTTTTTCGAGTAGAGCAGACGCGCGTGCTCGTGCGTTACTTTAATTATTTTTATTATTATTATTATTATTATTATTATTTATATTTATATTTTTATGTTTTTTCCTGTTTTCTTGTATTATTTTTTATTATTCTCGAACTTTGAATCGTCGTCCCGCGTAATTTTTTTTTTTTTTTCATCGCTTTATCAACAAAAGGCAGTCAGGAAGCCCCACGAAAGCGAAGATTAGGAAGCCCCACGAAAGCGAAGATTTCGTTTATCGTTACATCGTTTTGTTTTTATTCGTGTTTTTTATTATTATTATTTTTTTTTTTCAATTATGCAGAACAACGATCCAATGTTTTTTTTTTTTGTTTTTTAATTTAAAAATTTGTTTTCAAATATTTTTTATTGACAATGACACCGCGGGGGCGAACGACTCGAGGACTGGCTATGAGGCTCTCACTTTGTTTTTTTTTTTATTGTTGAAAATTCGATTTTTCGTGAATCGAGGATGCAAACATTGCGTCGATGAAAAAGACAAAAAGAAAAACATTTGTATCCGACTGAAAAGCTCGATGTTAAGGCGTGTCGAATCAGAAATGGTTTTTTTCTCGCGTATTAAAATTTTCAAAAAGACGTGACACAATTCATTGACATCCCCAATTTCACGAACAATATCAACGACTCCGAAACGCAACGAAAAAAAAAAAAAAATGAAACGAAAATTAAAAAACCTCGTCGGCAGTCGTGATGATTCGCTCGCCCGATCGAACGTTTCGGCGTCAGTCAATATCATATATTTATCTATCGTTATAATTAATAATGATGAATAGTTGTGTGTCGTCGATTCATCGAGGTTTATTATTTTGACTTTTATTTTTTTTTTCTTTCTCTTTGTGTGTGTGTGTGTGTTTTCTTTGTTTAATTTTTTTTATCAATCATTATTTTGTCGTGTATAAGTGTAATTATTATAATAATTTTTGTTTTTTTTTTATTTTTCCATTATTCTTCGACCCTTCGAAACCGTCTCGTGAATTTAATTACGTAGGTGTCCCTCTTTTTATCGCTCTCTCCTTCTCGCTCTCTCGTCTGTATAATCTATCTACGTAAAACAGCGTTCACACATGTCCTCGTATATATGTGTGTGTGTGTGTGTGTGTGTGCACAAGAAAAAAAATATACAAACTGTATAGAGTGACTATACATAGTTTACACATGGAAATCACCCAATACACATTCATACAGCATTTATACAGACCGTATACAATCTATAAAATATTAAAACACATAGTCCATACATAAATTCATCAAATTTATGCATAATGAAATTTTTAAATATCATTCATTATTATTTGAATAATTGGAAAATTAAATTATACATAAATATTATTTTTAATTATTCATTTAATGTTTCTTCTTATTAATTTACACATGAGCTTTATACGTTCAAAATTCTTTCCACAGATTGTGCAAGGTCTATGTATCGTCTGCACACATAATATATCAGGCGAATTCCATGTATAAACCATATATATTGGGGTAAAAAAATGTTTTTCGCTTTTCACCCCAATACATGAATATAAACAGTCTATAAATAGTTTACATACATTTTTTTTTTCACTCGTGCATGTGTCTGTGTATTTATTAATTCATTTAATCATCGACGAAAAAAAAACAAAAAAAGTCTTTAAAGTCTATCCTCCTCCTCCTCCTCCTCGTTATCCTCATTATTTTCCTCCGATTCCTCCTTGTAACCCGGATGTTCGCTTATAGCGTAATAATTGCCATTATAAATGACCCCGAGTTCCCTCAGCACATCCCCCCTAATAATCGCCTTTATCGTCCAATTGTAACACTCCTCGCTCTCGCTCTCACGATCCAATCTCTCGACGTCCAAAATTTTCGAACTCAAACGTTCCAATATAATACCAATGTCCTTTATGCTCAAATGATGTTTCTGATCGACCGTCAATTGATCAATGAGAAGCAAAAATTTTTCCGAAGTTATTATCTCATCCTCCATTATCGTGTTTTCGGTTTCGGATTCCGAACTATCGTGATCCTGATGATGATTGTGAGGATGATGATGATTGTACATTGTCGGACCTGTGTAAATTCCCCCACCGATATTGTTACCACCACCCCCACCACCGCCGCTCATCGTTCTGGGTGACGATTCCTCATCCGTGGTATCGCGAAATCTCACATGACCTTTGCCAATGCCCGACCTGCGCGTGCCATCGGACAACGATGATGGCGGTTGTGGCGACGGTGTCTGAGTCTGTGTCTGCTGTTGTTGTTGTTGCTGCTGCTGTTGCTGCTGCTGCAATTGCGAATGATGTTGATGTTGAGCGTCTTGTATGGGTGACGTAGCCACAGATTTGTGCACGGCTATTCTACGTCCTTCCTCGTGCAACGCGCAACAATGAAAATCACATTCGGCCGCATTTCCACCGTCCGTACCGTTAACCGGACTTCCGTTTCTCGCCACAGGCTGATGTATGTGATTGGAACACTCGGGCGTGTGGATATGAATGGTCGTGCTTTCGAAAGAATTTGTGCCCTGTTTAACGAGACGTCCGGTCATCGCCTGATGTCCGGATTGTTGATTGTGACCGATTGCGTTGGTCAGATTGGCACTCGGGCTCATTCCCGTACCGACTATCGTCGATGTACCACCCATGCCGGTTATTATCGAACCCGCGGCGACCAATGGACCGTAGGAACTATTTATCGGACTGGTAAAACTCTTTTGCACCATATCGTCATGATTTATCACAGTGATTTGGGGACTGCTGTAACGGGGCGGACACACCAAGTCGTTTTGCAACGAGTGACCGGTGCCCGTTTTAACGATCCCGTAGTTGAGCTTGTCCAGGGACGTTTGGATGACCAACGACGGACGTTGGGACCCAATGGGTCCCGAACCCACCGGCCCGCCTCCGCTTATGAAGAAACCGTCGGGTTTGATCTTCGTCGGTGAATACTTCGAACCCGCCAAACTGTCCTGCAAGCTCTTCGGCTGGTGCTGGTGGATTTGATGCTGTTGCTGCTGTTGCTGCTGCTGGGACTGATGGTGATGATGATGCTGGGGTTGTTGTTGTTGTTGCTGCTGTTGTTGGTGCTGCTGCTGTTGTTGTTGTTGTTGTTGCTGCTGCTGCGGCCCCGACGACGACGACGAACTACCCGACGATCGCTGGTCCCAGTGCAGCACCACTGTGACGCGTCCTTTATTGTCCATAATCTTCCAGGAGGGCGTCTCATCGTGCAACTCCAGCGCGTGTATCGTCTCGCAAACTATTTTCGGTATCGCCGATATTGCTGTGGTGATCGGGAGAAGACAGAGAAGAACATTCATGGCGTTTTTAGTTGTTAGGGATTTTTTTGAAAAATTTTCTTGATTTTTTTTTTTTGGGGGTTGGGGGTGTTATTTTTGTTTGGGGGATGATTTTGGGGGTTGCGGAGGATGAGGGAGTTGGGGGAGGAGGAGATGGTGTATGAAGAGTGAAATTTTGACGGACAAATCAATTGTTCAGCGATGAAAAGTATCGTCTGACATAACCCCAACCTTTTCTACTGAATTTGGAAAATCGCAGTTGCAGACCGTTGCATTGGTTTTTTCACGGTTCTGATTCGGTTTTTAGTGAAATTCAACGTGTCTCTGACGTAATGTTTGACCTGCGATGTGCACAACAAGCTCATCCCCCTCCCAGAGCGTGAAACAAAGTGAAACAAGTTTATCGTTACCAAACTAACTGACTCGCTTATATCGCGTACGTTTTCATGCTGCACTGTGTTCGCGGGTGAAATTATAAAGCTCACACAAGGTTGGAGTCTGGGATTCGATGAACAACGATGATGATGATGATGTGTGTGTGTGTGTGTGTGGCAAGAAAGAGAGAGATGAAAAATGTGAAGGGAAGAAAGAGAGAGATGAAAAATGTGTGACAGTCGTTAGACATATGTGTTTGTGTAAGTCGTGAAGGTGTGTGAGTGGCTGGTGTGTGTGTGTGTGTGTGTGTGATAATGCATTGATAGAGAAATAGTAATGAGAGAGGGGGTGGTTAGGGGGGTGGGGAAGGTTTGGGAGTTTTACGTACCGGCTCGAATGATGTCAACCCCTGTGGGACACCAACGTTCGCCATGCCTGAGCAGCAACAGTATCGTGTTGTTCGCGAGTGTCTTGAAGTACTCCCCGTCCTCCACCTGAGTCCCGTCCGACTCTAGCACCAGACACACACTCTCGTTCTGCGGCACGCCCAATTTTTCTTTACCTGCGTGTAAAAAAAAAAATTATTTTTTATTTTATTTTAGTCAATTTTAATAATCCTATAAATTTGATGATTAACTCGATCGGTATTGCAGATTTCTCCGTAGAGAAGTTGATTTAAAAAAATTTTTTTTTTCAACCCTTAGTCTGTTGAGTTATTTTTGGGACTCTTGCTGAACAAATTTTGAACCACTGAGGCTGATAAATAAAAAAATCAGTAGAGGATGAAATATTATGAGCTGGCGTGTAGTTTGAGGATCAATGGTTTTAGAGTGATGAAGGAATCATTTGTTTGATCATTGTTATCATATGGACAAATAAAAATTTGGAGAGGGGGCTATTTGAGGAGGGCACGAGTGACTCGTGGTTAAGCGACTGAAGGGGTTGAACATTTGTTTGGAACAATTTTGTATTTGGTATTCTCATGGGGTGGCTTACCCCTGTGCACGAGTTCCTCGAAGTTGTTTACGACCAGGCCCTTTCTCACGTTACGCCAGCTGTCCCATATCTTGAAAGGTCTCTTGCTCCGTAACTCCTGCATCACAAACGTCAAGCATGACCTGCTAACGAACCACAGTGGAAGCACAGTGTCAAACAACTATTGTTATTATTGATATTATTTTTTATTCTTTTCAAAAATCCATTATTTTGTGGATTTATGCTTGAAGTTTTATTTTTTTCTTGGAAAATAAATCGACTTGATTACGTCATCGTTGTCATAGATTGTCAAGTGCTGAAAGAATATTTTAACAGCATCGAATATGCTTTGAATAACATTTTTGTATTTCAAATTTACGATTCGTTTTTTTTTTTTAATTTTTTTTTGTATTCTTAATCTCTCGTGGACGAAAAAATTCAGAGAGTGCAACGAGTGGTGCATTGATTAGTCTGTAATTTCATTGATGAGATAGCTCATTCGAATATTTTTGGAAAAAATCCATTTCGTTCGTGATAAATGAAAAAAAAAAAAACAAAACATCTGCAAGTTGAAACAAGCAATTTGCTTTCTTTGAATTGCAGTTAGTAAAAGAAGATTCCTCGGTGAGGAAGGAGGAATTGAAAATATGAGGAGGAAGCAAGAAAAAAAATTAATTAATCAATTAAATTTTATCAATAATGACAGACGAGATATGGATGGATGAGTAATCCATGGGGATTTGGAATATTGTTGAAAGATTATGAAAGTGTGTGAAGGGTGAAGTGCACGTTGGGAAAACTGTGCCAAGGGTTTAAAAATACGTGATATAATCCGACGACCGAAGAAGCCCAAGCTCGTCGCGAAGCTGGTCACGTTAGACATATTATTTAGAGGCTCTCTCTCTCTCTCTCTCCTTCTCTCTCACTCTCACGACCGAAGGGCCCCCTCTCGTTTTATCTCTAATCGCCCAGTTGTTAAGTCGAGTGTCCATATCGGGTCAATGGAAAGTTAATTTATCATCGTTCGTCCACGTTTATCTCGAGCAGTTTTTTTTTTCTTCACAACTCATCACGTTCTTGTGTGACAATGAAAAATATAAATAAATCGTAAATAAAAAAATAAAAAGATTTAAAAAAAACGACTCAACGGCGTTAAAAAGAGATGCACGACGTTTATTCTACAACAAGAATGAACGAAAAAAAAAACAAACAAACGAACGAGCATACAAACACATTCGGTCGAATGAAAATTCGACAAGAAATAAATAAAATGTTGTCGATTATTCGGTGTTCTTTCATTTCGATGGTATCACCGCCATTTTATTTTTTTTTCCCGAAATTTTGTTGAAACATCAATTTCAAGATACATATTTTAGAACGCATGTGGGCCAATAAGACAATATATCCCAACGTTCGCGGTTAAGAATAACAAAGACAGAAATAAAAAAAATCGTCTGACCGAAACGGAACGTTACTACTGAAATTTCCAGGACGTTCAGTCGGTCGGTCTGGGTCAACCGCCCACGTCGATTTTCCGACTCGGCCGAGCTTTCTGCCCGTTCGAAAGCTCACCGATAAATCATTTATATCGCTTTGACTTTTTTTTCGTCGAAAAAAAAGAATTATCCACAGAAACAAGCTCACATTGCGATGAAACACACCTCACGCGTTGTAACAAAATGAAATTTTTTTATGCTCGAGGATGAAAAAAAAAAAAAAAAACGAAAAAAAAAACGAAAAACGAAACGAAACCGGTACAAAAAAAAATGGAACCGAGTTATCTATTAGAGGTAGGTTGAGTAACCGAGAGAACGGGACAAAATTATGTTTGGGTCAACCCCTCGGGTTTTGCAACAGAGGTGGCGCTAAGTGGCCAGTGCGCACGCGCATAACCGACTTATGGTTGAAAACACTGACCTGATTCAATCATTCTTGAGTGTCGGGTTAAATTACCATCGCGCACATCCACCGACGAAAAAAAAAACAAAAAAAAAATAAGAATAAAAATATTTTTTAAAAAAATCAAGAATAAAAATATTTTAAAAAAAAATTGAGAATAAAAATGTTAAGAAAAAAAACATTATGCCCGACCAAAGAATTTTGTTTGCCGATCGAGCTCGTCAAATGAAGCGAGATATATTTTTTTTTTTTTTTTTCATGAAATTTTCAAATAAAAAAATTTACGAGCGACAGAAGTTAATATTTTCAAAATAGATATTTCCACGTGGAACAAAAAAGATGCAAAAAAAATAATTTGTTTAGTGTAAAAATGCATTTTTTCGACGTGATTAATGCACTTTAGAATGGGACAGTGTTGTGTGATGCTGGAGAAGGTTTTTTTGTTTTTCTTTTTTTTTTTTTTATTTCGATCCGCGACCCTCGAGTACACTCGTGTGCTCGATCTTCAGGGAGAAACGGAGAAAAAAAAACACGCACACACACACACACACACATGAACAACGAAGAAAAGAAAGAAGAAAAAAAAAAGCTGTTAAAGCTCGAGAGAGCGGGAGATTTCTCGAGCATGGTTTTTGAACTTAACGATTTCGAGGGTGAAGCAAAAGATGGATAATGATAAAGAGATGGAAATATTGATCGATTGATCTGAGTTTATAATCTTCTGGTAAAACATAATTGTAAAACAATATTCAGTTAACGATGATTTCACAAAAATGATAGCAGTAAAAAAAATGGTGACAGTACAATGATATTAAATACATGAATCATGACGTATAGGTTATGTTTCATATGTCTTATCATATTATATATCTATATAATGGGATTGAATTTAGACAAACCGTAGAAAATAATAGTATAAAAAATTGAAGAGAGAGAGAGAGAGAGAGAGAGAGAGAGAGAAAGAAAGAGAGAGAGAAACAGATTGATTAATTGATTTAAATTTATCATCCTCTGGTTAAACTATTTGGCAATATTCAATTAACAATGAGTTAACAAAAAATAACAGGAGCAATTTTTTCTGACAGTGCAATAATAGTTTGTGATATATTAATATACCATAAATTATATTTATATACCATAAACGTCGATGTAATAAGAAAAATTTAAATATACTGTAAAATATGATAGTATTGAAAAAAATTTGAGCCAGAGAGAGAAAAAGAGAGGAGGAGGATGAGAGAGAGAGATAGGAAGTGGGCGGTGAGGATGTCAAGGATGGCGGTTGTAGGTGGAGAAAGAAACTGGAAAATGGTCGTACAGAGAGTCCCTTGGGACTGCAATGGGGGCTCTGGGGCAGGCAGGGTGAGGCGCCGGTGAGTGTCTCGCCGATACCGCAGCGCTCTATATACCGCGCGCAGCTTTCCCAAAAAAAAAAAAAAAAAAAAAAAAAATCTCAACGAATAAAAAAAAAATGCTCGCACATTCCGACCACTTTTGCATCCGCATAACCCGAAAGAACGATTCCAGCTTCGAACGAAAGATTGAAAAAAAAAAAAAAAATTACGAAACAAATTATTCTTTTTCTTAACTTTTAATAATACAAATTTAAAAAATCAATAAATATTGTCAATCAAAGAAATTGTTGGATCGTCGAGAGGAAATGAACCAGAGGAAGTGTCGCTCGGTGTTTCGACGACTATATATATATCTATATATATATATATAGATATATTATATATATATATATGAAGAAGGATGGAAAAAACCGCGAATCGAGAAAGACGAATACGTGGAAGACGAGGAAGTGGCAATTGAAAACCGAGTGAAGACGATGCACGAAAAGCCCACTTCACCGTACACAAACGAGAAAGAAAGACTGAATGGAGGATGTGAAAAAAAAAAAAAAGAAAGAAAGAAATAAAAAAGAAAAGAAAAGAAGAGGAAAAAAAAAATGGAAACAAAAACAGTAAAGAGTGTGTAACGAACTCGAGACTGACGAGGAGATGAAGAGACCCTCTCCTACGCCCCCTCCCCCCTTCCCCAACGCGAGAGAGAGAGACAGAAAACGAACGAGAGAGAGAAGGAAAATAACCGATAACACACACCACACATATCGAAAAAAAAAAAACTATCCCTCAAAAAAAAAAAAATAAACAAATAAAAAAAAAATCCTTTTCACAAAAATATTTTTCTTTCAAATCCGAAAAAACAAACAATCAACAAAAATAAACATTTATTTCGAAAATTCGACAAATAAAAATAATCATCGTAACAAAAATAACAAACGAATCAATTAATTCGTTTGTATATTTATGGCCAACTGCGTGTGAATTTAATCCGGTTGAATGATAATGAAAAAAAAAAAAAAAAAAAAAAGGCGGTGAGGGATTGAGGGAAGGGTGGTCGGTAGTCCGTTGAAGGGTTGAGGGTGATGATGAGAATGTGAGAAATAGTAAAATTTGGTGTGAGAGTAGGGCGTTGAATCGGAAAAGTCGAACGTGGGTTGGGGGCGGGGAGGGGCGAGAGGGCGATGGTGGTGGAGGGGACGGGGGGGGGGGGGAGGGGCCGGTCGGTGGAGGTTCGTGTCACGGGGTTATCTACCAGGGAAACTGGGTCACGTCAAGTATTTGGGACAGGGAAGGGTCCATTGGCCGAGTAGCAGCAGCAGCAGCAGCACCACCACCACCACGATGCTCTACGCAGCCCGCAGGTGCAAAATCTCGTCCATACTCACACCAATTCGTAATGGGGTACACAAACACACACACACACACACACATGCAGGCAGACACATGGACGGACGACAGAAATGAAACAGGATCGAAATTAAACGAGAACGAGATACCATACATACATACATATATATATATATATATATGTATATATATATTTGTATATTTATATATTTATATGTATATAGATAATGAGAAAGAGAGAGAGAGAGAGAGAGGAAGTAGTCCATCGGAGAAGGATAAAGACACCAGATAACGACCAAATGAGACGTGAAAAGTAATTTTTTAAAAAGTAAAAAAGTTGGAAAAAAAAAACAAAAAAAATCAAAACCACACCAAATGCCAACACTGAGATAGAATATCTATCTATATATACATATATATATATATGAGACGAAAGCTGCAGGGTAGCTTCGGGAGAGTGGCCAGTCAATGGAATGCAGGTCAATCGTAGGGAAGGGCCCTCCTCACTGACTCGATCCATTTCTCCCCGTGTCTCGGGCAGGGTCGAAAAAAAAAAAACAAAAAAAAAAAAACAACAACAACAACAACAACAACGAGAAAATAAAACGTAAGAAAAAATAAAACGAAATCCAAAATAATACCACCAGAGTGAAGAAAAACAAAATGGTCCCCGAACTTTCTTCCGAGCGAAAAAATATGTTTTTTTTTTTTTATCAAAAAAACAATATAAAAAAAAATAAAATACCACCGAATAACGTTTCATACCTCTCTTGCCATTACGTCATATCCCTTGGAGCCTCGGGGACCGTTCCGACGGACACACACTTGTAAAACCAAATATCTCAACTGTACAACAACAACAACGACGAAGACGACACGTCACGTCGCATTATTTCACGTCGTTTCGAATTTTTGTTTTTTGGTTGTTTTTTTTTTTCAAGACGAATCAACGTTTGTCAATTAATCCGTCGGTTTGGCGATGAAAAACATTTTTTCACACCTCATTGTCATCGTGTCAACTGTTACGACACTATTTTCTTTCTTTTTTTTTCACGTTGACGTTGTTTCGTATTTTTTATTCGTTTTTTTTTTTTTATCGTGTGTTGTTTTTTATTTGTCCAGTTTTCTGTATTTTAGAAGCAAAAAAAAAAGTTCTTTGACGCGAATGGTTTTTTTTTTTTTGTCGTTGACCGAATGTTCGGTTGTGTCGTTTGTTATTTGAGTTTTGGAATAGGTTGTGACGGGAGCAACGGTTAACGGCCGCAGTAGCAGCAGCAGCAGCAGCAGCAGCAGCAGCAGCAGCAGAGGGCCACCCCGCCACCGCCGAACCTTCTGCCGCTATCCTCGACGGATTTTCAGCCGCTCCTACGACCGTTCACCAACACCGTAACGACGACAAACACCATCGACGAATCCACCATCACCAACCACCACCCCGTGCCACTATTTTCCCACCCTCTCGTTCTATATATATATATATATATATATATATATATATATATATGAATATATATTTTTCGTTTTATTTTCTCTTTATTTATTTATTTATTTATTTTTAAAAACTCTGAATGACCAAACGTTATTTATTCGTGTCCTCTTTCTCCACCCTCTACTGTCTCAACGATAGTTCTTGCTTTTCTCTCTCTCTCTCTCTCCCCTTTCTCTCTCTCTCTCTCTCTCTCTCTCTCTCTCTCTCCCCTCTCTCTCTCTCTCTCACACACACTTTTTTATTATTATCGTTTATTTTTCGTTAAAAGATTTTTTCGAAATTCCGAAACGTATATTTATTATTTTCGTGTGTGTGTGTGTTTTTTTTAAAATCCTTATTTCACCCTTCTTACAATATTCTTCTTCTTCGTCTTCTTAATCTTATTCTATCGTGCTTTCCACAACTCTTCGTTCGTCCCACCCTCGATTTCAACCCTTTTTCAACGTACACCGTCGACGGGTCTGTGCTGCACCGACACTATCTACTTGCAAAATAATTCATCGTTATTGCATTCGTACGATTAAATTCGTCATTCAATATTCACGATTTATTATTTATCACTAATTGCCCGACAATTCCCTGATTGTTTATTATTGGTATTATTATTGTTATTTATATTTGTTATTATTGTGATAACGCGATTATACTTTGTTTCCTTTTTTTCATGTTAAATCGTGAAGGAAAAAAATGGGAAAAAAATAACGACCGGAAAGATCGAGAGAGAGATTCGGAATGAGACGTGGAAAAAACGAGAGATTGAGGAAAGGCGGACCGAGAGAGAGAGAGAGAGAGAGAGAGAGAGAGAGAGAGAGAGAGAGAGAGAGTCCGGGGGCCGAGAGAGGTTTTTCCGTTCGAGATTCCGTGCGGGGGTTGGATGAGGCAACAAGCGCCCTACCTACGAGAACGACGTCTTGAAATTCGCGATGTAACGTACGCGCGGGGCGAGGGGCGAGGGGCCTGGGGTTAGGGGCGGGGGAGGGGGGGGGGCACAGGGGATCGCCGATTATCGGCGTACGGTGAAAATTAAACGATAACGAAGAAACACACACACACACACGCGCGCGCAAAAAAAATCGACAACAGGAAATAAAAAAAATAAAAGAAATTGCGAAATAACACAGCGGAAGAAATAGAAGAAGAAGAAGAAGTTGAGAGGGAAAAAAAAAATAGTAACGAGACCGAGTATGGGAAACCGCCCCGACGAACAAGACCGCCCCGACGATCAACGACCTCACGAATTTTACGTATATGTATACATATATATATATATATATACGGGATATATATATGTGTATATTTTACTACATTATTTATTTATTATCACAATTTTTTCCACGTCGTATTATAAAAATGCGTGAGTGTGTGTGTGTGTGTTTCCTCGTTACTTTCCATCAGTCGATCCGTTTCTAATTGCTCGTTTGAACCGATTTCTATTATGATTATTATTATTATTATTATTATTATTATTATTATTATTACTATTATTATTATTATTAGCGTTATTATAATTCTTACTTTTTGTATCTTTTTATTTCTCTCGTCGTTCGATCATACGAATTTTTTTAAATTATTTTTTTACGTTTCGTTACTATTGTTATTATTATTATTATGATTTAAAAAATCTTTCCGTTTTGTTTCATTATTTATATTTTTTATCCCATCTTCGTCAAAATTCATTACCGTTATTTATTTATTTATTTATTTTTGGGTAACAATATTTTTATCTCAGTCGTTGTTGTTATTGTTTGTTTTTTTTTTTTTTTTTAATTTATTTTATTCTCCGGTCATTCGTATCGGTGAATAATCTCGTGTCGAGCGATTGAACCGATTGAAAAAATGATATATATATATATATAAAAAAAAAACAGAACCTCCGAACCGAGAAAACGACGACGAGGACGACGAGGACGACGTAGGACCGAACGTCGTCCGTCGGTCACGAGTCCACGATGGGGGACGAACCACCGACCGTGTTACCCGGAGCTACCTGGACGCGCCCCCGACAGTCTCATCATCCGCCAGGTGACGCTTCTGGGTTTCCACGCTCACGCGGAAAAACCAGCCTTGGCCCGAAGACGCGTTCGTACTATCGCGTCGAGCGACGCATACGACGGCCGAGTAGGAGAAAGAGAGAGAGAGAGAGAGAGAGAGAGAGAGAGAGAGAGAGAGAGAGAGAGAGAGAGAGAGAGAGAGAGGGAAAGAGAGAGAGAGATAGGGTGAGAAAGAGAGAGAGAGAGATACGCGGCCTGATGTGCCGACTCTCTTCGCGAGGCTTCTATCAACCAATCCCCAAACCCACCTCGCCCCCTTTCCTTCCCCCCTCCGCCCTCCTCGCGATCCGCAAGCTCTCCCACTCGAATATCCCACTCGCGCGCGCCCCTGCGCCCACCCCCTATTTAACCAGCGGCGAACCCACCCTTCGACCGACGATGGCACACTGCTCGCTAGCCTTCGCGCCCCGGAGCTCACACTGCGACGACTCCTGGTTTCGTTGATCGATCCTCCCTTTTCGGTCTGTGTGACACTGCCGCCGACGACGCCGACTCGCCGCACGACGCCGCTGCTGATGCTGATGCTGATGCTTATGCTGCTGGCGGTGCAGCGGATCTCGGTCTTTTCGTGGGATTTTTTTTTTTTTATTTTCACCTGAGTCCGATTGAAATGAACGAACTTGTACTACGGACTTTTTATCACTATGAAAAATTTGGCCTTTATGATTTTGTACGTGTATATATGTATATATATGTATGTATGTATATGTACGTATGTGTAGATATGTATATTGATGTATTGGGGTGGTTCTTGAGAGAAAAAGTATTGCTGCCTGGCTTCCAAATGATTCTGGACCATGAAAGAGGAATTTTTTTTATTATTTTTACGATTTTTGAATTTTTCGTCGGCATTGGCCGAATTAATTTGAAAGTTTTTCTGAAATTCATTGATGAGATGTGATTTGATTTGGAATTTCATTTTGAAATAAAATTTATATTGAATTTTTTTTTTTTATGAGATAAAATTTAAATTGAAATGAATTTGAAATGAAAATTTATACTGAATGTGTATTTTCTGTAACTATTTTTTTGCTGTATCCGGTGAGTTACATTGTTTTAAAATGGTTTATTGGAAAGCTGTGAAAATATAACATTATTGTATGTAAAATCCGAGTTGGGTTCTGTGTTTAAATCGTTGTAATCGATAAAAATACAAAAATTCTATGATAAATCATAATTTTATTTTCTGTATTTCTTTTGTAAAATGAAAAATTAAAAGTTATGAATAAATGTTCTATTTTTTGATAATCCGGTGGTTTTTATTATAAATGTTGTAATGTTGATGTTTGTTGGGTTTTGAATTCGGAGCTTTTGCCGCCTTCGTCTGTAAAAAGTTCGGATGCTGCGCACTGATTGGCCAGTGGTGATTACAGATGTGTGTATGTGTAATCGGATGATAATAACGTACGATAAGGTTGATTGTTTTCTTTAGAAAAGAAATTTCGACGAATGATGTGTACTTTGATTCTATGAAATTTCACTTTACGAACATTTATCATTCAAATTTAGTGAATTTAGGATATTTGGTATGCTAAGTGGTTGCTTCAAGTCGCTTCTCCCAAGGCTAACCTCTCATTGGCCATCAATGGCAGCACCTGAGTGACGGATTTTCAGGGAAACATTTGAGACAACGCAAATTTCGTAAACATAACCTCCAAACGGTTGTTTAAAAGACCAAGCAGCTCATCGCTGCTCGGTGTGATTGACGATAACATTGAATTCATTGTAAAATCAACAACAACAAAAAATCTTTGACCCATCACAATATTAAGGTGCAACGAAATACAGAAAAAAATTCTACGAAATTAAAAAATAAACGATTCAATCGACGATTTTCGTGGTCCAGATCGTTGAATTTTACACTAAAATTTGATTGTTTACATTATTTATCGTTTCAGATGGGAAAGAAACGAAGTCTCCAGGCCGTATCGACGCCGAATCGCAGCGTAAAAATTGAGATCAAGGATGAAATAGGTTAGAAAAATGTTTATTCAAATTATCATCACATTCCCATAGTCCAACGTAGCTAATAATATTGCAAATAACAATTACGCATCGTCGACGATCAGGCGACAACGAAGTGCTCATGGCTCGCGACCGCTTGAAGGGCGTGCTGCGAGAGCTTCTGCAGCACAGCGACGACGGTTCGTCGGCCAACGACAGCGAGGACAATACTCTGCACGAATACAAGATGCAGATGAAAAAAACGTAAGCCGTTACGACTTTCCACGCGCGAATATCACGTCTTTCGAACGCTTCCACAAACCTAAATTTCGTTGCGTCAGGGCGGCAATGTTCAAGAACAAATCCAACAATCATCACGCCAGAAAGACGAGACGTCGAGGACAGATAACGGCCGATCCGGCTTTTCATCACACTTACGTCATGAAACTGTTCGACCGGAGCGTGGATTTGGCACAGTTCAGAGAAGACACGCCTCTGTATCCCATTTGCAGAGCTTGGATGGCCAATCAGCCGCGCAATCCCAATCTCGTTCCAAAGTTAGTGTCGGGTTGGATTTTATCGTTAGTTTCGACGAGACGAACAAAAACTTTTCGCTCTAAACTGATATCGTGGAATGCAAGATCTTTTCAACGACTATCGAACGAAAATTATTTCTTTATTTTACTTTTTTTGGTTATCTTCGTAAATTAATTTTTAATTTTTTTTTGTATTTTTTGTATTTGTTTTTTAAATTTAAATTGTTACGCAGAGTGAGAAGTCCAAGTCCGGAAGCGGTCACCGAATTCAACAGTGACAATCTGTTGAACGAAACCAACGGCGAGCTTCACGATTTGTTTCATTTGCCACCGCCGCTGCCGAGGGAGGAAGTTTTTCCTCGCAATCGAGTGCCATCGCCAATAGTCCAGAAGAAAGAGGAACTCAATCTCGATTACGTGAGTCAATTTACAGACCCACAAAATCTTTGGACTTTTGGAATTTCGATGTCAATTTCATTCACAGAATTTATGTTTCAGGCTTGTGATAATATTGACAATTTTTTTGAATTTTTTTGAAAGTATATTGGAGGAATTTTTTGAAAGTATATTGGAGGAATTTTTTGAAAGTATATTGGAGGAATTTGAAAGTATATTGGAGCAATTTTTTTGAAAGTATATTGGAGGAATTTGTCAGATCGATTGGTATCTTGCATTTGAAACGGTGACTCATCAGTTGACGCGAATTGAATTTTATTGCAGGAAGGACAGAATTTGAAATCGCGGGAAACGTTGCTGAAGGATCATCGATCCCATTGGAGCGCTGTGAGAAAAAAATGGCACAATCAGGCACACAAGAACGAACAACGATTCGCACAGAGTGCCAACATACTCGCAACTATATTCAAAAGGTGCGCTAACGATTGTTCGATTATTTGCGGAGTCCTTTTCAAAAGGACTCTGTTGCCTGAGCAATAAACAAAGATATAAATATAAGGTGTTTCATACTAAATCGACAAAATTGACGCCGGACCATTTTTCATTTCGCTAATAAATTTATATGTTTCAAATGTTTTGTGACCTTTTTTTTTTAATTTCGGTGATAATTTTCATTATAAGCGAAATAACAAAATGGTCCGGCCGAAAAATCGTCGATTTGGCACGAAGCACTTTATATATATATATATTATAATTTGCTGATTTATTCAAACAATTGAATCCAAAATCAAACCAATATAGTTTTATCGAAAGATAGAAAAAAATATAATTCCAACTATTTTATTATTATTTTTTTTTCTTGCAGAGCGCAGTCCGAATTTGAGTAAGGAGCGTCCGCAGCGAAGCCTGGAGGACCCACGAATCGATCATTGTCAAAATAATCACGCTTTATCGTTGCTGAACGTAAATAACTCGCGTTATTAACATCACAATTGTTTTCCGATCATTTAAATGTCGGGACTAATTGTTATTTCGATAACATGTAAATGGGAAACCGAGATAAATCGTTCTAGCTACGCAAAAAGCAGAATTTATAAAAATATATCATCTCTTTATCACTCATCGTGATACGATATTTTTTTTCTGGACTCCCTTTCCCTCCTTCAGATCCTTCTCCTTCTCCTACTTCGCTTTTCATTCGTCATCGCATTGAAAAAACACCAAATTCGATCCATTTTGTTTCTTTTTATTGAAAGTCGTTCACTTAATATTTTTTTTTTTTTTTGGTTTGTTTTTTTCTTCTGGTTCTTGTAACTTACAGTTATTTTACTTTCAGAGTGTAGGATTCGCAAACGTACGGCGTTCGTTATCTTCTGTAATTTTTTTAACGTGAAACGAATCCCGAGCGAGTCCTCGAGTTTATTTGTTCCAACGTCTTTCATTCTTCACTCGTTTCACTCACGAGTGAATAATAATGAGAGGAAAAAAAAACAGAATCAAAATAAAAATTACGTCGCGGAAAAATTGGAAAAAACGTATCCACGTTTGACAATAGTTTTTTTTTTTCTCTTTTTTTTTTCAATCTCGTATACAGCAGTAGTCGTTCACTAATAAATAAATAACGCTTCGATCGTCTAGACTGGATTGAACGGAGAAACTGGTCGTCACGCTGATTCTCTCTTTTTCGTCCCTTCTCATTCAACCATTATTATTATCATTATTATTATTACTATATTTTTTTATCATCAATATTCATTTACATTTCTTTATTTTTTCATTCTTTTTAAATCATTATCAATGATATTATTATCTTGTTGGTTTTTTTTTCTTCATTATTATTTATTTTTTCTTCACTATATCGATTCGCCTCTAACTTACGTTCGGTAAACAACAAAGTGTTCGGTATAAAAAAAACATCGTTCTTATCGCGATTCGGAAGATTGTGTCCGAACGTCGAATATATATATATATATATATATATATATATATATATATATTTCCATTCGCTCTAATTTTGTTATTTATTTGATATACGTTGAGGATTAATCTCGTCGCGAATGTGTTTATTTTTCTTCCTTCTTTCGTTATGATTATTTCGGTCGAGCATCGAGGAAGACCCCCCAAGCCCTCTCGGCTCACTATCGGAAGATTTTTTTTTTTTTTTTTCATATTTAAAAAAAATGTATTCATATTTTTTTACCCTCGTTTTTTTGTATTTCTTTCTTATTCTCATTTTCATCATTTTTTTCCATCCTTCTTTATTTTTTTTCTCATCGATAATCTTCCCTTCCGCGTTGTTATTCTTGTTGTTGTTGATTTATTCATTTATTTATTTATTTATTTATTTTTTTCGTTTTTTCAAAATTCTTATTTTATTATTTTTTTTTAAACGTTTATGCCTTTTTTTGTATCGAATTTTTTTCTTTATATATATATATGTGTGTGTGTGTGTGTGTGTGGTATTTTTTTTCGTTCACTTATCGGTGAGGGAGAGTTCGAGAACTTGTCGAAATGTTTCTTCCTCGAGCAAAAGACGACGCTGCTCGTCCTCGATCTGTTGTTGCTCGGACAATCTAAGAGCGATTCTCATCTGTTCGGCCGTGTCCTCGATCGAATCAATGTCGATTCCGTTAACGTCCACGTTCGTCACGTCGTCGTTGACGTTTCGCGGATTCATTTCGCGAAAGTTTCTTCGTCGACGTTCCGACACGTTTTCGTCGTCTTCGTTTTCGTCTTCTTCGTCTTCGGCCTCGTCGTCACCCATGTACATCGTCGTTCCTTCGTACAACGCCAAACTAGCTTGAATAGCCCTGAATATTCAACACGTCAATCATGTTAATAACAAATATTATTTATTCATTTATTTATTTATTTATTTATCGACGACTCGACCAAAACAAATTGTTTCCACAAAATTTCGTTAAACTTTCGTGAGAATCGCAAGAAATGCGACAATTATGTGACATTTCTAACTTATAATCACATTTATTTATTCATTTATTCATTTATTCATTTATTTATTATTATTATTATTATTATTGAATGATTAATTAATTTACGGGTTTATTTCGACCCACCTGGCTTCATGTTTTTTTGTTTCTTACACACGTGTGCGATAGTGATAGATCGATAAGTGCGTGCAGATTATGGAAAAACATGCGTAAAAAAATCATGAGAAATTTTTTTCTGGAGGGCGAGAAAAAAGAATTGGAAAAAAAATATATAAAAAAATTATTTCACACGTTCGAGGACACGATGAACTTTCCGAACGATTTTCTACTGGATTCTTTTTTTTTTTCGTGATTTACTAATTGCAGATTTGATCAAATAAGAGTAAATTACTTATTTTCTTTTTTTGTTCTGATTAAATTTCGGACGTCTTTTTTTTTTTTTGAGGTTTTTTTTTTAATTTTTCTGGTTGAATATCGAAGGGTATCGAGTCTCACCTTTGAAGCTGTCGTTCCTCCTCGCTCGTCATGTTCGGTGTCGTCGGCCTCGATGGCTTTTGCGCCCTCAGTGCCTCCCATATGTCGACCTACGTTCGAATAATCAATTCCATCATTGTCTCGGGCTATTAATAACTCGATGGCCAATAACGTTTCAAGCAACCTCGCACACGAAATAGCCCTTCACAATCTTTTCATTTTTAATCCATATTTTTTTAAAACTTTTTTTTCGTCTTTTTTTTTTGCGTTTTTTATTTTTCGGTCGGGGTTCTTACCTCGTCTCTTTCGCTGCCGGCCTCGAGGAGACTCTGTTGTATCGCAAATTGCAGCAAATCGTCTTCGGCTTCTATACTGAACTGCGATCTATCCTCGGCTCCTATTCATTTTTCATATTATTATTGATACATCGCGAATTTCGTAAAAAAAATATAAGGGTGTTGAAAAAAAAAAAGAAAAAATATATATTATAGTTAGTTTAGATGGAAGAAAAAAAATCTGGCGAAAGATGAGCATTTTATGTTGAGTTTTAGATACCCCACAAGATTAACTCAGAATTTTAATCCTTTGATTAAATGTAATAGGAGAGATATATAAAAATAAGGAAAAGACTCAAAATTTCAATATTCGTTTTCAAACGTAAACTGATGATTTGGTAAAGTTCACTCTGAAGCAAATTCTGTAGGATCTTTGTTTGTTATCACGTGCAAATTTATTTTTCTATTTCTCGACGATAAATTTTAGTTTAGTGTGATTTTATATATTTTCCCTATTATTTATATTTATGTTTATAATTAATTTATTCTTTTCATGGGAAAAAAAATGCATGAAATGGTAATAAGTAAAAATGATGATATTTTACCCAATTTTACGTATCCACTCGGCACCTCGAAACACACATCGTCCACGATACACGTTGTTCGATTTGTTTCTTGTATTCTATGAACGTGTGGTATTTCTTGATCGAAACCGAATATGTTGCCAAATGTTATTCTCGCGTTCAACACGTGAAACAACGGTATTTCTTGGGAAAAACAAAACAAACATACGATTTTTTTTTCAAATATCCTTTTAATATTTGAAAAAAAAAAAAAAACAACAAAAAATACGTTTTTTTTTTTATTTTTTAGATATTTAAAAAAACAACAATGATACGTTATTTTAAAATATTTTTGTTGTTGAATGTGTTGAATAAAAATTGCTTCATATATTCAATAACTGCGTGAAAGGAAGAAAAAAATTAATGAAAAATAATCCGACCAAAGCCATTCGTGTTGATAATTTCCTTTTCTAATTATATATATATATATATATATATTTTTCTATTCTTACCTATTTTAACGGGAAATCCGGATGGCAATTGCATCTGAATGAAATCCTTGAGCTTGGCAAAGTGGGAATTGGAGATGGCCATTAGATCGACGATCGGCATTATTTGTTCCTGAAAGCTCAACGGATACTCTTCGCTGAGCCATAACGTAGCCTGCGGTCACAAACAATCCAATCTAATGTGCAACACGAAACGTCGACGGTAGATATTTTTTCGCTTAATTAACGAATTTATTTATGTTTCTATTTTTATTTCATTTATTTGATTTTTTTTTGTTTATCAATCAAATCTTTAATTTAAAAAAACAAAAAAAAAACTTAGACAGCGTGCAAACAGAGAGTTAAAAATTCAAAACCGATCCAATCTACGATTTAAATCGACAATTTTTTTTTTTAAATCAAATTCACCTTTTTTTTTTTTTGTACCTTGAATTTTTGTATCTTGGTATTGACTTCCTTGGGTTTACCGATGTCCCGACCGCTTATATCGACGTCAGCATCGAAATATTCCTCGGCTGTTATGTTACTCGGATTACTCGTCGCGTTTGTAAATTCTTCCTATTGTAAAACGACAATTGTACGTTTAAAATCAAATTTTTTTATTGTTTTCATCATTTTCAAATATATATATATATTTATTATATATTTTTTGTATTTACAGAATCTTTTATGCACGTTGCAACGTGAACCTTCGTTTTATCGATTCTCAACACGAAAGCTTTGTAAAAACAATACACGTGCATTGTGTGAACGACGTATCTTATATATATTTTCTCTATTGTTTTGTTTAGCCCTTGGCTGGGGCACTCATCGACCCCGAGGCTCGAAAAAAGATCGCTGCGAGTGACCAATTGTTTTTTTTTTTTTTCACTCGAAAAAATTGTCACATATTCTTTGATACTCCTTTCACGATGTGCCACAGTTTATTCGCTTCGGATTCAATTTTTATTTCGAAGAAAGAAAAATGTTGAAGGTGAAAAAATTGATTAAAATGGAAATTTTCACAAAAAAAAAATCGAAACTCGATTATTTTTCATTATTTTGGTCTGAAAATTGGACTGGATACTCTTGAAATAGTGTACTTTCGTGAAAAAAAATAGCTCGATAGTGGCTGTTGGGAAAAAGGTATTTTTTCTGGGCGGCGAAGCGAACGTCTTGAATGGAGGTTGATTTTTCTGGGGCGTCGGGGTTGATTTTGCTGGGCCGAGGACGAAACAATGACGATACTTACGCTCGTAGTGGCAACACCGTTGTCCTGTTGTTCGGCTATTCCCAAAAACGATTGCAAAGGCGTTCTCGGAGCTCGCGCACGAGCCTTGTCGGATTCCGACAAATGTTCGAGACGCGTTTTCGTCACGACTTCGACGTTGCTCGCGCTAAAAACTTTGCATTCGTGACCGTTAACGGCCTCGCTCTTGTCCGAACGTCTGCCCCACAATCCTGCTTTGTTTCTGGAATTTTACAAATTTTTTTTTCATTCGAATAAAATATATTTGATAATAATATTGGTATAAATAAAAGAAAAAAAAATTGAAATAAAAATAATAAATGCACATATAATATTGTTATTCAGTCATTTTCAATATCATCGATGGGGAAATTTGCCTTTTTACTTTTTTCGGTGTTGCAAAAAAATGTATATGGGACATTCCGTGTGAAATCTGTCGATTCAAAAAACAATTTTGTTTTTCTTTCGCTCGCGTTTAACCCCAAAAAGACTCGTAATTTATTTTTAGGATCTTCGGATCATCCTACGACCCTTGAATAAACTAAGACTAGTATCTAATGTGAATAATCATTTATTTATAGATGTATTTCGTGCGAAAAATCCGGGGATACCTTTCAAAACTAATTTTATCGGTGTCAATGTAAGTCGTGACAATGGGATTGGTTAGTCGTGTGAGTATTCCCTCTTCGGACGGTGCCAATAACTGTACGTTGTCGTCGTCTATGAGCTTCATGTGTTCGACGTAAACTTTTCGGGTTTCGTGATCGACTTCCATCATCGTTGCACCGTCGTCTGAAAAAAAAAACAAAAAAAAAACGCAAAAAGTAATAAAATAAAATTTTTAAAAAATTCAAAACAAACATTTAAAAAATCAAAATACACGTTTTAAGAATCAAAATACATGTTTGAAGAATGAAAATAAATATTCAAAGAAACAAAATAAATATTTGATGAATAAAAATAAATATTAAAAAAAAAAAAAAAAAAAATGAAAATTTCGAAAATTGTTTCGACCGGTTATCCACTGCGTTACGATTACGTTGGTTAATGTCGATCGTTCGTGTGTCTAGCTTATCCCACAGGTGATTGCGGCGAGCTTACGCACAGGCGTGACTCGATTATTTTCAACGTCAAAAAATTAATTGAAAATTTTGAATTACATTTTTTTTAATTAGAAAAAAAAAACAAACAAAAGCTTTTAGCGAGCTATCTCAAGCTTATCTACCATCGTTCGATCACCAATTTTGTGGCAAACGTTTGAAACGTTTTCTTTTTACTTCCTTGTTCAATTTGTTTTTTTTTGTTGGGTTTATTTTTATCTGATACTCGTAGCGTTTTTCGGGGAAAAGGAAGGATCGGAATCTGCTACTTTCACCTGATCTCTGTCCAACCAGACTGAACACGTAACTGCGATCGCAGCTTATAGCGATCGGTGGATTCGGTATGGCTTGCGTTACAAACGAAAAAAAAAAATTAAAAAATGATTCAGAGTATACGAAAAATATTTATTGGATTAATCAAATAAATTCAATAAATGCGAAAAAAATCAAAAAAATAAAATAAATTCATCGACACTTCGAGCTGCGAGACCTCGAGATTGTCGAATTAATTTTGTTCATTCGTTGTTTCATTCATCGAAGAAAGATAGAGAAATGAAAAAAAAAAAAAAATAAATGAATAAACAAACGTCGTCAAACTTACTCTGTCCTTTGAAAACAAAACTGAGATTGCCACGTTGCCAATTGGCATGATCGAAACCCAATAGAGTCGTGTCTATGCGAACGTTGCTGCCTTGTTTGTAAACTTTGTAAGTGTCGCTTGGACACATTCTCGACGCCAAAGGAACTGCATGTGAAATAAAAAAAATAAATAATCGACAGATGAGACATCGACGAATTAACACATTTTCAGGAGGCGTTAATTAATCAGTGAAACAAACAGATTGATCAGCATTGCATCGTTAAACTTATTTTTAGCGTCTTCAAAATAAATATAGATCAATAAATTGAATAAATAGAAAAAAAATTGATTGAATAAACTAAATAAATTAAATAAATTCAATAAATGATGAATATAATGTATTCATTCATTCAGACGTATTTAATTTAATTATAAACGAGACTAAAAAATTAAACGATACAAAAAAAAAAGAATCTTCAATTTTTCGGATAAAAAATTGGTTTTTGAATAAAAATAAAAATGAAACTCATCGACTCACCCCAACTGGTAAATTCCCATTTCATTTCTACGTAAAAATCAGGAGCCTGAAATTGTTTAAAAAAATTTTTAACAATTTATTTGATTTGGATTTAAATGAAATTCAATGATTATTGAAGTACAAACCTGTTTCAATTTGTGTAAAAGTTCGGGTATGCCATCAACGCGACTGCAATATCTTTGATAGTGACTTCTGGCGAGTACGGCTTGGAGAAGTTCGGGATTTCCCGTACCAACGGCTTCCTGAACGACTGTGCAATAAAATAAAAAAATAAAAATATAAAAATAAATAAATGTGATAATTTTTTTTCCTATTTTATCGAACACAGCACAAATGGGTTTTAAAGAGAATTAATGAAGGATCATTACCGCTCCATCCTTGAGTATTTTCTGTATAAACGTTTGCCTCGTGATGGAGAAGGACCACCGCTGATTCTCGATATCCCAGTGTCACGGATAACATCAATGGGGTTCTTCCTCTGTTGTCATGTTTTTCTTTGTCGTGCTGCAATTCACATGAGAATATCAAAATTATCACAACAATTGTCGTAATATATGAATTTAAGTTACAATTATATCGTTTGTAATTTATCATTATTATTAATAACAATTTAACAATCGACTGAATATTAATAATAATAATTTATTAAAAAATGAAAATAATAATTTCAAATACAATATTTTAATGAAATCAATAATAATTTAATCGTCGACAAAATATTCTTCATATTCATTTAAATAGCACACTTCAAAGCATTTCCAAGGAAGTCTTGAAGTTTCCCATTGACCAAAATTTTGCTACTGTTTGGCTCGTCGGATAGTTTGAAAAAAATTTTTTTTTTTTTTTACAGATATATATATTTTTTTTAAAGGTTGGGAAAAAAAAATCTGGTCGTCGAATGATTGCGCGTAAATTCTTCAGATGATAAGGAGTTAATCAATTATCTGTATACGTCAAGTGTAATGTCAGTGAAGAAGCGGAAGGCATCGTCATTCCTCTGGCTTCTTACACTGTGAGGCTTCAAAGCGACTGTGCTTCTGTGCGCTTTTAACACGTGCTTGGCCTTTAAATCTACTTCACATTCTATTTATGCAATCGTACGAATATTCAGTTACAAATGGGCCAGTTCGGACACGAAAATTACAAATCCGGAATCCACGATGAATTGTCACAAAAATAATTCTCATACATTTTTTTTTCAAAATTAATCAGATAATATTTCTAAAGTGCATTGAATTTCATTGGATTCTCAATTCCCATCGCAATATGACGCCAAAAAAAAAAAAAACAACAACGATGCCTGAGAAATCTTGTCTTTCCATTTTTTAAATAAAATTCTCAACCGACTCGGTCGACCGACGACAAATAAGTTTTTAACAATTTCAAAACTCGTCGTCGCATTAAATTTTTATTTTCGAACAAAATAAATTGCGAAATGAATGAAAAAAAATTTATAGCGATCGCATCGATGCGATTAAAGTCGGATAGGTCGCGGTGAGAGTATCGCGTCAAAATCAATCACCATCGCGTGCCAACTACCAACTTGAAAGATAAACTCTATCGACGTCAATTACAAAGCGCAATTCGCAGCGTTGTTGGACCGCAAAGTGGCAAAGTCGCCACGTCGTTCTCGCAGAATATTCGCCTCGCACTCGCGTACCCACTCAGTCTCGCGGCCCGTCACTTTGACTTCAAAAAAAAAAAAAAAAAGAAAAAACGAAACAAAAAGAAAATAATAAAACTTTTCAAAGGGTCGCAAAACTCGATCGAACCGTCCGAGAATGAGATTGTTAAGATCAATGTCAAACCTGATTGGTGGCGAGTTCTCTGTCAAGTTCGACATAATCGTTGTTCCAAACGAGCCAGTGCAATGGATAAGTCTTTTTGATCCAGTCTGTGTTAACCATTTCTGGGACTGTCGAACAATTTTAGTTTTTTTTCTTTCTTTTCTTCTTCTTTTACGTTCGTTCGGTAAATTTATATTTATTTATTTATTTATTTTAAAAAAAGGAGAGATTGTTTATTATTATTATTATTATTATTATTATTATTATTATTATTAGATAATTGCGATTAAATCGATTCTGACATTCGAGATGATTTTTTGATTTGTATATTCGCTTGTTATTGTCCATATATCTATATATGTGTGTATATATATATATATATATATAGATATATATCTTGATATTATTATTATTGGTTTTTTTTTTATTTCAGTAATTATTGATAAAGTGTTGGTGATAACGTGATCCCACGTGAATTATTTTGACAGATGGACACATGACACCGCAATGACGGAAAAATAGAATGAAAAAAAAAAACAAACAAACAAACAAAAAAGAAAAACAAACGATTGTTGATTCGTGTTGTTGGAACTTTGTGTGTGTGTGTGTGTTTTTTTTTTCGTCGCGATGAGGCACGTTGGGGGAATTAACCCTCGACGTTGTAGCGATGAGGGTGGGAGAGGATTTGTCACAATTCACGTCTTCGTAAACTGATAAAACTGATTTGTGGACTGCGTTGAGTCCGACGGCTGACTGATTCACTGATCGATGACAACGGTTGAGCGAGCGAGCGAGCGACGACGACGACAGTGACGACGACGACGACGAAGCTCGGATCAAGAGTCACGAGGCGTGAAATCGTCGGGACGCCGAGTAGAATGTCCGACGACGTCCGAACAACTCCGACCATCTTCACTGCGAACGTTCGATTTACAAAAAAAAAAAAAAAACGATCCAAACGATTACCACGAACAATGTTGCTGTTTCGGCGGGCTTTTTTGAACAAAAATAATGGTTCGCAAATTGGTTTGTAAATTATGATTAAGGTTTAGCGGAACGATCGTCGCTCCCTCTTTGTCGCTCTGAAGGGAACGACGATGGGGATGTCTCTCTCGCACTCGTGGACGGAGGAACGGAGATCGGGCTCCGTTCTCTCTTGCTCAGCTGCGAACGCCTGCGGCGTTATCTCTGTCTCACTCGTGGCCGAGATCGCAGGAGAGAGAAAAAGAGAAAAAGCTACCACATCATCTTCGTGATTGTTGCATTAATTGTTTATTGAATATGTCAATGTCTTCATGATTTATACAGATTAATCGTGAAATTTGTGGTCCTTGAAAAAATATCATTCTGCAAGGTTTTAGTTGAATTTGTCATATATATTATTAAATATATATGTGGTCCATCGAAAAAATATTATGCTGCAAAAGGTTTGAATTAAATATATAAATGGAATATATATTTATATTCAATTTGAATAAAAATTATTAATTTTGATATTATTTAAATGGTGTACATTGAAGGTTACAAATTGCAATTAAAATTACGAAAATGCGTCTACTACAGGCGAAAATTGGTACTACTTTTCTCGCGTGAAATTCTCGAGGTTTCTGGTCATTCGGTGAGTCTTTCTTCTACGTCGGACTCGACCGGGGGTTCGTATGCCCCAAAAAAAAAATTTTTTAACAATCGTTGTTTGTGTACGAAATAGCTGTTAAAGTAAAACCGTTGCAACGATCCAGGGTGTCCTGATTTATCGTTCGTTAAAGAGTTTTCATGCAACTATGGATAAAATTGGAGGTTAGGTATTCGTTGTTGTCGTCGATGACGAGTATTCGACGTGAAATTCATCGATAATCTATTTCCGAGTATAAACAGCGGAAAATGTTTATTTCGAAGAGGTTAGGTTAGCGTTTAACTTTTCAAAAGCTGTGGGGGGAATTTGAAAAATTCGACACAATTCGTTGCACAACGTGTGAAAAATGAGTTATCAGGGCTCACCCTTCTCCGCCGTTCATGGCCCGGACGATTACGAAATGGACGACGACAACGAAGAGTATTTGGACGACGAGCGCGACGTTGACGATCAGGATGAAAGCGACGAAGGTGACGAACCTTTTTTCATTTTTTGTTTTACTCCATTTCGGTTCGACCGTTTCGTTATTGAGGACGCATCGCCGAACAGATATCTTATCGTTTATGTTTTTTGTTTTCTGGGCAGATACCGAAGAGGCCAGTGAAACGGACATGGGCAAATCGGAGGAATACACCGAACTTCGAGAACAGTAAGTTATATATTTACGTCGCTACGACGTAAATATTTTGTTTTGAGGTTACGAGTTTCGATGCGGGCGATACATAGTTTTGTCTTCGATCAGTTTGAGGCGATTTCGATCCAACAGCGACGATTAGTAATCTTGTCGCCGTACTACGATGCAAACTCCTCAAAGAAGCGATTAAAAAAATTTAAAAAAAAACCAAAATTATTTTCAGGGTTTATCAGGACAAACTGGCGACCCTGAAGAAACAGTTGCAGCAACTAAAAGACGGCAGTCATCCGGAATACAACAGAAAATTGAAAAGACTGGAAGCACAGTACAAAGAGAGGTTATAACGAATAATAATGATAATTAGAAATAATCTGAAAAGTAACCTAGATTTCTATCACCAAACATCCATTTTTCATACAGATTTACTCCGATAAACAAATTTATCAATTAATAACCATTCGAATATAGCAAAAAATAGATAACATTGATAATTATTCGAATATTTTAGAAATAAAAACTGAGTCAATTTTTTTTTTCCAATTGGTAGATTGCGACTAAACACAATTTATCGAGATTATTTGACCGAATGGGTGGAAAGGGATTACATAATCGAGAAGAAAGCTGCGGTCAAGGAATTCGAAGAGAAAAAAATTGATTTGAAGGAAAATTTGTTGACGGACATGGAGGAAAAACGAAAAATCATAGAGTCGGATCGTCACACCATGGAACTTACCGGCGACTCTATGGAGGTGCGGGTAATCCTCGAATCCATTTATTTATTTGTTTATTTATTCATTTATTTATTTATTTATTCATTTATTTATTTATTTATTTTTAACATTTCATCCCTAGAATCGTATAATTCGTTTCATTTGTTATTTTTCGCAGGTAAAACCGGTGATGACGAGAAAATTGCGTCGAAGACCGAACGATCCGGTACCGGAAAAAGTGGAAAAACGTAGAAAACCACCACCCGCCCAAGTGAATTATCTTTTGGACGAGAAGGAAATTGAAAGCGATCTGAAAGCGATAAGCCGTGGTAAAGTACTCACAACCGTACGAAAACCAGGTACTACTGCGCACATTACTAAGGTAGCCCATTACTGCGAACGTGAATTTAAAATTACAACAAACGAAAACATTTTGTTTTTAATTTTTTATTATTATTATTATAATTTTTTTTTAAATCAAAATATCAAATCGAGAAAGATGGAAAAGAAGGATGAGAAAATAATAGAGATAAAACTGAACGAATGGGTGAAGAATAATTGCGGAATTTTCTATTTACAGTAGTAATGCCACATTACAATACAGTCAGTCTCCCAACTCAGCATATACCTTCGTCTCCCGATACTCCTTTAGTCGAGACTAGAATAGAAGACGGCAAACTTCTGTACGAAAGAAGATGGTACGTCTATCTGTCTATCTCAATTTCGCTTTTCTAACAATTTTTGTCGTTTATTTATTCATTTATTTTTTATTTTTTTTTTTAGAAAATTAAAATATTTAAAAAAAAGGTTAAAACACTAATTTTTATCTTCAATGTGATAATTTATTTGATAGAGATGCTATGACTTTGCTTTTCTTTTCGTTTCTCGATAATTTATATTTCGAAATTATCGTTATTGTTATATTAATTTTTTTTCGTCCAAAACGAACGAAGATGCTTATCGCGTGGCGAGAAAAAAAAATTATTCCTTCCCCCGTTTTCCGTACTACTATCTGCATATGAAAAAAAACAATGATAGCTTCGTAAATACACTTTTTTTCAATCGCTAATGGGAAAATAATAATTTTATTCATGGTTTATTATTTTTTTTTCTTTGGCGAATATTCATTTCAGGTTCCACAGGGGGCAACCGGTGTACGTAGAAGGAAAGGACTTGTCACGGTTCGCTGCAAACATATCGGCGATAGGAACGGAAGTGGTGAGTCTCATTCGCAATGTCGATCGATTAAAAAACAAAAAAAAAGTAAAGCTCTTTGTTTTTTTACGTGGACAAAATTTATAAAAATTCGCTGTCACTTGTCTGGACTATTTTTCTTCCGTAAGCCTGTGATATCAATAATCATACCGAGAATTACAACGAATTAATTTTTTTTTTTAATAAAATAAAAATTTAAATTTAGAAAAAAAACTGAAAACCTTTTCAAACGAATAAATAATTTTATTTATCTCCGACAATTCAGATATGGGTGAAAAAATTATCGGACGGCAGCAAAGTAAAGATATACACGTCGCAATTGAGCCGGGGAAAGATGTCGATAAAGCGCAGAGCATCGTAAAAAAATTTTCGACAACGAAAATTTCATAAATGACAAACGATGATGAAAAAAAAAAAAAAAATAATAATAATAATAAAATGAAGAAGACGAAGAGCAAAGAAGAGGAAGACGTGGATAAAAAAGAGAACAAACAAATACTCGAAGAAAATCAGACGGAAGTTTCAATTTGCAAATTGTGATTTTTCGAAATTTTGTCATCATCGATCATCGTTGGCAATTTGACTCTGACTATGCTGGTTTTTTGCCACCAGTAAAACCACACACGTTGATGATACTGCATGACCGTGTACATCCACAAAAAATACGTGATTATGAGAACGGTCATCATGGTCAGAAGGGAATAAGTCGTCCATCGTGCGGGTGGAAAATTGTTGTAATTGTTTATCGAATAAAAATCCGCGGCAACTATGCAAACGTATGAACACACGATCGTGACCGGAGTGACGATGAGACAACGCGACACATCAAGACGCAAATTTCTCACGTACAATTGATGTTGCTGGGACGTCGTGAACAACCACACGACGATCGAACGCATTGCGCGATAACGAAGCGTACGTTCGACGATGAATTCGTGACCGCACAATTCGCAACTCTTTCGATTGCTCTCCTCGAGCCAACGTTCGAGACACGACAGATGTATCGCACCCATCGTACCCTGCGAAAAAGAAAAAAAAAACACGAAATCAATTTTTTTTCTTCGATCACCAAAAATGAAAAAAAAAAAAAAAAAACATTTTTTTAAAACGAGATGGAGATTAACGATTCAATCTTCATCGTCTCGAATCAATTTCTTAGTTTTATCGATTGTGAATTAATTGTAACATAGTTCGAGAGTGAGAAGAAGATGAGATAATTAATGAAAATAAATATTTTTATTCGAAATCTGCAAAATTTGTGAAAAAAAAAATTTTTTTTTCGTCGAGTTGTTTGATTTTATTTTTTTGTGATGGGATTTTTTTCGTCTTCTCACTCACTTTCACGTGGGTGAAAAAATGCAACGTTTACCAAATTTCAGAGCTGAAATTTTCATTGCAACTATTTGTTTTTTTTTTGTTCTTCTACTTTGATGAAAAAAAAATATTATGAAAATTTACGATCGAACCTTGCATCTGCATGGAAATAATATGGGAATTCGTGGATTGTTGTCGTAACAAATTCGGCAGGTGACTTCGGAGCTACCGCTTTCGGTGCTTCTCATGGCAATCGGTCGTGTCCAAGTGGCCGCCGTGGCAGCATTTTCATCGCTCGATCCCGCACTTCCGGAAATTCGATCGTTTAGAATTTTTTCACACGATGAAACTCGATCGATGTCGATTGTTTCGATCATGCGATTCAACGTGCTCGCGATTGACGGGCTTTCGGTTGTCATCGTTCGCGATTATGAATTTTCGTGTAAATTATGTGGATTGATTTGATCAGATACATTGTGGGTTATATTTCAGAAACTCGAGGTAGTCTTTGTGAATTTGACGTTGGCCGCGAATGAGGATAAAAGAAAAACAGATCGAATGTTTTGCTTGAACGGTGGCAGTTTTTTTTTTTTCTCGAAGAGGTCGACTTTGGAAAATTGGTAAATTTTTACATGTTGGAACAAAAAAAAAATACACAGACTTGTGCGGATCAGTTTTGGACAGATCGTTATTTTTGGAATAAAACCCGAATTATCCATTTGGAAGAAGTATTTCTTTATAATTTAACTGGGCACCGAGTACAAATTACAAAAGTATTAGTTTTGTTACTTTCAGATTTTTCAAGTCCAAATTACGAAAAAATTACAAATTTTACATTCGATCATTTACGTTTTTTCAAGCCCAAATTACAAACGTACGTGATATTAATTTGGTAATTCAATTGCGAATGTACCGAGGGCCGTTCCGATTGTGGTATCGATCGATTGATAGGCGAATAATATATATTTTTTAAATTTGTTTAGGACGAGGTATTCGAAATTCGTAAAATTCAGAAATTTGTAGTGCTTCTCCGTCGCATGGAAACTGGGAATTATGAAAAACATGGCTAGATAATCGCAATAATGACAATCGTGTCGACATAACAGTCGAAATAATTAATACAAGACGTTGTTAATTTTTTTTTTTTTGTATTTTTTTTTAATATAAAAAATGCCTATTATATTATCATGAATACGATTAATTAACGACGGTTACACCAATAGTAAATCGAAGAGGACTCCCAAAGCTTTATGTGCAACATTGTATTATCGATTAACGATTACGACTATGAGTTTAATTAATTAATTTAGTTATTATTTTATTTATTTTTTTATTTTTTTTTTATTTTTTTTTTCAAATCTTCTTTCTTTCTTCTTAGATCGCCGTCGTGTGTCAATTTATTCGTGCATCATGTCAACGCTCAGACAATCCTCACCCATATTGCTCGGGGATGTTTCGAGTTCACCGACCTCGTTAGATTCGCTGAAAATAATTGTGTGAAAAAAAAAAATACCGGATTAATTTTATTTTTCGGTCGGTTGGATAATTGAAAAGATTTTAAAACATTTTTTTTTTTCTTTAAAAGATTATTTTGATAAGACTCACCTATCGAGGGACGGATCGTTACTGAACATCTCAGTGGGTACTGTAGGCGGTGCCTTTTCGGGCACGAGTTCCAGGTACGTCTGTCGCGACTCCAAGTGTCGCTCAACTTCCTCGGGCGTCATGTGACCGTCCGACATCAGTGACATCGACACCAAATTGTTCGAAGTTTGCACCTTAATTTATGAATTATGAATTTTCATTCATTCATTTATTCATATATATATAATTTGTTTGTTTTCTATGTGTTCAAAGTCCAAATATTGAAATAAGAATGAAGATCCAATTGAAAGACACAAAATAAATAATTTATGCACGTGGCTCTTGAATACTGACTGCGATGGACGAATAATTTTCAAGACTTTTCGATTCTCCATGATTCATAGATTTCGCATGATCGTAATTGTTCCAATACTTTGAAAGCAATTTGTAGAATTTTCAGGCATTTCTTAGGCATTTTAGTTTCGGTTAGATTTCAATTATTATTATTCCTGAACGATTCCAAGTGACATTCATTTTTTTTCAAATTTAATTTTTTATATTTATTTGCAATTTTTTATTTTATTTATTATTTTTTATATTTAATGACAATTGAATTTATTCATTAATTATTACTTATTTATTATTTTTATATTTGATGACACTTGAAAAACTCACCGACGGCGGATTGTGGACCTTTGGTATCTTGGGCGTAGCTTTTTTCTTTTTGCTCGTGTTTATCGGTTTCACAGCCGCCGCAGGATGATGAGGCGTGTGATTGCTCGCGCTAATCTCAACCTTTTTTCTGTAATTTCAATAGTCGATAATTGTTTTTTTTTTTCCAAACTCGTATAAACAAATTGAGGGGGTATTTCGTTTTTTTTTTCATTTATTCAAATTTATGCAATTGTTTGCGTAATATTGAATTCAATCGGCCAAATGATAAATTTGGGCGAACCTCTTGGAAGTGTCCAATCTGGCCATTTCATCGTCCGACGATTCCGTCTCGTCGCTTTCGCTGAACGAGGCGTCGACTTTTTCGTACTGCAACAATCTGTCCAGCAAGAAGCTCTTGTCCCTGTTGACTTTGAGAAGCTTGCGCTGGGTAGATCTCAGAGCCTCTTGAAAACATTCGTTCTCGTATATCAAAAATTTCAATTTTCTCTTGAGATTTCTGTACTGATCCTTGTAATTGGGCACCTCCTCCTCCGGACTGTCCTCGTCGTCATCCTCCACATCCGCGTTGTTGTTTGCGATGGACCGACAATACCATCCGTCCAACATTGATCATCTGTAACTGCGAACGATCATTGTTATTATTATTATTTTTTTGTTTTTTTTTTGTTTCGCATCGCAATTCGACGGACCCGACTCAAAATGATGAATCGTAAAATCGTCCATCGAACAAAAATGAAATCTAACATATAAAAACATTATTCAACGGAATTTTCATGACAAATAGTTCGTTGACATTGTTACAAATTAATCAAAAATATCGTTAAAAAAAAAAAACCAAACGAAAAAGCAAAAAAAAGATTTTCAAAGATCACGAGATGAAGATTGAGGTTAAGTTTGTTCGCGCGACCGAGTCAATCATCAACAAACCAAACCAAACGAACACGAGTTAAGTTTGTCCAACGACAATAACGTCAAACATGAAAAATTCAATGTTCAATTTGTTGGCGAGAATAATTTGTTTAACACACGGACTCACTTGTCTATCCAGAAGCTTATTCTGGATGTCGAAAATTTTCTTCGTAGATTGATTATTGCGATGATAAATAAGCTGTCGGTGACTGGCTTCCATACCGGGATAGATACGTGAGTTCTATCGATTTTTTTTCCGTCCATCAACGACCAACTTCACGCACCGAGCCGCGCGTTCGAAGCGCCATCCAGCGGTTCGAAACAGATTGATCACGATAGTCGGTCGGTAAGCGGAATCTGTAATCCTCATTCGGACAAAACCCTTGCAAAAAAAAAACGTTTACGTTTCATTTGAACGAAAAATTCCGTTCGATTCATCACGTCACAGCGTATCATCAATGGCGAAATAAGTGGACGCTAAATTTCAGTGACCAGAGGGCTGAACTCGATGAAATTATCATCACCAACCGGTCGATATTGCAGATTCCGAGCTTGTCGACTGAAACGCATCATCTCACGACGGCTATGACCATAGATTAGTCGGAAGATGTATGTCGGAGGCCTTTTCCGCTCCGAAATCTCGTACAGCGCCGTCCTAGTGGCGAAATTCGAAACTACACTTTGTGCCTTCTTGCTCTGATGGTGCTCAGTGGTGCTCAGCCAAGCAATCTCGTTCCCTTTGCACACTTATCATCCACCAATCGACATTTATAGGGCCGGCCCAAACAAACATTTTCCATTTTTTCTTCATTCTGTATTCCGTTTTGTTTCGTTGTTTTTTTTTTCGAATTCGTTGTTCATTGGAAAAAAAAAAAAAAAAAAAAAAATTGCCGATGTATCGAGGTCGGGAGTTTAACCGTATTTTTTTAATGGGCAAACGACGACGAGGTAACGGGTGACGAACGAGATCGTTTGACGATTCCCGATAAAATGGATAAAATCCGTGACACGATCGAACGGATTTGGCAATGATGCAGAGACCGATGATGCAAACTCGGCCACGAATTTTTCATCGGTCAGCCGCGTGTTGGGAACACGGCGGTGCCCCATTGGCAACACGAATGGGACAACGTAATGAGACAGGACAGTTTGGGAAAAAAACGATAAATAGTCGGATACAACGAGACCTACCGTGTGTGTATATATGTTATTTTCACGAGCTAAACGACCGAGCGTGAACCAATCTAGTTTCGTGACTCAATGACTGGGCAAAACACTCAATTTTTATTTTTATTATTTTTTTTTTACCGTTAGTCGTTTGCGTCGACCGATCCTACCTCGTTATCGTTATTTCCATAGGCCCGAGCACGGATTTATGGTTTTGAAGAATTTCGTTAGTTGCAATACAACTTGCACGATCATCGAATGGCAAAAAAAAAATTCCTTACGAAATAATAATAATAATAATAATAATAATAATAATAATAATAATAATAATAATAATAATAATAATAATAATAATATGGCGATTGCGGCTCATATTTTAGGACGAGGAATTTTAGAATGGATTGATTCTAGGAAAACTTATTTGATTTATTTGATTGATTCTACTGAGAATCTAAATATAATAATAATAATGACATTTTTCAATTATCGCTTATTATTTTAATCGTAACAAAAAAATCTTAATCATTGTTGGATTATCATTCAAAATTGTAAAAATGTAATATGTATATATATATATATATATATATATATATATATATATATATATATATATATATATATATATATATATACACATATATATATCGCAATGCATGCAACAGTGCCTGCATCAATATGAAGCAGAAGTGATGAGTTATACATTTAGTTCACTTCCTCACCATTGCTCGAATCTTGACTTGCGCAATGGGCCAGAATTTCCGTGATGTATTTTTTGTTTTTTATATATATATATATATATATATATATATATATATATATATGTGTGTGTGTGTGTGTGTGTGTATTTTTGTATAGAAAAACGATGAAAATCAACAACAACAAGAAAAACAAATTTTTCCGTAACGCGAAGCGTGTCCCTATGCGATTAAATCTCTCGATGTCTTAATGAAAAATTGCATTAAATCCGAACGAGTTTAACGCGCACGCGATGATGTATCCATTATTTTTTTCATGATTAAATCATGGTAAACATATCCACGTGAGTTATGTACACGCGAGTTTCGTTTCGATTAAAAATACACATTTATATACATATATAGATATATATATACATACATATATATATATATATATATATATATATATATATATATACGTGTTGTTGGATTTTTTTTCAACAACCGAAAAATTTCGTAACCTATATATCACATTATCGACGGCATTTCCGAATTGCCGAAAATAATGCAGGCTTCGAAGAATATCGAACGATGTGTGAGAATTTCTTTCAGAGTAAAAAAAAAAATCGATTGGTCCACTCGCAACAAGCCTTTTTGTGACCTCCGGGTCCAAAAGACCCATGTCATGTGTTCAGTGAAATGAAATAGATTTGAAATTTAGATCGATTGTGTCACGGAAAACAAATAAATAAATAAATTTAAAAAAAAAAATTCTAGTTAAGTTTAAACGGTTATCATTATGTATTTAGATTGTGTATAGTCACTGGTACAAGAACACCGAGACAACCTTTCCATTTCCCGCGTTTGGTTAACCACCGTTAACCGTTTGCCACGTACCGAAGTGGCATTTTTCGAAGGACACGCGCCCGAGATCGCGGTGCACATACCCGTGCGCGACACCGCTAAATATATATATATATATATATATATATATATATATATATATATATATATATATATCCACAAACACCATCGATATATTGTGTTCGGCCACGAGAAGGCGAGCGAGCGCGCGCAAACCCCTGCAATGCCTTTTACTTTCTCGCGGGATCTAACGCGAGCGCACGCGCACGCGCCCGCCCGCCATCGAATTATCACGGGTCCGCAATGCTTATCTTCGTCATCTATGGCCATAATGGCCGGTCATTGTCTTTGGGGCGTTCGAAATATATAATCAACACTTTAACCGGCTCATTTGAGGGATAATGGGCTGTGCGTGTTTGTGGAAGGGTTAATGTCGGGTCCGATTAGACGCCATAAGGGTATATACGGGGACATCTGTCATACATGGGACCGGACCCCATATTATTTTATATGCAATTCACTAATCTTTTATTTTATCATTTTTATATGCAATTCTCTAATATTTTTATTATCTTTATTAGATATATATATATATATATATATATTCTTCAATATATTTATATATTAAGCTGACCGTTAAGAAATATATTTTCGATTTATCTTCGGAAATCGAAAGTTGACCTCGTAGAATTAAAGTTCTCAAAATTTGTGCTGCTTATCTTAATGCTGAGGGTTTTGCCTCAATAATGTTTATTATGATTATTTTTATCGACTTATTTTTTTCTTTTTTTTTTTTTTTTGGTTTTAAGTAAAAATCTGAAGTTGATTTTAAAGAGAACAAGTTCTCCGAATTTCAGCTCTCTATCTCAATATCGAAGCGTGCTCGTGAATTTTTTTTTCTTCACTTTTTTATTAACTTAGAAAAACAATTGATCATTAATTTTTTTTTTTTTAAGTTGAACAATCCGATTTTTTTTCTGATTTGTCTGACGTCTGATCAACAAGTATCGCAAATAAATGAAAATTCGTGGAGACCAATTTATTTTATTTTTATTTTTCTTCTCTATATTTTTTTACAACGTCATATTGATCGAAGTATTGGGGTCAGTCGTTGGAAGGAAGGAAGAAAGTTATTCAATCGAATTCCGTTTCGATGAAACGGTCGCGATATTTCTAAAGAGGCAACAGCAGGTACCGCTCGTTGTACAGCACGTTGAGGGGTGGGGGGAGGGGGGGGGGCATATAGGAATTACGAAACGATCTCCTTTTATCACGACTACGTGCGAGAGTACACGGTTTGCCGGACTAATATCTCGACGGCTATAGTTGGTACGATTATGGCATTACCTCGGGACACTCGTTGGTCCCGAGTCGAACACACCGCGGTTATATGCAGATGGAAATGAGATCGTTAAGCTATCCTATATCGTTCTAATGAAGAATTATTGTCGATGGGTATCTGGAACATCGATCTCATTTTATAGAATCTCACGTTTCGAATGGGAAAAATAAAACAACAACAAGGGAAAAAACAACACAAAGGGAAAAAGTAATAAAAATACAGAACAAATTAGAATAAATAAATTAAACGCGTTGCAATGGATAAGCATATTATTATTATTATTATTATTATTATTATTATTATTATTATTATTATTATTATTATTATTATTATTATTGTTGTTGTTGTTGTTGTTGTTGTTGTTATTATTATTATTATTATTATTATTATTGAAATGAAATAAAATTTAATAAGATTTTATAAAATGTTAATTATGGAAAAATTTTATAAAACGAGTGATAATCATTTTTTTTTCTCGTTTTATTTATTTCATGAATTTCTTGAACTACGAAATCATCCAACCTGAGTCTAAAAAAACGACAACGATCAAACTTGTAAATAATCTCTATTTTACACAATTTTTTGTTTTACGAATTAACTGGTTAAAAAAAAAATCGAAATAAACGAGATAATACGATAATCACATAATCGCGATTCGATGTTGCGGAAATTGAATTTTACGGTCTGGAATTTATTTCATTTTATTTTATTTATACTTTTTTATTATCCGTTTTTCCGGTCGTTGTTTCCTTTTTTTTTCTTCATTTCTTTTCGTGTTTTTTTTTTTTTTTTTTTTTTTTTTCGTTTTCCCTACGACCGAACACACTTATCTCACGTCGATAGAACTGGATGGGTGTGTAACGCGTCTTGTTCAACGCCAAATTCGGTGAATTCGTGGTAAAAACGAGAAAACGAAGATGAAGACGAAAAAAAAAAAAAAAAAAAAAAAAAAAAAAAAAAAAAAAACCGGAAGTGTGTGTACCGATGATCGAGTGCATGGTGACTGCTTGCCAAGTAGTATTGTCGGTCGCGATAGAAGGCAACACATCGACTTGTTCGATTCACGGATCGACGTCGAGCGAGAAGGATAAAAAATAAAATAAAATAAAATAAAATAAAAATAAAACATCCAACGAGATCACCCGGATGGACCATATACGCGCCTGCGCGCGCACACAAGCTCGTTACAAAATGTCGTTTGTTTTGTTTTTTTTTATTTTTTTTTTTCGTTTTTTTTTCCTTTCGTGTCAAACAGTTGTAATTCCATCGGCAATTACACTTTTCCACTTAAACCATTTGCGGATTGTAAAAGTTATTTGCAAAACCATTCGGATACCGGACGTACCCAGACACGACAAAAAAAAAAAAGGTAAAACACGGTGGTTGTATATCCGAGTTACCCCACTTGGTGGTTCGTGTGCACGTGCATAACGCTGCGCGGTTGCGACGCACAAGTTCTTCTGGGTCTTATGCAAAATATATTTTAGTGGTGAAAATTCGAATAAAATGTTGTTTCTTAAAAAAAAAAAAAAAACGTATGACTGTCAATGTAGCTTGAACAGCTTTTGAGTCACAAAACTAGATAAAAAAAAATTTCAATTATTTTTTTCGTGGTCCCAATTTTTTTTGGAACTTTTGCGATCACAATGACCACTTTAAAACGGAAAATAGAAAAAAAAAAAATTGATTACAGTTTCAGTCAACGTACTCCGTAAACCAGGGTCGATTTCGTCCGGAGCAAACTTCGACTACCTGAAATGAAGGCCGCAAGAGGACTACCGTGCTGAAACTTGGTGGACAGGTCCTTGGGGTGCCTAAGTTTTTTTACAGAAGCCTAGTAGCAATCTCTCTTGCCTTTTCGAGAAGTTACAACAACATTTGATTATCGACAGGACGAAAACGACCCTGGTTTACGGACTGAGGGTTAAAAAAAAAAAAAAAAAAAGAAACAGTTAGAAATCGAGACAAACTTTTTTATTTCAAATGTTTTTCAACGGTTTTCCATCCACGCTCGCTTATTGTTCTTAATAATGTCAAAAAAAACGAAGAAAAAAGTTAAACCATTGCTCTCCATGAATTCCCACCGTAATCCACGAATTCCACGCGAATCAACGAATTATTCCCACACACGAGTACAAACATTGGCACATGCGTAATTCCGCATCGTGTGTGGCGCATTTTGCGGTAGTGAGCCGGTGTATAGATCCGGGCACGGAGTGGCAATTAAAACTCGACTCGAGCTTGTACGACGGTTCAATGAAGAGAGAGACCGAGACCCCCCCCTTTCCTCTCTCTCTCTCTCTCTCTCTCTCTCTCTCTGCACCCCGCCGCCCCTCGGGCGAAAATTCAATCTAGCTCGTACACGGCTATGGAAGTTGCGATATTTCGCGGTAAACCGTGGTGAGCTCGTTGTCAGTCCTTTCGGTGTATCACCTTAAACGGACGAGACTACTTGTGATGACGAGAAATATAACGATGACGGTGAAATTTGTTTCGAAATCGACGACGACGACGACGACGACTAATATACCTACGTCAGTCACACAATCGTCAAACGTCATCCGTATGAAAAAATGAATAAATAAATAAATAAATAAATAAATAAATATATATATATATTAAAAAATTTTAAGAATAATAAATCAATATTCAATTACGATTAATGACGAATTAATTTTTTGTCATGACATTTGGTTTCGTTGTAGATAAAATGTGAATGAGTGAATGAATTTTTTTGAAGGGGGGTCGGATAAAAGTCTATTTTTTTTAAAATAATTTTGCTAGTTTGTGTGATTGTTTGAATTTAGGTGCGAGTTGATAATAAAATAAGCTGTAATAAAGTGATTGAAAAAAAAAAAAAATAATGAAATTAGTTATAAAATAAGTGAATAATAAAATAATAAAATAATGAAGTAAGCATGGGAAAAATTCATGGAAATAATAGTTTTTTAAGTGTTCAAATTTACTAATAAAATAAGCTATAATAAAATAATAAAATAAGCATAGAAAAAATTCATGAAAATACTAGTTTTTTCAATTGTTTAAATTTAGTTGCGAGTTAATAATAAAATAATCAATAATAAAACAATAAAATTAATAATAAAATAATAAAATAATAGAAATAAATAAATAAATAAAATAATAAGATAAGCATGGGAAAAATTCATGAAAATAATAGTCGTATGCTTATTATGTCATGCAGTTCACATTGGTTCGGTGTAAATATCGTCATGCTTGAATATACATACATATATATATATTTATACACATAGAAAAAAACATACATATATATTTACACACATGGAAAAACGAAAATTGCGGTGATTAGCTGGCAACAGTCGTTCACATACGTTCAGCAAAGTTGCATATTCACGTGCTTACTCCACTCGTTCGTCCATGGTACCTACTTCGTAATGCGAATGAGCTCGGTACGTTACACAAAAGGTGTCTCGTAATAACCATACCCAACAGCCTCCCACCTCACTCGCCCGGGTTCACGCCCACGAGGTCGCACTTATCATTGTACACAATGATGCAAAAAAAAAAAAAAAACTTCCCGTAATCAACCTAATCCACGATTCTCGCATTCCCCATGAAATTCACTGCGAATACCACAAACCGGTCGCACAATTTTTCTAAAAAAAAAAAATAAATAAAAATGATTACCATCGTTATGGTGAAATATCGCGAGAGTCAATTAAAAATCGAACGCAACGAATTTTCATGTGGAAATTTAATGTCGAATTAAATGCGAACAGTTTTGACACGTGTCGGATTGTCTGTATACGTGTATATATTTTTGTTATTACACTGTAATTGATACGACGAATGTATGAATTAGAAAATACCGATCTTGAAATCGATATGGGTCGTTCCGACTCTAATTTATATTTTTTATTCGAATTTTTTCAAAAATATTTAGAAATAATTATCATAAAATTAACAAAAATTAGAGTGAGACATTTTTGAAAATGGAAATTTTTCTTCTTCCGTTTGTCGAGTCGAAATAAAAACAAAAAAATTGTACGGAACCTCATTGATCGGTTTTTTTTTCAGAAGTAATAATTTCAAAAGTTAGTCAGGTTGGCTAAAAAAAATGATTCTATAATTCTGCATATTGAAAAATGTACATTTTTGGTCAATTGCAAGGATAGGCAGGAAAGGGGGTGAGGGGGTTGGTGGCGGGAGTTGTCACTTAGCGTGACAGATCGCTTGAAAAAAAAAAAATTCTTCGATAGAATTATCTCCGGCGAATCGTGATTCCCGGAAGCAAGTCGGAGTATTTAATTTTAATTGGCATCCGTTCGTTCGATCGAGTCTCCGTTTTAACTTCTTTTTTTTCACTCAGTTTCTCATACACATGTTTTTTTTTTATTTTATTTTATTTTCATTTTTTTTTTTTTTCGTTTGTTTTTTTGAATTTATTTTTTTTTTAATTCGCGAACATCCGTCGGCATTGTGAGAGGCTTGAACGTTGTTACGCGCGTGCGTGAGTTCTCGTTCGTGCGGCGGTTTGGGTGAAAGAATTAAAGATTAATCGGGGACCACATCGGGCGGGCAACGAGGGACCGTCGAATGTCGGAACCGGCCCGCGAAACTGTGTTATCGACGGTGCAAACGAAAGCCACGGCAAAAAAAAGACGAAAAAAAATATTGATTCGCGATTGTCTTGTTTCCTCGATTCGCGCACGCACTTTCATACATATACATGTTAGGGTGGTCCTCAACGGGGGTGTTGACGAATTTTGACAAGTGCACCCCCCAGATAGGTTCGAAATGAATTGATAAAAACATGTGCGAAACCCCGGCACTGTAGTCCGATGAGAAGACGTGGCTGTAAGCTCGTTCTGTTTCCCATTTGAATAACATGGGATTTTCGGACTAATTCGGTAATTATTTTTACGAGTTGTCCCGAAGGACGCGAAAAATGTCTTTATTCACATTGATCTATTGTCAAAGGGTGTAACTACTCGTACGATTTTTTCACAAGACCTCAACCGTGTATTATCGATAACGGCGAACCGATAAACGATGATAACAACTGATAAACCGATTTCAACACAAATTGAAATTTATTTGTGTTTGTGTCTTGTAAAAAAATGTGGGAGTAGTTATAGCCATCGACGATGGATCTATGTGAATAAAGAATTTTTTGCGTTTTCAGGGACAACTCGAAAAAATAATTACCGAATCAGTCTGTAAATCCCATGTTATTCAAATAGGAAACAAAACGAGCTTACAGCCACGTCTTCTCATTGGACTACAGTGCTGGGGTTTTGCACATATTTTTATCAATTCATTTCGAACCTATCTGGGGGGTGCACTTGTCGAAATTCGTCAACACCTTCATTAAGGACCACCCTCATATATACATATCTATATATCTATGTATATATATATATACGTATATATATATATATATATATATATATATATATATATATATTTTCTTCTTCATCTCTTGGCTTATTTTTTTTTGTGTGTGTCTCTCATTCTCCGAGGATCCCCGACGCAACCGTGAATAACGATGTGTAGCCGCCCGGACGTTAAGGACCCAATTGTCCGTTAACGACGTGCGCAAACGCGAATCAACGAGATATTGCGCTTCGATTAATTCATTCCTTTTGTTCTACCGTCGCAGTATTCTTCATTATTATTATTAGAACATTTTTTTTTTGTTTTTTTTTTTTAATTCTTGTTTTTTGTTTTTGACAAAACTAAATCGTGGGAAATTATTGTGGGCAACCCGATCGTTAGCGTATATAACGAAGAAAACTTTTGGCTGACGAAAAAATCTCACGTGTGACTCATTTGGTCATTACGTGCGGAACTAAATTGATTATTAAGTAATTATTTATTTAAGTAAGAAGAAAATAAATAATTACGATGTGATATGGCTGTGAAATATGTATATATATATATATTAGACTAGTTCTTAGCGAGGGTCATTATTGAATAAACATAGAAACGCCCCCCACATAGTTTCCAAATAAAAAAAAAAATATTCGCGAAGGGCCTCCTTCCTATCTCAATATGAACCCAAGTCTAAGTAATTTTATATTTTTTGTCGTTTGGTAACATGCAATGCTTACCGGATTAATTTATTATAGCTGAAGAATCAACAGAAGACAAATTTGCCCAATATGCTTTCTTTATCAGAAAGATGCGTACTTTAAAAAAAAAAAATTTTCAACACCAAAAACGAATCAGCTGAACTAATATGGCGGCTTGAAAATTGGAAATCATTCAAATTACGATAAAAATTGCGTTTACACTTTGCTGGGGTCATCGGATGAGAATTTGGGTCTCAAAATATGACAGACACTTAAGTGCAACTCATACGACGAAGTAACAAAGCAAAAAAAAATATTTACTCCAACAATTTTTGACACAAGAACTAAACACCATAAAACCATAGGTAAAAATTGTTGGAGTAAATATTTTATATATATTTCTTACTCATCCAGGCTTTCATCAACATGGTAACCACTATCATTCGTCGAAAACAATTCCCCCTTTTTTTTGCCCTGCAAATACATTTTTTCTTCAAAGCAAAAAAAAAAAAAAAAAAAAAAAAAAAAAAAAAAAAAGCTCTCACTCAATTAAACGTCCCGAAAGCAAATCACTGAATCATTCGTGTTCACCGGCGTGTACGGCTTTTATCGAATTAACATTCTACGGAGTCACCACACGCCACCGCGCAGTTCCAGTGGCAAAAGAGTTATGTACTTCGAGTTATTCGAACGTCGCGTCGTGCATTGGCCAGAATTCGTGACACTGTGTCGATCGGATTGCAGAAAATCTCCGAGGACGTAATAAAAAAAAATAGAAAAAAAAAACACCAACACACACACACACATAGAGACCCGAGCATGAGGGTGAAAAAAAAACAACTTTCCTAACGTAATCAATTACTTCGTGAGTATAATTACTGTATACGAGCTAAAGAGTCTCGGTCATCGATATTGGTTCGAACCCGATTGCGGTTCATACGACTGACGATATATGTGATCTCCACAAAAGCTTCAAGGACAGAAATATCCCTTTAGAAGTGTGAAAAATTGTTTTCGCGATTTTTTGAGGATTTTTTTTCGAGGGAATAAAATAACCGATTCATTTTCAAATTTTCACACAAGTTTTATTCCAACATTAAATTTTTTGTAGATATCTACAAAACCCTAAAAAATAAATGAATACACAAATAAACAAATGAATAAATAAATAAATAAATAAATAAATAAATAAATAAATAAATAAATATATAAATAAATAAATAAATAAATAAATAAATAAATAAATAAATAAATAAATAAATAAATAAATAAATAAATAAATAAATAAATAAAATTAAAATGAAATAAAATGAAAAAGCAAAAAAAAAAAAAAAGGAAACGATGATGCAACCGAAAGCCGATGGGGGATTCTTCAGCTCGGCGAGTTCCACCGGATTGGATTGGAGGACTCGTGGTCGTCCTCGTCGTCGTCTATCCGTCTGTCTGACCGTGGTCCGTGTAACAGGTGAGAGACGGTACAGCGAACCCGAGCGATGACAGAGAGGCCACCACCACCACCTCTATTGCCACCGTTTGTCGTATCTCCCATTATGGGACGTTTCCCAAGTTCAACGCGGATCGTCCCCGAGGACACCACGCTCGAGTCCGGTGCGAGCTCTCGGACGCGCAGGCGCGCACGCACGCTCTCGCGGGCTCGACGATGATACCGCAACGAAGAACCGCGGCGTGACGCGCGATTGCCCGCACCATGAACTTGAAATTCTTCGGACGACGTTTGCTTTATACACACACACACACACACACACACACACACGCACACACGCTTCTCGTGCGCGACCGACAAATCCGATGGAGTTTCGTCACGACGAAAAGTAAATCATCACACACGTGTTTTTGACTGAAGATTTCGGTCCATCGATTCATTTTTTTATTTTTACTAAAATTTTTTTTTTTTTTTTCACCGATTCGAATATTTTTGTTGTAATTCATTGATGATTAGGAATCGTTTGCACGAATTTTTCGTGATTATTATTATTATTATTATTATCTTTATTAATTATCATTATTAATGACAATAATTAATTTTATAAATCAACTATTACTACTACTACTAATAATAATAATAATAATAATAGTTATATTAAAGATAAATATTATTATTATTATTATTATTATTATTATTATTATTATTATTACTACGATTCGGTTTGGTAAAATGATTTACTTATCATTTCCAAAGCTTTGGCGATTATCTACGATCGAATGCTTTATTGCTGAATTCTGTAAAAATAAAATTAAAAAATAATAATAACAATAATAATAATCGTCTGCTCACCCGGATTTATCCTGTGCGAAACTCATGTAATCAAAATCGAAAATTTCGTTACCCAAAACCAGGGATGGGCATCCATTCAATGAGAATGTATTTCAAATACTTTTCAAAACAAATAACTGTGATCAATTATCATGTGTAAATCAATATTTTCATATCTCCGTAATAATTATCACCGATTTACGTTAAATATTATTTTCAAATGAATTTAAATATTCAATGAGGCCATTAAAATCCATTATAATTTGGTTCAAAAAGTATTTGAAATACATTTTCATTGAATGAATGCCCATCTCTGCCCGAAACACGTTATTCATGATCATCACACGATCAAACTTTGATAGGGTGAACAATTTTTTATTTTTTTTCCGTCAAAAGTTCCATATCTACGCGTGTGTGCCATCTCACCCGTGATTGACTCGTGTGAAATGTATTCCCGCGTATCGTATATATATAGGCAATGTACGTATGATAACACATTGAAATCCGATAGCCACGTACAAATAACGTGAGAGCCGACGTATTAACGTGCGTCATAGAACACGCGCTTGTTGTTGTGCCACACCCACCTAAAGGCGACGGCAATGGCAAAATCAGCAACAGCAACAGCAACAGCAACAGCAACGGCGGACAAGCTGTAAACGCGATCAGGGCAGGAAGGCGTGGTACCCAAACCCACCTCAATGCCAAGAATGTGGTGTAAAAGTGGTTCCGTTTCGTTCCGTTCTACACAACCGCACAATTTCACATACTTCAAATCACATTCGACGTCTCTCACCATTGCATCAAACTTATCATAAAGATAAAAAAAAAAAAATAATGAAAACTATTACTTTTACTTTCATAAACTTTGTACGAATAAAGTTTTGATTTCTTGATAAATTTTTATCGATAAAAATTGAAAACTGAAAAGGAGAACGAAAAAATGAAAATTGTCGTCATTAAATCAGGTTTTTTTTTTTTTTTTAAATAACTATTTTAATTTTATTACCATGAAAAATGTTGATGGTGGATAAACACATGTAATTTGTGAGCCATTGTAATTTCGTGATTACAGACCGATTTCCGTGGGTTTCGATAATCGTTCGTGTATAACGCGTGAAATTTTTAATAATTACCGAATGCATTATATTTTTATACGATATTTCGATGATTTTTTTTTTTTTTTTTTTTTTTTTTTTTTTTCATTCGAGGTTAAAATAAAATAAATTTCGTTCGTGTGATTGATCAGTGGTTGATTGTTCGGTCGTTGTGTTTGCGACTAATGGGGAATCGAGTGTTCAACGAGAATGCGATTTTAAAAGTAAAAATTAAATGGACTGATTGAAATATTTGAAATATATATATATTTTTATTTATTAATTTTTTCTTTTCGTTTTTTTTATTTTTTTTTATTTCCAAGTTCGACTGTATCCGGGAGGAAATAATTTGGAACCGGAACACATTGTGAATTGTGTGTTCGACAACAATTGTTCGCCATTGAAATATAGCAAACGTTTTGTAGAATGTATATATCTATGTATATATAGATAGATGGATACGATTGGTGAATAAATGTGCGTGTAATATGGGCATACCATTTATTAAAACCTTTCACAATCTTGTCACCGAATGCTGCGAGAATTTATGGACAAACTAGTGCGTGCGTGTGTGTGTGTGTGTGCGTGTGTTGGTCCGAGCCTCAACACATTTATCGCTCGACGACCAAGGCTGCGCACAGCCACCAACCATCACGGAATATCACGTTGCACCGCAACTTCTCGTGCATAATTGCACCCCGAGTATCTCGAGCGAATGTGGAGCGCATTGGCTCTTCGGTGACACTTGGCTCGGGTTTGAGATTGATACATATATATATATGAGCAATTCCACGTGACTTTAGCCACTAAAAAAAAAAAAATTTTCCACAAATAATTTTAAAAAATTGAGCTATTTCTTTGCAATATATTCACCGAGTGCCGATTTTTAAAAAAATTTTTTGACGGTTTTATCGTTAATTAACGTTTTTTTGTATTATTCCATTCAAATGGCTGTATCTTTGGCAGGATTTGACGTATTTACATTTGTGAAAAACAAAAATGTGCGTCTTTTTATGGCTTTTTAGAAAAAAATTACTTTAGATTTTATTGAGCAAGTTGAAAGTCCGTTTCTGGGCAAAATATGCAAAAATATTTTTTTTCTCAAAAATAGCATTTTTAATTTTTCTTTTCGAAATTTCCCCAAATTCTGAATACGAAACAAGAATTTTTGGTATTCTATATATATATATATATATATATATATATATATATGTATATATATGAGCTATTCCATCAAATATCGGACAACATTTACACAGCTTAGAGTGCATGGTGAAAAACAAAAAAAAAATTCCCAATTTTTTTCAGATTTTTATTTTTATTTTCTAATTTTACATTGAAAAATATCCTGAAAACTGTTTTATCTTTATTGTGTGTCTCAAATCGTTGCGAAATAAAATCGACGATTCCCCACGTATAATTCATGAAAATTGAAAATTGAAAAAAAAAAAAAAAAAAAAAAAATTGTTTAGCTGCATAAAAAGTCAATTTATTTCAGAAAATTTCATTGAGCTTGATGAGCTCGAGCTTTATGATTGTAATATGTAAACTTTATCACAATCTTTTACGTTTGACCATTTTTTTTTTTGCAAATTTTTTGCAAAGTCCAAGAAGTCGGAATTTTATTTTCCCAAAAATTTGAGACAAGTTTAAGAAAATAATTTTCTCATTATTAATTTCACCTATTATAATAAAAAAACAGCATATTTTTATCTTAAAAAAAAATAACAATAATAATAATATTGCGTTTATTTTGGTGTTGATGAAAAATTTGAGACATGAAAAATTTTGTTCTGGGTCTATGTTTGTAAAACAACGAAAAAATTATGTATTTATTAATTGGCTTCGTTAATGTGAGTGAGAATGCGGGAATGGAACCCGGAGCGATCGTGCGAGGCAAAGGAAAAAAATATATATTACATATCTTGCGCGTGCGCGCGCGCGCGCGGGCGACGGATTGATAAATTTTTCACGTGAGATTTTCTTGCTGAATTAGGAACATACGACGACGAGTTACTTGATGGCTTGTATAACCTGTTCCCTTGGCTCATGGTTTGTCGACTATTATTGCGAAATTTTCAACGATTACCGATTACCGAGCTTAAAGGGAATCGATGGTATGCTGTCCAATTAAGGGGATATAAAAATTATTAGTGTGTTTTATTTATTTTTTTTTCCATTTCGCCACATTTTCGCCACATTCTCGTTCGAAAAATAATTTTGAAATATTTTTCGTAAAGATTAACGATTGAAAAAATATATCTTCCGTCCAGATAAATAATTAGAAAAATATTTTGCGTCCAGATGAAGAATTAGAAAAATATTTTTCGTACAGATAAAGTATTCAAAAAATATTATTCGTCCAGATAAACAATTTAAAAAAGATTATTCGCCCAGATAAGGAATTAAAAAAATATTATTCGTCCAGATAAATTGCATTTCTTTTTTCGAAAAACCTCGTTGGACTTTTCACTTGAAAGAAAAAAAAACTTCTTTTTTTTTTCATCGTTTGCCCCGAATATCTCGTGAAAGCGTGTAAAGTTTGGTGAACGCGTGGAAAATCGATTAGTAAACTTTTCAATGGGTGGTCAATTTCACCGCTAATTCCATTGGCCGGGTGAAATTTCTTCTCGAATGTTGATACAATAAATTTTAACGGGTTCACGTCGATGCCAGACAAATTGTGATATCGACGTGATCATTAATCGACGAATGTCTGCATCGCACGCGATCGAAAAACATAAAATCGAAAAATGAAAAATAAATTTTTAATAATTCACCGAGTCGAAATTTCCGCGCCTCGGTTTAACCCGTTCACTACCAAATGCCGATATGTCCATTGATTTTTTCTCTGGAGCGTTTGCCAATATTTTTAGGTTGTGCAATATTTTTTGTTCTGAAAGGACGTTAACATTTTTTTATCTCCCGAACGAATTTTTTTTCCCTCAGACTTTTTTCGATATCAACAAATCTGCAATGAAAAAAAAAAAAACAAAACACAAAAAAAAAATAAAATAAAACACAAAACAAACAAAAAAATAAAAACAAATACAATAATTCACGTGAAAACACAACAGACGCGTATAATTTATTGTGTGCATTGCAAAAATAAAAAAAAATTGCAACAGGTGCGAAGAAATTCACGTGATGAATATTGCGAGATAAAAACAATTTTATCTTGCGACGTGGCTGAGGTGAAAAAAAAAATTGAAAAAAAAAAAAAAAAATTTAAGACTGGCGGCATGGCGTTTCATTCGCAAGATTTATATTTGTATACACGAGAGTGATGTGATTCTCTCGCGCGCATGCGTGGAATCGGTCTCGGATCTCTTCTCATTCATTTCGCTGATGAAAACACAAGCGCGACGGAAAAACATTAACCGGTGAAAATGAAGAAACTAGGAACGAGGTGACTCGAATACGTAATGTGGTTGCATATACATTATTGCATATATATGGATATGTATATATGAGGGTGGTCCTTAATGGGGGTCGTTGACGAATTTCGACAAGTGCACCCCCCAGATAGGTTCAAAATAAATTGATAAAAATACGTGCGAAATCCCAGCACTGTAGTCCAATGAGAAGACGTGGCTGTAAGCTCGTTTTGTTTCCCATTTGAATAACATGGGATTTTCAGACTGATTCGGTAATTATTTTTTCGAGTTGTCCCTGAACACGCAAAAAATTCTTTATTCACATAGATCCATCGTGTATAACTAATGGGTATAACTACTCCTACATTTTTTTTACAAGACACAAACACAAATAAATTTCAATTTGTGATGAAATCGGTTTATCAGTTGTTATCATCGTTTATCGGTTCGCCGTTATCGATAATACACGGTTGAGGTCTTGTAAAAAAATCGTACGAGTAGTTACACCCTTTGACAATAGATCAATGTGAATAAAGACATTTTTCGCGTCCTTCGGGGACAACTCGAAAAAATAATTACCGTATTAGTCCGAAAATCCCATGTTATTCAAATGGGAAACAGAACGAGCTTACAGCCACGTCTTCTCATCGCACTACAGTGCCGGGGTTTCGCACATGTTTTTATCAATTCATTGCGAACCTATCTGAGGGGTGCACTTGTCGAAATTCGTCAACACCCCCATTAAGGACCACCCATATATATACATATATGTTCGTGTGTGTGTGTGTGTTCGAGCAGCGGAAGTCTTTTTTCAACGAGTGCATCAACGTGACATGATTACTGCGGCACAATAATTCATAATCACGACTTTGTCTATGACTTTTCTTATTCTTCATCATCTTTCATTTGTAATCGCGTCTCTCACACGCGACTCGGAAGAATCGGGTGAGGGGGGGGGGGGGCGAGAAGATACACCTGGTTCGAAGCGGAATGAAGAGCACAAGCCCGGAGATGTGGACGATGCGTGGGAACTTCGCGACGTCGTAACGATGCATTTTGCTATGCGTCCGAACAACAACGACGTCGCAACAGAGCCACACAATTATTCAGAAAAAAATATGAAAATTATGAAATACGAAAAAAAAAAGAAATCTTTCACGAATAGAACGGAATTAATTATCCGGAGAAATATGAAAATTACTTTTTTTCTAAAAATCCAATTCGATCGTTAAAAAAATCGTTGTTGATACGAAATCAACTATGAAAATTAACTATATAATTATTAACTATACAATTAGAAAAAAAATATAAAAATTATGAAATACAAAAAAAAAAAAATCTTTCACGTATAGAACGGAATTAATTATCCGGAGAAATATGAAAATTACTTTTTTTCTAAAAATGCAATTCGATTGTTAAAAAAATCGTTGTTTATACGAAATCAACTATGAAAATTAACTATATAATTATTAACTATACGATTATAGTTCATTACAATTTGAGCTTAATACAATAAGCTTTGGAACTTGTCTAATTTTTCTCAGCTTTCCAAAAAACGTATTTAAAAAAATGTTCAAATTCGGGCAACGGTCGAAAAAATAGTATTGTGAGTTTCAAGTTGGATTTTAATGGATTTCCGAGAGTCGGAATGAAGAGATCATACCTTTTTCGAAAAACCGAGATAATTTCACGTTGAAAATAGATTTTTTATGTATTTTATTAATAGCGTAAGCATGTGCTAAAAAGTACTTGAAAAAAAAAAAAAGAAAACTAAATAAATAAAAAATATTTTAATCGATAGCTGACAAAATAATCGACAAAAAAATCTGGAAAAAAATGTGGAATTTGTTTTTTCGATAAGCGTTTCGGCTTACGTATATATAGATACACTTCAATCATCGAAATTACCTTTCAGGCATTTCGACGCAATTCACCAGACAAAATTGACTGTTTTTTTTTTTTTTTTTCGACCAGAGGTCAAATCAATTTGTCTCACATTGTTGTGTGTCTCACGAGGAAGTAAAAAAAAAACAAAACCCGAATACCGTAGTTTTTCTTTCTTTTTTTTCTTCTCAGACGCCGCAAATTAAACCGAAAAAAAATAAAGGAAAAAAAAAAATAGACTAATCGACGTTCAAATTAAATTTCCAGCCTTGTGAGATTTTTTTAAAAATATATATTTTTTTTCTTTTGTGTTGTTTTGTGGAAGACCGTGAAATTCATCATTTCGGTGTCTCGGTAATTGTTGTCATCGTGCTGATGACAATCGACGGGGCCTTTGTTACTTTTCTTTTTTTTTTTTTCTTTTATCAGGAAATTGACGCGTTACGATTTATGGATGATAAATTGTCGTATCGACGAATCGATCGTCGGCTATGTCCATTTTTGGTATTCAATCGTTTCCCGCACTTTCAATAAGTCATCGTTGCGTTTGTTTGTTGTCGTTTGATATATATGTATATTTTTTATTTCTATTTTTTTCATATATCGTCAGACCGTGGGCAACGCTGGTCTGAAAAAAAAAAAAAAAAAAGAAAAAGAAAATTCCTGCATCCGTGATTCATGGTCACTGACACACAAACGCATGGGATCCAAACTGTACTATAGTAACGCCTTTGACGCGTTTGTCAATATCATCGGTCGCTCATTGTCGAACGGAAGTGCGTAACGAATTATCGTTGTTGAATTGTGAGAAGGGCGACGAGGGGGGGGGGGGGGGAAGAAGGGAGGGGGAATTGATACGGAAAGTTCAATCCATCGGTCGTGATCTAGAAAGGCGTGACAATGCCGACGTGTGTTGGTCCATAAAATAATAATAATAATAACAATAATAACAATAATTTTCAACGTGTTTCACATCGGGCTTGCGTGGTATTTGAGCAAAAGGTCAAAACGGTTCGATCGAAGTTGGGATATGGATATATATATGTAACATTTTACGTTCGGCGATTACACGATCAATGGGTCGGATAGATTTTTTCAATTTTTTTTTATTTACGTTTTTAAAAAGTTTTTTTTTTTTTTTCGTTGACGCAAAAATTAAGTTTTTTTTATCGTTCTTTCGGCTGCGTGGGCGATATATTATTATTTTTTTTGTTTGTTTGGTCGCCACGAACAAAATATTGTGCTGGAATATGAGTCATTGGTCCTTACGAACAACTGGATTTAAATGTTTTTTTTTTCAAATAAATTTCGAAAGATTCAAGAACACAAAAAAATACAAAATTAGAAAAAAAAATCATATGTACATGTAATTGAATTGAAATGCGATAACCGTAATTTCGTTGAAATAGATTTCTGCGAGTAAATATTTGTCATGAATTTGATTTGCACTTTTTTTTTTTTAACATTTCAATTTGGACCATCTTTATTTTTTGTTGTTGTTGATATTCCAATTTGAAAAAAAAAATGATAATAATGATAAACAAAGCTTCCTGTTTGAGAAAGCAATATGTGATTGAATATTTATCATTAAAATGTATTATTGAAAAAATAATAATATAAACAAATCGAAAAAATAGAATAGTTGAAAAATTGGAAAAAATAAAAAATGATCTAAATTAATGACGAAATTGTCGCATAGTTAACCGAAACAACCGAACGTTGGGCTTGGTGTACCCACACGCTCACGTAATATCGCCGTGGGCGTTGTCCGTGTGAATATTTTTCCATTACCGAACGTGAGACCCGCCAGATTTGTATTTATTATTACTATTATTATTTTTTTCAAATATATATATATATATATATATTTCTTTTTTAATAACCCGGGGACGACACACAGCTAACACGATTAATTCGCATCCCAACGCGGAATTAATTCAACGCTCGGTGAATTATTCTCGACTAGTGGGGTTTATCGTTATTCTCATTACCGCAGAGGACTTACGACGGGTTATTAGACTCGCGTAACTCGCGGTGAGATTTTTATTTTTTATTTTATTTTATTTTTATTTATTTTTATTTTTTTCGTTGTAATTCGGTCGCGACGTTCGCGTTTCCTTATCGACCATCCGCTTCTCTTCCTCGTGGCATAAACAAACGTTGCACCCATATGCAACGACAACCCCCCCCCCCCTTCCTTGCCCCACTTTACCCCTGCTGTACTTTATTCGTATATTTTACAATTCGCAGAGATTATATTGCACCGGCTAATTAGTATATACAGAACCGCTGTAATTGGTAATATAAAATAGACACGATATATACATATATATATATATATATATATATATGTATATGGGGGAGAGAGAGAGAGAGAGAGAGAGAGAGAGAGAGACCCGTATAGGAGTTGTGAGGAATAAAATAAAAATGAAATAATAATAATAATAATAATAACTAAAATAAAATATATACATATTGAGCCATTCTGTCGAATATCGGACAATTTTGGCCTTCACTATGTGTGATCTCTTTAGGTATGATATTGATACAGCTCAAATTGCACTCTAATAAACAAATTCCCAATTTTTTTTCCAGATATTTTTGTCCATTATTTTTTTTTTCAAATTTTCAAAAGAGCTAATATCAGGATTATTATTATTAGCCAATATTGGTTTACGTGATATTAGATGCATGCTGAAAAACAAATTTCCAATTTTTTTTCCAGATTTTTCACGCTTGCAGCATAAAAGCACGAACTGCAACAGCATAGATTTCAACGGGCCTGAAGTGCCCCCCCCCCCTTCGAACTCCACAACTTTCATCCGACCTATTTTGTTGTCACTTCCTTCCCCGAAGAGTTATTCGACTGTATTTTTTCAAATGGGACACCCTGTATATATATATATATATATATAAATACGTATGTATCGACGTTGCGGCTGGGCAGAAAAGTGCATAATTACACACACACACACACACATATATGTATATATATATATTATATAAAGGACACCATGGTCCTGTTCGTCGACGATCTCGGGGGGTCTCGTTTATCTCGGAGCGAATGCGGGGTCCGAAGCCTCCGAGCGTCACGCACATTCGGTTGGTCGGCCAAGTCGGTTTATATGGGTCACTAAGCTGTGGCCGATTCATAACTGATTCATGGATTCATGGTTAATAGCTTGGGTAACGAAAACATAATGGGGGAGGGCAGCAGTTGATGATTGATACGCGGATGATTGGAAACGATTAGGAGCTCGGCAACGTGAAAGCATTGGAGGCCCCTCTCCCCTCCCCCCCCCCTCCCCGTCATTTCGATGGTGGCTTCGTTCGGGCTGCTGCTGCTGCTGTGGCTCCATGCCTACCGGACAAATCGAGGCTGCAACGAGTCATGTCCTTCTCAACAAGGTCCAAGAAAAAAAAATAAAAAAAAAAAATAAAAAAATGAAAAAAATAAAGTTTAGTGCGATTGTAAGGATCGAGATATTTCCGAGTGATACATTGTATCACTCGATGAGATTTCGAGAAATCAACGTTATGTCTATATGTCGTTTCGATAAATGCGTTCAATTTTTTTTTTTTTTTTTTTTTTTTTTTTCAAATTATGATTCATCGACAATGGAGGAAAGAGAAATGAACTTTTATTCAAAAATGCGATTCAATAATTTTGAGAATTGTATTTTGTACTTTGGGCTGGATGAATAAACAAAATGGACGATATATACAAAAGATTCGACAATTTTTTTTTTTTTACGTTAATTATTGTTATGTACGACTATACGATTATCGAAAATTATTTTTATATGAAAAAATAAATAAAATGAATACACGAACATTATTTGAAAAAAAAAATGGTGCAAGGAATCATCGTCGATGGAAAATATCATTGGCAAGATTGGAAAATTTGTCGGTTAGTTTTTGGGTTTCAGTTGACTCACGTGGTGGGGCAGTGGAAAAGGAATGTCAAGATCAGACATGAGGTAGAACGGCAACGGCTTTTCGATATGGATCGTTATTCCAGGCGTGTGTCCCTGGGTATTTCATGCAATGGTATTTATTTATTTTTCTTATCTTATTTTTGATTTTGACGTACGTTTATTTTTATTTTCTTTTCGATCGTGTTGAACAATGCAACTGCTGTCTGGCTTTCGATACGACACCGACGAAAAAAAAAAAAAAATGATAGATCCGGACTGGAACAAACCTCTGTTCGACGTGCTTTCTAATTTTCGTTTTTTTTTTTTCAATTTTCCATATAACTCCGAAAATTAATAAATTTGTTGATAAAAAAATTAACAAAAGAATAACCAAATTTATGAAAAAAAATTTCTCAATTGAATCAATTTTCAAAAAAAAAATTTTTTGATCCTATAAAGACCAAACTTTTTTTTTTCATTCCTACTGTTAGGAAAAAATAACATTTAAAACATGATGAACATAACGTTCAACGATTTTGGCCCATTCGAAAGCGAAAAAAAGAAATTAACATAAATAAGCAGAAAGAAACAACAACAAAAAAGAATCCAAAGAACCCAAAGAACATATAGCCAAAAATAGAAATAAAAATAAATGAGCAAAAAAAAATAAACCAAACTTTTTTTCATTCCAACTGACAGGGAAAAAAACATTCAACACACGATAAATATAATGTTCGAATGTTTTTGGCCCAAATTCGGAAGCCGAAAAATAGGAATAAAAATAAACAAGCTGAAAAAAAAACAACAAAAAAACACACACACATACTCAATACCAGGAAATTCGTTGCTGCAAAAGTGTGTCCTCGGATATATAACCAGTGTGTTAACATTACGTCGATTTTTTTTTTTTTTTTTTTTTTTCGTTTTTTTTCCCCAACTTTCGTCGTCGAAACGAGAAACGTTTTGCGACGTTTTGGCACGTGAAATTTCGTGGACCGACCGGGGTCCAATGACGGTTTCGTGAACCCGTTCGGGGGCCGTCACTCTCACGTATATCAAACGTGAAAAACCGCGGCCGGTCTCTCCGTCCGGGTTCCTCGATCTCTTCGCTTAACGAGACGGTGTCGTCGACGCTTGCACGACGGAAATCTCAGTGGCCACGAATTTTTCGCGACGAGTACAACGAATCAAGCACACACTCACAAAAAAAACACACACACACAAACTCGTCGTGCGTGAAATAATTCCACGCACCACGAGAACGACGTGTTTCGATGAGATCTTTAAAAAACCTTTATGGTTCCCTAATGACAATAATAATTGTTCGTTGATCTTCTAAGAAATTATTATTATTATTATTATTATTATTATTATTATTATTATTATTATTATTATTATTATTATTATTATTATTATTATTATTATTATTATTGTTATTATTTTCATGAATTTAATATTGCGATTGGTTCTGAAAACGAAAAGTCGAAGATTCGCTTGCGAGCAATCGCCCGAATCGAAATCCCAAGCCTCGGACTGACCACTCGCTTCCATTCTGATCGTTCTTTCCCTTGAAAAAAAAAAAAAAAAAAAAAAAAAAGTTTTGTCTTTTTTTTCGTTCGCCTTTCTCGAATCGTTCATCTCTTATTTCGAACAATCGGGATGTGGTCCGTGAAGTCAGTTCGGTAGGCGACGATCGATTATAATTGACGCGGAGACAGACTCGAATGTTTCGACATTCGAGGAAGTGGCCAATCGCTCAACCGTTTTCCATTCGCACGATTTCTCACCCCCGCCCCCCCCCACACACCGTTTCAAACGCTACACGGACGAGGACCAACGAATTTTGTTCGAATCAAATTTTTTTTTCCACGATGAACGAAAAATGAAAAAATAAAAAATAAAAATTGTGAAACATGAAAATAAATTTTCATATTCTTTCAATTAGCACATTGTGTTAATTCAATTCGTGATTGAGATAATATATTGATTCATTTTTTTTTTTGCTCATTTATTTTTATTTGTTTTTTATTTTTGGCTAACCTGTTGACGAACAGCTTTTCTGTATATTTTCTTATTAAAATAATTATTCATTGAAATAATATCCAGATTCGTGATGTAAAAATTAAAAAAAAAAAAACGAACACAAACAACTATTTATTAATATTGGGGGAAAAAAACGAATGACATACGAAATTGTCACGAAATGAACTTTGCTCGAGGGCCAAGAAAAATTCGCGAACGATGATGTTGAATCGTATATAGACACACGTAGGTCGAAATAAGGGTGTGGTTCAGCCGGACGAGGGGGTGCGGCGAGGGGGTTGCGAGGTTGAAAGGAATCAACGAGGCAACCCCACCGATGAATCCGTCCACGACCGAGAAGGCTTCTCGAGCGTGTCGAGATCCAGTACCCAGATCGTCGGCAATGAAAGGACTCGTCAAGGTAAAGGATGTTGCAACTTGCGTGCACCACAGACCACGGACGAACGAGTCACCAGAAGGACGTGGAAAAAAAAATTAAAAAATATATATATATATAATATAATATAACATCGAGTCGAGAGCACTTGTCGATCATTTTCAAAACATGGTCGATTGTCTTGATGGAAAAAAAAAGAAATTAAAAAAATTGTTCGCAGATGTAGTTGAACGATAACGTCACAGTGAATTGTAACATCGTGACAAGGATGTGGAACATATAGTGTGCACCGTTTGAAATTGCATTGATTGATCGATATCAAGTCCCGGTAGCTCGATGGATAATAATCAAATAAAATTGATTGGCAATCTGGAATTAATTAAATTCGAGTACGAAATTAGAGGTTGGAAATAATTAACTCAAAAATTAATTATATTGTATTGTATTATATAGTATTGTATTATATTATATTATATTATAATATATTATATCATATTATATTATATTATATTATATTTCATTATTCGACGATTTTTTTTTGTCTTTTCTTATTTCTGACAACCGATTGACAAATATTTCTAATTTATTTAGTTTTTATGAAAAAAAAAATCTATATATATATATATATGTAATATGTTCGATATCGTAATATTATAATATCACGAAATGTATAGATAATAAACGTGTTATTGTGAAATTGTTTTGAGACCCCGTGTTTGAATAAAAAAAATCAATCCAACTTTCTAACGTCGATACGCCGGACCGCGGATTGCGATCGTGCGAGGGTCCGACGGGGAACGGGAAAGAAGGCAGGGGGGGGGGGGCGAAGGGGGTGATTCGGTGCGTACACGAGTTTTCCATAATCCAAACAAGTAAGTCCGTGAACGTTTCGCCAATAGGTTAGAATTTACGTGCTACCCGTATTACTCAAAACGCGAATGGCGCGCGAAACTCCTCCACGCGGCTGCAGCCGCACGAAGTATAGATATATGTGTGTGTGTATATTAGGGTGGTCCTTGTTCTGGGTTTGTTTTATTTTGGCGCTGCCGGACCATAATAGAATTTGAAATAAATTTTAGAAGATATTTTCAAAATTTGGGTTCGATATCTCAATTTTCAACTGTGCCGCCAACCTCTCGAAATTTCATATTTAAATAACAGGTTTTTTTTATTTTTTTTTGTTTGTTTAATATTTCAGCATTTTCTTCTATCATGATCGAACTTCTGCGTTGTTGATAATACAGTTAATTATGAAGCATAGTTTCTTTCGAGTAATTCGACGTTAAAAATAGATTTTTTGATTTTTTTTTTTTTCAATTCGTGACTGACGTGAAAAAAATAATTGTTCAGTATATATAACGAGTGATCGGTATTGCCACTGTGGTTGGTGGGACTAGCTCACAAATTCTCAAAATTATTTCGGCGCTCCGCTTTGGTCGTGATAAAAGAAAATTCTGAAATATGAAAAAATTGCTGTGTTATTCAAACGGCAAACTTTGAGACGATGGCGGCGGAATTGAAAATTGAGATAGGGATCTCAAATTTTAAGTATATTTTTTTCAACGTATTTCAAACCATATCATATCCCGGCAACGCCGAGTTAAAGAAAATCCAAGAAAATCGAAAATTAGGAACACCTTGATATATCTATATGTCTATGACTGTATTGAATGCTCGCGTCGGAGATTTCGTACGATATCGTGAAAAATCGTTTTTTTTTTTCAGCCGCGGAGTCACGCACGAAGCGGCGAGCCTCCGTGTGCGGATATTTTTTTTTTTTTTTCGTTTTTTCGGACAATATGCAAATGCGTTTCTGCAATTCAGATTTCAACCCCCCCCCCCCACTTTTTACTCGTTCGATTGCGCAATCCAGGAGGGGGGCACCCGTCGCATGTGGAACTCGAGTCGAGCCTTCACGATCAACGCGATTGATTTCGTTATGTGTATCACGAAATTTTCCAACGTTCACCATAGTGAAAAAAAAAAAAAAAAACATATTTCACGAAAATAATGATCGTTTTGTTCTATTTATTTATTTTTTTTCTATATTTTTGGTATTAATTTTTATTTCTATTTTTGGGCTTCCGAAGGAAAATAATGATCGTTTTGTTTTATTTTTATTTTTTTAACGATTTTTTTTTCATGTTCCGTCGAAGATTGAAGAATTTCGTGCTCGGTGGTGCACTGTAGATCGGTGAAAAGATGAATGCCAGTGGCGCGTGCACGGAACTAAATAATATCGGGTGAAAGTCCCATTGGGCCCCCCCCCGTCCACCACGATTACTGACCCGGCTACGACTTTTGATAGAGAAAAAAAATAAAAAAATAAAAAAAAACCGAAAAATAAAAAAAAATATTCAACGATCTATTTGCATATCGTTAAGTTGGTTGCATTCGATCGTGCACGACACCGGTTCTAGCACGATAAATTATGCAACTTTAGAATCGCGAGTTTCGCGTGTCTATATATATATATTGTATATATGTTTGTGTTTGTGTGTGTGTGTGTGTAGAACTCTGGCAATAAAATTATGTGAATTCTCGAGAGTCGGTCAAAAATAACGGAAATACGTGTGTGCAATGTGAAACTATGAAATTTCGATTCCAAGTTTGTCCGAAGATGTAAAAAAAAAAAACAAAACGATACGTTTTTTTTCAAGTCCTTTCGTGCTCGAGAATAAAAAAATGTTTATTTTTTATTCTCGAAAAAAATTTATTTTTTTTAGTCTCGAAAGAATGTCCATTTTTTTAGTCTCGAGCAAGCCAAAAAAAAAAAACAAACAGATGTTTGTTCCCACATAATTTTTTTTTTTTCGTCACAGCTGATCCGTGAAAAAATTATCAACCCGTTGGATTATTATATTCTGGATTATTTACACATTTATGAGTCGTGCAAGTTTCATTAAATTTCATGTATTAAAAAATTCTAAAGATTTACGAAATTGCGAAAAAAAAAAAAAACAAAAAAATTATTCAGGTTAATCAGGTCAAATTTGTCAACTCGTTGATAATTATATTTTGGATTATTTAGACATTTATGAGTGGTGAAAGTTTCATTAAATTCATTTATGAATTGAAGAATTCAAAAAATTCACGATATTACGAAAAAAAAAAAAATTATTCAGGTCAATCACGATCTACGTTCACAATAATTTTTTTCGTAACCAACTATATATGTATATGTATGAATATAGTCGGTCACAAAAAAACTCATGTGAACGTCAACCATTGACCTGAATAATTTTTATTTTATTATCATTATTATTATTATTGTTTTTTTTCCTAATTTTGCAAATTTTTGGAAATTTTTTACAGAAATCGTATGGATGTAGTTTAACATTTCGGGATTGTCATATATATATATATATTGCACGAATGATCGAGTGTCTAAACGTAGATCCGCAAAGGTTTGTCGTTGAAAGGACACGGCATAATGAAATAGGTGAGGTGGATATAGTGTCTCGTGAGAGAATGCCAACCGAGCATATCCAAAACTCTTTCACTTTCCTTCCGTCAACCTCCATAGCCGCGAAGCCAAAGACGTCGACGTTTGTCCGACGTTGGTCGTAGTCGTCGTCGTCGTCGTCGTCGTCGTCGTCTAGCGTTCAATCGTAAATGCAACGTCGAACTGGAACACGATCGAAGTGTATGGACAACGGGAACACTGTGTACACTTATTAAGCACGATTATCTGGTTTGCAAAAAGGCGAATTCGCGAACGAGTTGGACGTTACTTCCGTGTGGTAAAACCCCATTGTCCCATTGTCTGACCGGTTACCAACCGTTTCCACTTTTTTCCACATTTCTTTTCCATCGTAACAGACACACACACACACACACACACACACACATTTATATTTTTGTGTCAATCATTATGCAACTGAGAAACCTGACAATCCATCGAAGTGACAATTCGCTCTTGGCAATTTTTTTTTATTGATAACAATCCCTTTTTTTTCATGCACAACTTTTTTTATCTGCACAATTTTTTTATATCACGTCCGATTAAAATTCACGTGATATTTGGATGGTCGAATAAGTGACGAATTTAATGAAATCGAATGAAATTAAATCGCATTTGGAAAATTACGAATCCACTGAAGAATAGGTTTCTTTTTATTCGTAAATATTTTTTGTTTTTTTTTATTAATCAAAAATTCTTTTTTTTTTTTTTCATAATTAACGTTTTCTGATTTCAGCTTGACATTTTTTTTCTGCTTTTTGAATTTCATTTAAATGTGCACACGATGAATTTTAGATGGAGAAATTTATTTTGAGAATATTTTTTTGAAGGTTCGAAGTGTGGGAAACGAATTGTTCGAGCAGACAAGACGATGAAATAAAAAAAAAGCAAAGAATCGATGGAATTGAAATCGTTGAGTGAACATTTTTTAACGATCGTGACTGCCAATCAACGTTTTTTTTGGTAGTAATGATGATGATGATCGAAATATTGTCCTCGAGATTTCTAGTAACTTGGCCATAAAAGTGAACGTCATACACTACTTATATACATATATATGATCTATTCAACTCGAACGCAATTATAAACAAATAATCTTTTTTTCGTTGACACCAGTTGCACACCAACGTGTGCTGCAATTTATATGTATACAGTGTATACACATATTGTATATATGTGTGTGTGTTTTTTAGTACAAATAATTATTTACGTAATCGGACAAGATAAATATTCACGAAAATGTGTGTTTGCAGCTCGTTAAAAATTCGTTCACATCGGTTTACGAAACAATTGAGAAATTTCACGTCTCCACGTGGTATCGATGTCGTAGCGTTGCCCATAAAATAATTTTCGACAGTTCGATTTATGGTTATTTTTTTTTTCATAGTTTCGCGAACGAATTATCCGCCATTATATACGTAAGCCGCTATAAACATTATCTCCTTTAGATAACAAACGATAAGAAAGAAAAAAAAACGTTGAAGCCGATGATGCAAAGACAAAATAATAAGAAAACAAAAAAAAAGTATAAAATAAATATCGTCGATGCATATCTGTAAAATCGTTAAGGAATTCAAAGTTTCTCCGATGTTGAATCGATCACTAAATAATTGTCCAATTTTCAAAACGAGAAAAAAATTGTAAGTGGAAAAAAAAAATTCGGAATTTTTTCAGCAAAATTTATTTTAAAGAATAATATAGATGAAAAAAATTAAAATATATTCTTAATAATTAGATGAATTTCGTCACTATGAAGAAAATGTAAGTGGTGCATTTTTACGATAAACATTTGACGAGGGTTGCCAGATCGATAGATTTTTTATTAAAATTGCTCGATCGATTTATTCAATTTTTTCATTAAAATTGCTTGATCAACATTTTTATTTATTTATTTATTTTTTTTTCAATTTTTAAAATTTTTTTGTACAAGAGAAGCGATCGTGGAGAGTGAGACGCGCGTGCACTTCGTGTGCAGTGGGCGTTGCGGAGTTCGGTGCAGTGACTGTGGGGCGTTACGTTCCTCAGGCGGAAAAACGAGTCTCCCTGGAGTTCCGGTAGAATGCACACGGACCGAGAGGCACTTGCGACGCGGAGAACGTTGACTGATTTTACAATCGACGATGTGGACTTCGCGAGAACAGCGGCAGGGGGTGAGGGGAGGGGGGGTTGGGGTTGGAGACACACGAAGGATTCTGTCGCCACGCCAGGCACGTCCTCGCCAACGTTAATTACTCGGCGGTAAGAAGCAACGCCACACGCCAAGCTTCGATGGAATAAAACGTTCATTCAATCGTTTCGTGTCACGGAATACTTCACCATTGTTTATTTTTACCTTTTGCCCGGCAACGATTACGCGATAATAACGGGTTTTTTTTCTTTCTCTGTCCATTGTTACGAGGAATTACGTGAATTCGGGGTTAAACGGTTCATAACCGGATTCGGGTTGGATTGGGTTCGAATTCGAATCCGGTTTGAATTGGATTTGATTTTTTTTTTAATGATTCGAATTGAATTCGAAATTTGAATCTGGTGTGGATTGGATTCGAAATTTGAATCCGGTGTGAATTGGATTCGAATTTGAATCCGGTGTGGATTTGGTTTGAATCCGAATTCGATATGGATTTTATTCGAATTTGATTACGGCCGAGATTGGATTCAAATCCGAATACTGCCGGGATTGGATTCGAATCCAAACATTCTGTGGATTTGATTGAAATCCGTATCTGTTGTGGATTCGATTCAAATCCAAATCTCCTGTGGGATCCGATTCAAATACAAATTTTCTGTAGATTCGATTCAAATCCACATTTGCTGGGAGATTCGATTCGAATCCAAATCTGCTGTGGATTCGATTCAAATCCAAATCTTCTGTAGCATTCGATTCGAATCCAAATTTTCTGTAGATTCGATTTCAATCCACATTTGCTGGGAGATTCGATTCGAATCTAAATCTTCGGTGGGATTCGATTCAAATCCAAATCTACTGTGGATTCGATTCGAATCCGAAATCTAATTTGAATTCCATTAACATCGTGATCTGAATTCAATTCGGATGTGAATGTTGGGTGAATTTTATTTACATCCAGTCGGGACGGAGGACTATTTTATTTTAGTTCCCAATTTGCATTTGAATACAAATTTAATCCGGAATTTATTAAAAATTCGAATCTGGATCGGATTGACAATTCGAACCCGGCTGAAATTGAATTCAAATCCGGGCCGGATTCGAGCTGAATATTAGAATCACAATTGTACGAATGATATGATAAATATTTTGATAGTCGGGAATTGGAAAATTCAAGTCCGACCTCTTCGCGATCTCTAAATTTGAATGTGAGGTCAAAATTTCGACTCAGGATACTCATCACAGTCCTCGCTCGCTTCGCCGGAAACAAATATCGGACATTTTGGAGTAACCAGGGTGAACGGAGGCTCGGAAGTTATAAAAAAAAGAAATAAACGAATAAAAAAAAACAAGTGTTACGAATGTGTTTCGACGCTCGTTGTTTTCTAATTAATATTGACGTAAATACGTCTCGAATATCTAAATAAGTCGAAAGATTCGTATCTTTCGAAGTGATCCAACTGGCCGTGTTGTGGCTCGTTAATTTAACCACCGGTTATGTCACTCACACGGGCTTCTCACAACTCGCTCTCCAACACAACTCGTTGTGTGTGTTTGTGTGTGTATGTGTTGCACATACTTTTACCATCCCTCGTACACACAAACATCTTCCGGTGTATTTCAATTCTTTGCAATTACAACTTTGCAATTACCGAAAATATCGCGAATACTCACAATTTTTTCCAACTGCTCACGCCAAAGTTCGATCATTCCTAAATTTAAAAAAATTCAAATAAAAAAAAATCGAAAATCTAAATTGGAAAAAAAAAAATCATAAAATAATATGTTTCATCCAGTTAGCCTATATTGCATCAATTGCACAAATTTTGATACTATTACAATATTTTTTTGGCACATACATTTTTCTTTTAATCTTGAAAATGCGTTTTTATTTATTTTTTTCCTTCAAATCGTGTTTTTCTCGATTGGAAAAAAAATCTAATTTTATCGATCACAGAAATGTTGAATCAAGAAAAATAAGAAAATTTTATTTGCATATAATTTCTTTTTTTTTGTTCTGTTTTAAATTACAACGAAATTGAAAAAAAAAAAGGTTTTTTATTCCGTTATTTGTCTTTCGATGGTTAATTTCCGGTTGGAATAATCGCGTCACGATGGCGTGAAGCCGATCGTCTTCGATTATATTGTCGGGTCGAGAAGACACATCTCAATTAGCTACAGGGCTGTAATTTCGCGCGCCCTGTAGCGAAAAAAAACTCGAAAGACGCAAACGTGTCTCTTTTTTTTTTTTAAATCGTCTGCACCTCCGAATTTCAAGTGTAAAAATCGTGGCTACAATGGACGGACATACGGGGGTATACACACGTTGTAATACGGAAACGAACGAAAAAAAAAAAAAAAAAAAAAAAAAAAAAAAAAAAAAAAAACCACGCCCGACACGCTAATTTGTGCCGAACTCACGCACATCACTCGTGGGCCATTCGATACGATCGACGTCGCCCCATTCACGCTTCTCTTCTCCATCGACATATATATATACATGCGAATTGCGTACACGAATTTTTCACGTGTTTTTTTTTCATACACTTACAAATTACGTTTTAGTCGACCGACTTTTTTTGTTTTCAAGTAATAATATTTTATTTACAATTTTTGAAAATATTTTAATATTTATAATTTTTTTAATAATAATAATAATAATAATGATATCAATGTTATAGTGAAGAGACGTAGTATAACCGACCGTTCAACAATTTTATTCGATTTTTCTCGATGAAATTGTCAAACAAGTGCAATTGCATGGAACGCAGTTGCAATTCGTGATGTTTTTTTTTTTTATAATGTTGTTCTTTGTCGTGTATATTATTTTTCTTGGGTTAAAATGCACGACTTTACAGCGAAGTACCGTTGGAGAGCCAAGAGGAATGGTCGGGTCGGTAAGGATTTATCTAGGCGGGCTCATCGAGCGGCTTAACGAGCGAAAATTATTTTCATGCGAGTCTAATTGCAATTAAAACGATTCCGGTGATTTAATTACAACTGATATACCCACAGTCCAAACGTGATCAGTGTTTTTCTGGTTCTAAAATTTTATCGCATTCGTTCCGTCTGTAACGAAAAATTATTAATGATAAAAAAAAAACAAAAAAAAAATTGCCTCCGAGCTTATGAAAACAACATTTAGTTTGATTTTCCAAAGATTTTCGTTTTTTCGGATAACCAAGGAAACCCAAAAAGAAAAAGAAAAAAAAACATTTGAAAAAAAAAAAAAAAAAAAAAAAAGTCAATCGCGACGTGAAAGCGTCGAAGCATTCATGCGTGAGACAGTAAAAGAAAGATTCGTGGGGTATCTCGAGGACCCGCGATTATCATCCGGTCAGCATATGTATATCTATATATATATATATATATATACATATATATACATATACATACAAACTGGACGATAAAGACCGATCGGCCCGATCCTCGGTTTGGCCTGGGGAGCGCAAGCGCGATCGCGATTTACAGGCCGGACTCGTTCAACATCCTCGTGCGTGCATGCGTCACCCTCCGAACAATCGAAGGCGACTGAGGGGTGGCGGTAGGGGGGGGGGAAGAGGCGGGAGGGAAGAGGGATAGCATAATCGGATGACCGCTCGATCACAGTCACCTGTCGGTGCTCAACACCAATCCGAACGACTTTCCACATCCCGAAGCGTGCAATTCGAAAGAAAGTGAACGAAAGTGAAAAAAAATAACGCGAAATAACATAAAATAACATAGAGTAACATAAAATAACATAAAATAACATATAGTAACAAAAAATAACATAAAATAACATAAAATAACATGAAATAACATAAAATATCACAAAATAACATAAAACACCATGAAATAACCCAAAAAAGCATGAAATAACGTGGAACAACATAAAATGACACAAAATAAAATGACATGGGTTAACACGAAATAACATAAAATAACATAATGTCTTTACAGAGGAATTTGGTGGATTACGTCGAGTTGAACCGAACCTGAATATCAGGGAATTTTAATCTTGAAGCTTATTCAAATTTATCATCGCCAAACAAGCCCGAATATAAATGAATAAATAAAATTAATAAATTCTAACAATTAATCTCAAAATAAATGTTGAATCTAATGTTATCTTTTTTTACAATTACCAAATTTTATGTTTCATCGTTAAATTATTATTTAAGAAACGTTGGGACAGCAAAGTAAAAATCAAGATATCGGTCACTCATGAATGCTTTTTTTTTTTTTTTTTTTTTTTCAAGCGCGTATGAAAAATTGTTTGGCGCGTGTTATTATGAGAAAAGTTGAGGTTTCGTCGATGTATCGAGAAGAACGAAGCGTGTTGGGCGATATTTCTGTGGAGCTGGGATAATTGGTGTCGTTCTATCAGCTTCGTCGAAAGCTTTTACGAAGCCGCCACGAGGATCGCCAGGACATCGCACGATGCAAATATATATATATATATATATATATATATATATATATATATATATATATATAAATAACGAATAACGATTACTCAACAGATTAACACCCGCTGACTGCAACGGCAAATACGATCGCGCGAACATGAATCGTGATAATCGAACTTGCCCCTTCGGAGCGTTGATTTATCGACGTTTCTCGTTCGGGCCAACGAAATAAATGCATTATTTCCAAATCGAATGAGACATCGTCGAGCCCTGAGTTAATAAACGTGTAATTTATCGTGTTACCCGCGGTAGCCATTCGTACATCGATGGAACACAAAAAAAAAAAAAAACAAGAAAAAAAGGAATTCATTCGCATTCGCGTTTCATTAAATTTTGACACTTATTTATTTATTTATTTATTTTCTTGCTTTTTGGATATTGAAACGAGCGACTTGACGTGGAGAATGTCGATCCCTTGAGGCATTAAACGTTCTGAATTCGTTCTGAATTTTTACCTATGGTTCTATGGTGTTTAGATCTGGTGTCAAAAATTGTTGGAGTAAATATTTTTTTTTTGGTTTGTTACTTCGTCGTATGAGTTGCACTTGAGTGTCTGTCATATTTTGAGTCCCAACTTCTCATCCGATGACCCCAGCAAAGTGAAAACGCAATTTTTATCGTAATTCGAATGTTATCCAATTTTCAAGCCGCCATATTAGTTCAGCCATTTCGTTTTTGGTGATGAACATTTTTTTTTTCTAAAGTACGCATCTTTCTGATAAAGAAAGCATATTGGGCAATTTGTCTTCTGTTGATATTTTAGTTATAATAAATTAATCCGATAAGCATTGCATGTTATTAAATGGAAAATAATATAAAATTACTTAGGCGTGGGTTAATATTGAGATAGGGAGGAGGCCCTTCACGAATATTTTTTTAAAAAATTATTAGGAAACTATGTGGAGAGCGTTTCTATTTTTATTCAAAAATGACCCTTGCTAAGAACCAGTCTACTATATATGCTCAATTCCATATATAGTTTATATATAATTTTTTTTTTTTTCACTTGGGCGATGTAAATTTAACGATTGCGAGAGTGGCGGTCAGCATGCTCTCAAAGCCCAAAAATGTTCACGGTGATAATTTTCACGACGGCGTTTCGGTTAAAACGACGACATCGTGTTTTACAAACGCGAAACATTGAATTGAATCCTTTTAAAGGGCGAACACGGCCGGTAGAACGGCATTCTCTCGATTTTAAACGAAAACGAGAGCGTCAAACGTTCCGTCCGGATCGTCAAACATTCGCGATCGTCGTTGGGCCCTTTTGGGACCCCGAGATTCTGGTGCAACCCTCACGTGGATTCTTCCTTCGATCAACGTGAAATCCGCTCGAAGAATTCTAATAAAGTATCAACCGTGTTTGACTTTCACCGCGGAATCAACGACGACGACGACGACGACGACGTGATTTCGAACGTATCGCAATCATAAATTGAGTTGTAACATTGATTGCTCCTAACTGTAGATATATTTCATAAGCTACACTGGTTTTTTTTTTCTTTATTTCCCTTAATAATCACGCTTCGTTAAATCCTTAATTTGAACGAATATCTTTATTTTATTACTTACTGAATTATTGTTATCATTATTATTATTGTTAGTATTTTCTTTTTTTTTTTACGACGAGAAAATAAAATATTCGTTTCGTACGCGATTTGCGCGATGGGTCTTCGTTTATAATTGCACATTTATACCGAGGATAAAGATTTCACGCGATTATTTTATTTTTTTTTTCCCGCACTCGAGTTCGACTTTTTTACGATCATCACTCTTTGTTAAATTTATTTACATTTAATGAAGCACTTTGCCGCGAAACGCTTGAGGTCGTGAATTATTATCGTGATTCTTCGAGAATCCATTCACCATTTTAAAAGTTACATTCGTTATCGCACATTAATAAATTGCGTTTGGAAAAGATGATAAAAAATGAAAAAAAATGTTTCAAGAATCCTGATTTTTCTTGAAAAATGTTTTTTTTAATTATTTTTACAAACGCTGGATAAACAACGGTATATAGACCAAAAGTTCACATGAACAATGTTGTAGAGAATTGAATTTCCTATGAAAAAGTCACCGGAGGCATATATCTAACTTTGATAATAAACGCGTGAGGAAAGCTCGAAAGTCAGTGCTCACTGCGAGCCATCCCAACGCCCTGCAAATAAAATACTTCACGAATATTAAAAAAATATATATTTGTAGGTCCGTTATGCATAATACCAATGTACAAAAGTCTCGTGCATTGGGTCCCTCGAATTCTGTCGAAAAAAAAAATGTTAAAAAAAAAATGCACGAGACCCGAATCACCTGAAAAGAATTACGAGCAGGATCCAACTTCTCAATGGACGTCGGGAAGCATCCCCCGAGAGTTATTTATCGAGGAGCAACGCCCGTGGGACTGACACAACAGTCCCAAACTCTGCCTACGAGCGATTTTCTCCCTTTTTATCTCCTTTTTTTCTCAACACTCTTCGTCCCAGTGAAAAATATAATTCACATACACGTTTTTTTTTTTTACTTACACCGCACTGGTGTGAAATTGAAATTTGCGAGTGACTTTAACAGTCCGCAGTCGACGAACAAAGTGTTAACCTGTGATTTTCAACAATAAAGTTGCACACGTTTCGACGAAATTTCGATCGTTCAATCAAATTTATTCACACATTTCGAAATAATTGTATTTTCGTTACGTTTGACGTGATGAACCACAAACGAATAATTTTACTCACTAACTAAAATAATGTTTTTCATTTTTGTTTCAATTTTTTAATCGATTGATTAACATTTTTTTTTAATAATTGATAATTTTTTAAAAATCAATTTGCTCGTGTGGATTGATAATAATGATAATTCTGGTATCCTCGTTTATTGGCCTTGGCCCGAGTGTCAAGATCACAAACGTGTCGACACAATGAAAAATAATTCATGCATGTAATGTCACGATACAATGAAAAAAAAAAAAAAAAAAATGAATAGAAAATAAAAGAAAAACAAGAATCCATTAGTCGTGTGGAAAATCAGTTGTTCAATAGAGGCGGGACAATAGTGCATCGATCTAACCATTCGACGTCGATTACGTCACCGCATGCTAATTATCCGGCACAATGTAATGGCCAACATTCCGAACGATCGACTTGAACGTAAAGTTCTCGCAGACTCGTATCAGCACAGTCCAATAAAAGAAAAAAGAAACGTTTTATGCATTTTACATACGTAACGTTGATTGATTTGTCGTGAATATATTTCGAACTAATGTCAATTTCCATAATCCGGATGGATTTTTAATCGACGATGAATCAATTTATGGCGGAAAAGAAAGTCATCGAAGTTTCAACGAATGCAACACACGATCGAACGGATGTTTATGATGCAGTCGAGTGCATCTGCGTGCAACTGACATGAGAATTTCTCTGTTGCTCAGCAAATTTGCATCCATGCATCGTGCTGCACTTTGGTGCATTTTCATTCATCAGAATTGGCAACGTTAATGGATTTGTAATTTAATATGCATTCGCCGTTGATGAATCAACGACAAACACCAGTAATTGATTCCAATGGCTTTTTAAGTCGATAAATATTTGTGAAAGGGTTTCATCGAGTCAATAAATATCCGTTGAAGGGTTGTTCCAGTCGATAAATATCTGTAGAAGGGTTTTCAGAGTTAATAAATATTTTTTGGGATATTCTTGAATTTTATATTTATATTTTATTCCGACATTCGTGAATCTCGTGAATGGAATGTGATTCTATACGAGCCAATAATTAGTCAATTTAAATGTAGTTAAAAATAAAGAAAAAAAAAATAAGCTCGTGTCTACTGCGCTCCACGAGGGGATAATTGTCGTGCTAACGAGTCGTCTTAGCGTGACAGGAAATAATCAATGTGGAAATTATCAACTACTGGAAAGTAATTTCCCTTTTTTTCGAAATTTTTTTTTCTTTTTCATTAATTAATGAAAAAATTTCCAGAAATGTTTTCCGGTTCGACGAGTCATTAGTATATCGAATATTTATTGGAAAATGATATTCTTAATCTCCTAATATCAAGAAATTTTTTTTTATTCATTTATTAATATTATCATACTTTTTTTTAATATTCAAAAATGTTTCTCTTTGGCATTTTATTAATTTCTTGATAAATGTTTTTCTGTTCAGTATAATACGATGGAAAAATGTATTCCTTAATATTATGTAATGTTGTTTTCTTTTTAAACCCTTGAAAATGTTTGTTTTGAAATTTTTCTGAATTTTTGATAAATATTTTTCTCTTCGTTAATTCTCAAACGCAAGGACGCTCTCGATATTGTATAATTATTTTTTTTTCTAGCGATAAAAATAAGATCGACACGATGATAGGGTCGTGACGAGATAACGAGCCAGGCCGTCTATATTCGTAATCTTAATCTAGTCTGGTGTTAACAACAGTCTGATGGGTATGGAACAAAAAAAAATTAAAAAAAAGAAGAAGAAGAAGAAGAAAAGAAAAACCGTACTTGACGTGTGTGTAATTTTTTTTCTTTCGGTGGATTATAAAAGCGAGTAAAATCCAAGACGATGCTATCTTCGGTTAGTTATGTGCATTGCCTCGATGCAACGCAGTAACTAAATAAAAATAACAACATTGGCACGCTTACGACGTACAGCGATCTCGTTTTTTTTTCTTGTTTTTTTTTTTTCATGACACGCATCGGGGTCTTCAACAACGCACTCGTCCACTATCAAAAAAGTTTTCCATTTTCACGTAAATTCGTGTTTCGAGCTATCGGAAAAAAAAGAAAAAAATAATTTCAACGACCCTCGCTTGGACTTTGATGGGGTTGTGGAAAAATATAAATTAACTGCAATAATGACGCGTGTCAGCAGTTTGGTATCTTGTAAAGATATCTCGTCGACATTTATTTATTGCGATTGTCTTATCATTTGCACATTTGTTACCATTTTCCCTCCAGCTGTGCGACTCCGCCTGTCCATATAAAGGTATCCAGATTTTTTTTCTATCATTTTGGCAGCTGTTAATTAACGTATTTTTTCATTTATTTTGTTTTCTTCTTTTTTTAAAAATATTTTTCGCACATGTTTGCGCTATCAAAAAAATATATTGAAAATCTTTTTGTGACGTGAAATTTTCTCAGCTTTTGGATAAGAATATCGAAAAAAATTATTAAATTTGGGAAACGGCCGAAAAAAAGCGTTTTGTATTCGATTTCGATGGATTTTCGAGAGTCGAAATGAAAAACCGATATTTTCATCAAAAAGCTGAGACAATTTCACGTGACCGGTAGATTTTTAATATATTCCTTCAACACCGCAAGCATGAGCAAAAATACTTGAAGAAAAGAAAAAGAAATAAATAAAAAATACCTCAATTGTCAGCCGTCAAAATAATAGGAAAAAAATCTGAAAAAATGTGAGAATTTGTTTTTCAACATGTCCGAGATATTTGATGGAACGGCTCGTATAAAAAAACTATTCGTCAAGTGTGAGTCCGGAACTGTTCCGACACTTCCGACAGCTTTTTCCACGCGTGAACAATTTTATTCACGCAATGTTTCGTTGTTTTTTTTTTCCTCCCCCGATCGCCCATAGATCGGTAATTACATTCACGCAATGGCCGAGCGCACGTGACGAGCCTGGCGATAACACCGAGCGCGGAAGGCTTTTTCTTCGGCCGCTCTGCCAACGCTGCGGGTGGATCGAGTTAACTATATTCCGGCGCGGGAATCTCCCGTGCGCGTCTCTTCATTCTTCCGACACTTCACATCTCATCGATTAATTTTTTAAACATTTTTGTTTTTCACACTTAAATAAAATCAAAATTTTTCAGAAAATAAAACCTAAGAATTTACGCCAGAATATATTTATGTATCATTTTTAATTTTTTGATTGGATAACGCGAAACGCCTTTCAAATGATACCAAACATGATACACGAAAGGACATTTTTTGTTTTTTTCGTGTACACCTCATCTGTCCACTCTTCGATTGTCGTGTGAATATTTTCAAGTGTTAACTAGTGCAAAATATTGCAATATAAGGGTTGAAGGACTCAGGTCGATGGCCCATTGGCCAATATAGGGCGTCAATATATTTAAGGACGTAAAAGAGAAGAAGAGGAAAAAAATGAAAAAAAAAAGAATGAATAAATAAATGAATAAATAAATAAATAAATAAATAAATAAATAAATAAATAAATAAATAAATAAATAAATAAATAAATAAATAAATAAATAAATAAATAAATAAATAAATAAATAAATGAATAAATAAATAAATAAATAAATAAATAAATAAATAAATAAGTGTAAGCCATGTATTGTCAATAAACAACTCCTACTACGACTATTAAAATATTTGGATCAATGAGATTTTACACAGCATTGCTATGTAAAATTTCAAATCTCTACGTTGCATATATAGTGTCCAAGATAATCGGCTGCGACAGACGGACAGACAGACGCACGACCCATCTCACAATAGCCCCGTTATTTATTCATTTTTTTTCGTTCCTTTTGAGGCACTAAAACTAAAACACTAAAAAATAATGAGTCTGGGGAAAAAAAAGAAAAAAAATGATAGTTATTTAGAAAAATCGAATGACGTCAGGTGGGTGGCCTCGTAACTCGTCGTCACCCAGTTTGTCCATTTCCGCGGCTGTAGTTCTCACGTTCGATTCACGAAGTCTATTTTTTTTTCCTTTTTTTTTCGTCTTCTAATCCTTCGATCGATCTCCGTGTAACTTCGATCGAGTGTTTGTGTGTGCAAACACACGCTCACTTCTCGTCCCCCTGTTTCGGTGTATCGCGATTCGTGATCGGAAAAATATCGAAATCGGCTCGAGGCGAGCTCGTCGTCGTGGAATCAAGGCTGTGTGGACCGCCCCCCGTTCACGGTATCTCCATCGCCCAACGGGTCGCACAATAAAAACATCCGAGCGAACGGAATCTGGAAAAAAGAGTCGCGTGCCACACAAAACGCACGACGATTTTACTTCGGGGGTACAACGCATTTCAAACCCCCTGCACGTAGCTTTCCATCAATCGGATATCACTTTCCCACAGCGAGTTCCCCACAGTTTTTGCTTTATTATTTTTTATTACAATTTTTTTCAATCATTATTGTTATTGTTATTATTATTGTGGATTTTTTTAAGAAGCTTACCGACGTTCCAGCGTTTATTCAATTACACTTGGGCACCAATTCACGTGAATTTTGGCAAATTTGTGTACATTTGTGTGCATTAGAATACCCACTTAGGGTGGCCAGATCGGCCCCTGATTCGGCCGAAGCTCGGGGCCGATACTACCGATGCTCGCAAACATTATTGGCCCAATGTCGGTCCGTGGCCTGGATGATAACACCGGTCCGATTATCGCGCCCGTGCATAGGCCCGATGCTCGCTGCCAATATTGGCCCGATTGTGAATCACAGAATTGGCCAAAGTTCGTCCCGAATGATCGGCCATAGTTCGGCCCGACTGATCAGCCATACTCCGGCCAAGCCCAAGTGAAAAAATAATGTATAGTCTATATATAAACTATATTATTCCTTGTACAACTTTATGGAAGTTTCTTCAGTTTCTGTAACGGTGAGTCGGAACCACCCGGGAGAACCCTGAAATAAACACCGAAAAATTGTTGCCCACGCCGGGATTCGAACCCGGGACCCTCGGGTCGGGAACCGGGCACGTAACCAACTCGGCCACTGCGTCTTCTGTTGTACGTTATGGTTATACTAACGCTTTGTGGACAACTCGCTAGCTGACAAATAAAAAGTGGTGGGGGCCCATGGTGTGTCAACCCACTGATCTGAAATATAAACTATTTCAAAAAACATCAGAGACGAGGATCGGCTAAACATTGGCCGAAGATCTACACCGAAGGTAGGCAATGCATTGTGGCGCGAGCATCGGCCGAGTATTGGCACATTCATCATCGGCCCGAGAATCATAACCCGATAGTCGGCCGAGTATTGGCACATTAATCATCGGCCCGAGAATCATAACCCGATAGTCGGCCGGAAATCGGTCTAGGCTCGGCTTACCGAGATTCGGCATACCGATAGTGGCCCGAATGTTGGCCGCATCCGTTGACTCGGCAAATCCTACGTGGGTAGTTCTTGAAAAAAAAATTATCGCTGACCATCTTAAAAATGTTTCTGGAACGTGAAAAAGAAACTTTCGCATTTTTTGTTTCTAATTTTTATTATTTTACACTCTGTGATGTCTGGATTCATTTAAAAGTTTTTTAAAATCATGAAAATCAGTAAGTCAACCGATCGCGCTTTACGAAGAACTATTTTCGAAAAATCTATTTCGAAAAATCAACTAATCACGCTTTACGAAGAACTATTTTTGACTTTGGAAGATTGTAACTCCGTCGAAAATAAAGTTAGCGATTTTTCGCAGTTACCGTTGAAAAGCTTGTTCAATTCTTCGTCGAACAAGCCCGAGTCGAGTAAATTCGGACTTCTGCATTCTGAGTTATTGCGTGAGAGAGAGAAAAAAATATTTTTATCGATTTTGACAGAATTTCGTGACTCAATTTGACGTTTTTTTTTCAAATTCGCCATTTCCCAGAAATGAACTTCAACTCATTAGCCATCGATCACCACGGCCAATGCCCATTTTATTTTCATACGGAAACGATTTTCGAATTTAGAACTGAATTTTCTTTTCTTCATTTGCGTCAATGACTTTGAACGGCTATGATTAACACACGTTGATTTGGTAATTCACCGCAGACACGATATCCACGCGAAATTCTCGCATACGTTTAATTTTCGCCATATTACACAATTTATTTCTCTTTTTTTTTCGTCACTATCGATGGTAATTTGATTTTTTTCCCATAACGATGTATTTTTGATTTTTTTCGTTTTTTTTCATCCTCATTAGAAAAACGTTGTTCGAAATATTATGGATGCATTAACGGGCTAGCGGGGCAGTTGGATTTTACGATATTATAAATCATTGTACTTTGTTGTTAACCGCTAACAGTCGGTCCAGTAGACATGAGCTAATATCGCATGCCAACTCGTTCCCTTTCGTTTTTCTTAAACGGTCAACGTTACGCTCTAAATATTCACAACTTTATCTCGCGTGTCAGAATGTCCGTGTGCGTTTATTTTTATTTTTTATTCAATTTTTCTTGTTATGTTTTATTTTCATTTTTTTTCCTTCTTCTCTTCAATCATTTTTATATTTTTATATTATATATTATATATATATATATATATATATATATATATATATATGTATATTAGCTCATCGTTTCGCCCAATAAAAAAATTGCACATGCACGTATACGGCAATAAAAAAGAAAACCCAGATTATTTTTATGGTTTCTCAACTATCGGGATAATTTTAGTTTTTAAAGAAAAATGAAAAAATCGATAAAAAAATATCACGGAAATTTCCGATGACATGAAATACCACCGAAGAATAAATAAATAACTAAATAACTAACTAACTAAATAAATAAATAAATAAATAAATAAATAAAAAATAAATACATGGAAATCGTATTTATTTTTAATTGACTTAACAGTGGTAAATTATTTTTGTGTCAACATTCACAAATCTGACATTACGTCCGGTTATGTCAATTGCATATTCGTCCAATGTGCAACCCCATATTTATCACACTTTCGTCTCCAGTCGTATGTCCACGATAAATATACATATAGATATATATATATATATATATATTTAATATTTAACATTACAACTGTATTTATTCTATATAGCTGTATATATATATTCACACGTCCGAAAAACGTGCGTGGCTTGCAACACTTCGCGCACGATCGACTTCACGACGACTTTCCATGCACAGTCCACACCGATCTCGTTGGATCTCAGGGGCTGGTCCGTGCGTTACGAATCCATGCGGCTCACGGATCTTTCGCCTTTCGAGTATCCGACAGATCCCCTTCGACTTGGCCCCACTCGCACATAGTCACAACGGTCCCGCAACTGTGTTACACAGTTTTTCCACCTTCATTATTGTCATTGCGACACTTTGGGATTTATATTTTTCGGTCTACTCTCATATATCATGGACGATATATTAATATATTACAAAATTTTAATAATAGACGAAAAAACATATTATTATTATTATTATTATTATTATTATTATTATTATTATTTCATTTTTCTCGGACTCACATATTTTATATTATTCCATTTTCATTTTATTATTAATTACATTTTTTTTAAATCCTCGTCCTTCTTTTTTTCGGTTCTGCTTGTTGAATTCTTTATAATATTTAGTTCGTTTTTCCTTGTTCCACGTCTTTTTTCTTTTTTGCTCGTTGAATTTTTTTTTTATTCAGTTGTTTTATTTTTTATCTCAACAATAGCAAAAATCGTGGACCGACTATCCGTCAGAGCGGACTTATATTATATATGTGACAATCAGGCGAACTCGTGTCGCACTTTCACCCGTTGTGCGACACCGTTTTGCATCTTGGGTTATATCCGAATCCCGGCGTCGTCGACAAAGTTGCCGGTACATGATTTTTCAGTTGGGAAACCGGACGCACGGACAATCCGTCCGATCTCTGCCCAATTTTTTTTTTTTCGTTAATTTCGTCATTTTTTCGTTGTGTCGTGTCTCACGGTCCTTTGATTATTCGGTTCACGATTATTTTTTTTTTCTATTTTCACTTTTCTAAAATGTCATAATCGACGTCCGGCCTAAGCGACGAATGAAATAATGACTTATAATGGGAACGGCGAATTTTGTTTAGATTCATTCAATTTGATTTAATTTTGTTGATTTATTAATTTTGTTTTTTTATTTTTTCGTTATGGAAAAAATTAATTATTTGAAAAAATTCATTGAATTTGGAAAAACGACGTTAAGTCGAGTTGGTTATCGATGCAGGTGGGTTCTGTGAAATTCTGTTGGCAAGTCGCGTCGTTTCCAACAAAACGACGACGAAGAAGACCGAATTTTTCATGGCGATGCGAAAATTTGCGGCCTCGCTCGCGAAGATCAAGGAAACCGAGAGTCCGCGGCACGAGGAGAATGCTCGGCGTGTCGCCGAATTAACGATGGCACGGACAAAGCCCAAGAGAGAGAGAGATTCGTATCTGAAAAGGAATCCTCGCTATTTTTTTTTTTTTTTTTTGAGTACGCATGCGCCGTGAAAACGATGCTCCCTGAAACATTTTGCGTTTGATATCTTCCTCGTATATCTTTTTTCTTCCCTTCTCTTATTTTTTTTTTTTTTTTGGTTTTTTTGACATTTTTTTCGTACAAACATTCATGAGACACTTCCGGGTGCCAAAATTGGCTGTAAAATTGAAACGACTTTGCTAAAAATCTTGTATTCCGGATAAATGATAATTGCAATTAAATAGTTGTGTGTTTCGAAATAGGTTTGCGTCTGAAAGTCGTTAACTGTATCGTCGTCATACTTTTTTTTCCGATTAAATTGAATGTATTCGGGAAATATTGATTGCGGTTGAGAAAAATTGAACTTATTTGACGAGACTGAAAATGCATGGGATTGAATTGAATTTTCAAGAATTTATGTATATAAGAATTTTAATATGTTCGACATAATCGAGTGTGCTGGAAGAAATCGAATATACATCTGATGGAATTGAATATGTTTTTAAAAATTGGATAATTTCGACGAGATTGAATATATTCAATGAAATTGAACGTATTCGAAGAAATTCCATATTATCAGTGGAATTGAATACACTCGAAGGAATCGAATATAGATTCGACGAAATTGAATTTACTGAAATCGAATCTAATATACTCGACGAAATTGAATTTATTTGAAAATATCGAATAAATTCGATAAACTTTGATGCATTCAAAGTAATTGAATATATTCGATGGAATTGAATATACTCGAAGAAATCGAACATAAATTCGACGTAATTGAATATCCGTTGGATTCGAATATCAAAATATTCAATTCCATCGAATACATCGGACTACATCCAAACAACATCCAACATAATTGAATATATTCGAACAAAATCGAGTGCATCGAACTAAATTAAATAAAATCGATGAAATCCGATAAATTCCACGGAATTGATTGTACATTCGACGAAATTGAATATCCACATTCGATTTTATCGGTATTAAAATATAATAGCACAGAAAGGCGAGTCGGTTGGGTTAGCTCGTGTGGTAAGTGCATCGGAAAACACGTAGTGAGAGGAAATCTCGCTCATGTGTGTGTGTTTGTGGTGAGTTGGACACACACACGGATGGAAGCGGGGGCCGAGCGTGCTGGCTCGCCAAGCTGGAATTTAAATGAGACTCCGGTCGCTGCTCGGTTACCTACCGACGATCGTCAATTAATAATTCACCCAACGGAACTGGACCATGAGACGCGCGACCAACTAACTCGTGTTACTTCGGCATTGGGTATCGACTACCACACACACACACACACACACACACAATGCCACATCGATGCACACTTTTACCGACACACCAGTCAGCAAGTAACCAACTCTGCCACTCTCTTTCTTTATCTTTCTCACGTTCTACACTCATTCGCTCTTTTTATCCGCGCGCACGCTTTTGTCTGAGTGTGTGCTATTTGTGTGTGTGTGTGTGTGGACACAGTAGACATTTATCAGTTACCATACTCGCGAGTCTCGTTCCGTTTTACACAACACATAACCCCGTATCATGAAGTCACCGGTGTGATCACGAGTTATAAATTGTTTCACCAATAAGATACTCTATTTACCAATCTGACACTAAAGCACGCAATGTCTAATCCGAATTTACACGATTATGAATAATTTGCGAATTAATTCGGTTGTTCAAAGACTCAGACAGATTTTGGGTGAGATTCTATGAGTTTGTTCGAAGTTGTTTTTCGAATAAATATTTATCAATGTGAAACAATTGGGTTTTGTTTTATTGTCGTTTGAATTTTATGGGTCCAGAGTTTGTCGGGAAAGTCTCGACGAGTTCACTGGATTTTCCATGGTTTTTTCACTCGGTTCAATTTTATTTCGTTGACAGTCAATTCGATGATTCAACGAAGCAATGCAATCTGTGAAAAATTCAATGATAATTGTATTTAACTATTCAATTGGTAATCAATTCTCAAACTAACAGAATCAAATTTAGGTGAAATGGATCCAATTTTTTTTTTTTTCGTATCTTTCAAGTATTTTTTTTTCGATTTGAATGCCCTTCAATTATTTTATTTTTTTTCACGCTGTTTAAGTATTTTTATTTTCATTTTTTTTTATCTCTGACTTTTTGATTTCATTTTTTTTGCCGTATTCGAATAGTTGAAAAATTAGAGGACAAGTTAAACAATTTAATATTTATTAATTGTTTATGGGATTTGGCATATATAGTTTATATATCTATAAATTATATATATATATAGACCATACATGGACTATATATACCCAAGTAAAAAAATTATATATAATCTATATGTGAACTATATATAAACTATATATACCCAATCCCATATATAGTTTATATATAGATTATCTGATTATATATATATTTTTTACGTGAGTAATCTACATATACAAACTATATATATATTCCTGATTCCATGTACAGCTTGTGTATGGACTGTCCATAATTTTTTTCATTTACTTGAGAGATAACTCGTTACGTGGTCCGACTTCCTTTATCATCTATACAGATGGTTTTTCTAGAAATTCTCATTCGATGGCTATTACGATCGTGACTATCCGAGACTCCGGGGGCAATTCTCCGTTGGCGCTGCTCGCTACGTCTTGTTTGTTTTTTTTTTTTTGTTTTTTTTTTATTTCAGATATCCACAATAAGCACGATTACCCGCTGGGCTCGCGTTGCCGGTGCTCCTAATTAGCCGATGCCTCAGCTACCTGATTAACCGGGATGTACGGCTTAAGTCCAAACGCCACGACAATATTAACTAGATCGTGCACATTTTTCCAACGCTTTTTTATCATCATCCTCAACCCCCCGCCCCTCCCCCCACCCCTTCGCGGGCTTGCACTCGTCAGCATGTTCTCGGTCTGCGTATCCCATCGAAATCCATCTACGGACAAACCGATTTCTTTTTTTGTTTTTTTTTTCATTTACTCGATCGGTAACTCAGCGAATCGTGAGCGAATTATCGATTTTTCCTGGTTCGATGATCTATCGATTTATTTTCCAATCAATTATGCAATTGTGACGTCGAAGCACACGGTTTTGTGCAATTAAAAGGTTTCAGCAAACGGGATGAACGTGATTTTGTTTTTTTTTTTTTCGTTTTTGTTTTAAATTATTGTGAAATGGGGAATTGTGGAATATAGCATTTTTATCTGAATGAATGATAATTCGCGTGTTATTGAATATTGTGATCGGCTGAGCCGATGAACCCCGAAATGGAATACTGAATTTTAATCTGAATGGAATTTTATTCAAATATAATTGAATGTCGACATCAGCTTAGCTGCTAAACGTCATATAAAATATTCAATTATTTATATTAACGATGATTCAAATGTAATTTAATTCTTTCGTCAAATAAAATCCTCAATTTTTATCCAAATGCACGATATTTCAATTATATCATTGAATTCTCAATCACCTAAGCCGATGAATCCAAAATAAAATACTGAATATTCATCTAAATAAAAGATAATTCATATGTAATTGAATATTGAATTGACAAAGCTTCTGAATTCCAAAATGAAATATTCAATTTTTATGCGAATTAACGATATTTCAATTATATAATTGAATTCTAAATCGGCTAAGCTGCTGAATTACAAAATAAAATATTCAATTTGAAGAATTATGAGTGACAATAATATACATATATATATGTATATAGAGTATATATCAGCAATGGACTTAAAAATTCGATTATTTACCGAATATCAAAACGGGTTAGGTAACTCGTAAATTTATTTTCAATTTTAATCTAATTTTTTAAAATTATTTCGAGTTTATCGTATTTCACCGCAAACCGGTAGTTATATTTGGTACCTACACGTGGGTGGACACAAACGTGTGTTACTCAATCCTCGTTCCAGGCTGTCACGTACCGGGTGACAAAATTGCAAACCACACGTTCGGAAAAACATTATTATGAGCTGAAACTTCGCTCGTAAGAATTCAGATTCATGCAAAAAAAAAGTATAAAAACGATCGATATACTTAATGCGGACTAATTTCCCCGGGGACTTCCGTTACCGCCGAGTAATAGTCCCAACTGTTACGTGCTATGGCTCACTATTTGTGTTTTATGCCCGATTGAAAGTTTCGGAACTTTCAATTTACAATTACCGCCAACTTTCTTATCGTCCAAATAGCCAAATCAGATAATCGATAATTAGTATTTATACCTTTAACGCAATTTTTCGATTTCAATCTTATCGTCGAAATTGATCTTATTTCAATTTCGGTTATTCTTAATTTTTTTATCACATTTTTTTAATAACGGTTTATTTATTTTTTCGTGTTTTATTTCGTTTGTAATTTTTTGTTCGTTTCAATGGAAAATCTCGTTCAGTTCAGACATCCTCGGGTTCTTGCAATTTTCGAGAAAATAAAAAAAAACCGATATGCTAGATTCTAGATATGTTTTTCATTTGCTAGAAAATATTTTTTTCCATCATTTCGAATTTTCGATGCGATCGTGACATCTCGTTGCATCACCAAAATTGCTGTGTTCTTCAATGAAAACCGATGAAATTTTTACAAACCCATGGTTTGAACTACGTTGAACAGATCCCTGAAATATTAATCAATTTCCGTCGGCATTTGCGAAAAACAAACACTCACGGTGTCATGCTGCCTTAAAAAAAAATAACCAAAAATATGATAATTGAAAAAAAATGTGACTAACAAGCCAATTATAATTTCGATGAATCAAACTACTTAACAACCCGGCATCCTATAAATCCCAATGGGGTAGCAAGGCACGATATTATAGTAAATGAAAAAAACTTTTTTATTTTTCGACGTTGCGAATAATGCGCTCGAACGGTTTGAACATTTTTTTTTAATTTCTTTCTATTTTTTTTATTATCCGTTACAACGCGAGTTAATCGTTTATCGACTGGTAAATTGCTCGTAATACGAGCGAAATGACGAATGGAATGAGAAAGAAATGAAACAAAAAAACAAAAAAAAAATAATAAATTAGCGAAATGGCTCGTGCACGAGAATCGCCACAATTATTTAATATTTTTCTTTTTTCTTTTTTGTTTTGTTTTCTCGGAGCTCTCCATTCATGTGTCTTTGGGTGGGTTTGCGCGAAAAGCTCGTGACTGTACCTACTTGCAGCACATGTGTAATGAGAGCGAGTTTGACGCACGTCACGAGTGGTTCGAATCGTTTCACTGGGGCAGGAGGGGCGGGGAAGGGGGAGGGAGGGTCGCGAGGAAAACGGGACACGACGCTCGTAATTGTACCCTCACATATTCATATACAAACACACATACATTTATACATACACACACACACAATTATACACATGTGCATACATGTGTGTGTATGTGTGGCGTATTATGTACGCTATTCAGTATTCGATGAGGTAATAAACCGAGCAACGACCGTACGTACAACGCGGAAGTAGCAAATATGTCCTTTCTGTATGCTTGTAAAACACACACGCACACAGTGAGAGAGAGAGAGAGAGAGAGAGAGAGAGAGAGAGAGAGAGAGAGAGAGAGAGAAAGAGAGAGAGAGAGAGAGTCACGCAGCTTACATTTCATCTTAAATTTTAATTGCCAAACTCCGAGATAAAAAAAATATTCAATGTGCTGCAATTTTTCGTGATACTTGGGAATCTTGTGAAATAAAAATAAAATAGATATTAATATGCATATATATATAATATTCGGCGGTCAAAGTGTCAAAGCGTCTTGCATCCGTAGAATGGCGCTGAAAAAATGAGCCCGATCGGACCATTATTTCGTAGTCTCCCGGGAGGGATCTCTGTGGACCTCCCTTCACACTCCGATCGTTCGCTCACCGCCATTTTGGGTAGCGAAGATGAAAAAGCATTGATTCGTGTATAATTTCAACTCGTGATGACTCTCCACGCTAAAACGAAAAAAAAAAAAAAAAAAAAACAATATCAGGCATTCGGGAGTAACCGAGGGTGAACGGAGGCTCGAAAATTTTGACCGGCACACAAGAGCACGAAGCGTCGAGGCAACGAAGATCGATCTTCGGAGCTTCCGGCAGGACAAGTAATTTACGAAAAAAAAAAAAAACAAAAAAAAAAGAAACATTCAGGGCACACGTCGTTCCCCTCGCGAAATTGCATAACCCTCAGAGACGTTACAGAGTCGGGAACGGACGGGATTACTCGTCGTCCGTGTGCGCATGCGCGCGCGCACAGTCGACAGGCTAATGAAACCAATTACACGCACAGCCGAACCCTATCAACGGATAAATCTCGGTAACCGATAATAAATCTTTGGGTAATTCGCGATCATCCAATTTCTAATTACTCGCGACGAAAAAAAACCTCACTTTTCTATATTTCGATTCTTTCGTTTAATCCGCGTTGACGGAATTTTTTTTTTTTTTTCGAAATACAATATTTTGGAAATCAACTCGAAGAATTATTCAAAAATACGAAAAATAGAAATAAACCAATAAAGAAAATTGAATGATCTATCGATTGAGAGGAAAGTTACACGAGTTGCAATGAATGCGGATTTTACGATCAAATATTCCGCATTTGGATCGATCGCCGCACGTCCCGAGCGTTGCATGATAATCGTTCGAAGGGTGATGGATATTGAAACGTTCGGTATTCGCTCGAGCCCGCGATCCGATTGGCAGCCAGGCGAATCACACGCACGGTTTGGCACGTATGCATCGTGAGGCGCAGCCGCACACGCGAGAAAACGTTGGCGATATGTCGGGAAATCGATCACGAGCAAACTCTTCATCCGGTCATCGAACAAATCGATCGAAAACGAAACGTGCATCCGCGCAAATTCCGCGGGAAGAAAGCATTTTCCACTTTTACCCGCATGATCGATTGTTTTTTTTTTTTTTCTTTTTTCTTTTTTCTTTTGGTCTTCCGCGTTTTCCATTTCTTATCTCGATAATTCGCGTTCGTAAATAAATTAGTCCGGAAATTGGTAATTTCCGGGGTTAATGGGTTCGATGATTATCGGTGGAATCGCTGGGAGACGCGGTGGCGCAGTGGGTAACGCGCTTGACTCCCGACCGGTGGGTCCGAGGTTCGTATCCCCGCGCCGTCTAAATCGGAAAACCGAAATATTTTTTTCCGTGAATTCTCGATGGTTCGGAAAACCCACCGTTGGAAAAACTCAAGAACCGTGTATAGGTTCGTGATGCATTTGAATATCGAGTGAATTATCCCATTAATGGGTTTTTCCGGTATTCGAATTCACTGATGTTCGAATACTCTTGAATGGGGCTCGTCGAAAATCATAACGATGAAAAGTTGAAATGGTTCGAGAAAATCCGACCGCCCAATTATTCGAATGAAAATGCGTTTACTGAGGTTTTTCGTTGCAATGTGATTATTTCGAATTTAATTCGTGAAATTGGGTGAGTCGGTTGAACACGGCGTATCGACGGAACGTTTGGGTAGGAAAGCCAGACATCGGGATTAGCATTGGTTCCGCTCGCTGATTTAATGGATTCCCAATCGATTTTCCAAGCCCAAGTGAGCCCAAGTGAGCGGGTGTCTCTCCCACGTTACCTCCGCTCTCGACCAAACTCTCCTCGGGTGAATGATCAAACTATCAAACTTCCTGCTTACCCCACAAACGCCCCCGCTACGTATACCGCTTCAATCGCGACTGCATTTCTACGTTGAACGAATTAAATGCAATCATGGAAAAAAAAATAAAACAAAAATTAAATGTAGAAACGACTTGAAAAAATAAAATAAAAATACATAAATATTAAAATTGTAATATCGATTTTGAAATTAAAATTGAATGAAAAGAATTTAATCCGAATATTTTTATCGAGATAGCGAGAAATTCGAAAAAACAAAAAACAAAAAGTTCTTTCCAAAAACGACAATTTTATTCAGATAAATTTCATCGTCAATGATATTCGCTATCACACTCGACCTTCCCACGGAAAAAAAACAAATAAGATAAAATAAAATAAAAATAAATTCAGACAAAAGAGATATCGAGATGTAGAAAGTTTTATTCACGTAGACGTTACGCTTTTTATATGCATATGAGAAACACTCTCAGGTTGAATCTTCGTTGCGTCAACCACATAGATACCTATATATATATTATATATATATATACACTTACATGCACATGAACAAATAAGTACATATATATCCATATAAGTATAAGCGTGTGCTATATAAATTTTCTTTTGCGAATATAGGCTCAACAAACACACACACACACACACACACATACAACTCGTGCATTATTACACTTGAAACCACGAGCAACCGTATTCTATTTATAACGCGAAAAACGTATTCGTGAAGAAAAATAATAGAAGTTCTCGCGCATCATTATGTGTAAGTGCACACACACACACATATATATATTAATATATATGTGTGTGTGTGTGTGTGTCTACTTGCCGAGTGAAAGGTACGACGTACCCGATCACACTGCAATATGTGCGTTTCAGACTTAGCCCCAGCAATGATTCGTGAAACATAATTTGCGGTTGAATAAATTTTCCTTCGTATTGCCAATGTGGGTTCGAGAATCCAACCTAGCTTAGGATCTAGAATTTTTTTTCCTTTTTTTTTTCGTGTGTACTTAATTTCCACGTGCGTTAATGTTCGTGAGTTCATTGATGTACCTGTTAATATATATGTATGTATATATATATATATATATACTTGGCTGTGTACGTGCTCTCTGTGTCGATGTGTGTGTGGATAATCGCGAGCATCTCTCGTTTCACCGATGAGAAATAGCCGAGAGAGTGCACGGGCTCATTGCCAAGGTGTTTTAACGGCCAAGGCCCTAAAAAAGTGTTTTCTTTTTTGCTCTCTCGTTCTCTTCGTACGCTCTCGCTTCTCGCACACGACTCAACCGACGACTATCACCACCTACGATCCCATACATCTTTCGACGATTCGATCAACTCACGAAATAATAATTATATATCGAGCAGTTTTTTTTTTTGATAATATTTTTTGGTTTTCCGTTTTTTTTCACATTTTTGCTGAAATATTCATTGTCATCGAAGTTATCGTTACATCGACGGCATTTTTTTTTACTTTCCCGTTATAAAAAATTGATTCGTCGTTTCAACGGTCAACGTGACAATTCGTTAATAACGTTGTTGAGTGTTTTTTAATTGTTTTTTTTTTTTTTGTTCTTTTCTTCGTCGTAAGAAGATATACCGAAGGCAAAAGAAAATAAATATGACTTTAATCGCTTTACGTCGTCGTTGCACGAAGGTGGCAACGATAAAACGTGTTTTTTTCGTTTTTTTTTTTTTATTGACGCACGTTTTATGCGCGTACGCGAAACAGTGTTGTAAAGGGATAAAAACAAAATCAACGAACAACGGTACTTTCTTTCGAATTAAAAGAGATAAAGGGAACGCGCATCAACAAAAAAATTTCAAAGACAATAAAAAATTTAAAAAAATGCAAAAAAAAAAAAAATTTCAATCGCCATTCTTTATTCGTGAAATTGCATCTACTTTTTGTTTTTCGTGTTTCACACGGACGTGTTCGAAGATCATTGCCAAGGTGGTGGTGAGAGAGAGAGAGAGAGAGAGAGAGAGAGAGAGAGAGAGAGAGAGAGAGAGAGAGAGAGAGAGAGAGAGAGAGAGAGAGAGAGAGAGAGAGATGCCCGTCGGCCGCAGAGAGACTATAAAACGTTTTCACATCGAAACGTCGGAGTAGCACGGCTGCGCCATTATCTCGGATGCACTTATATACACGTATATATAAAGAAATATATATACATATATATATATATATATGTGTGTGTGTGTATGTGTAAAATAAATCGTTTTTTAGACACAGTCTAATATATATGTATATATATATTTATTGAAAATGTTTTTATTGGATTATTTTTGAAATCACGTGTTGGAGGTGGGTGGGGAGGGGGTAGGGGGACGACGACTGCCGTGGGTGTGAATAAATAACGTTGTGCGAATTTTTTTTTTCCGATGTGAATCGTTTTTTCTTAATTAGAAATTTATTAATTACATTGGAACAATGATACGTACCAGCCAGTGAGATGTCATATCCATAACGACAGACCCATGGGAACTAGTTATATACATATTGTCCTAGATATATATATTTTTTTTTGTTTTCGTTTTTTTCTTCAACCTCATTATCACCGCAATCTGTTTATTTTCCCCTGTCTTTTCATTTCTGCTTTCTCACATGCATACACACATACATACACACACACACACACACACACAAAGCTGTGCTATGGTAGCATGATCACAGGAGCAATAATCAATTTTTTTCATCTCACTGTTATGTCAGACGGAAAAAATAAAATAAAATATAATAAAATAAATTCGAAAAGAATTGTAGGACATTTCTTTATTTTTTACGACTTTATTATCTTGTGTGTTGTTCTGTATTATTCTTCTTATATACAGGTATGTAATGTATGTATATTTATATGCATATATTCATATTCTCGTACAAAGAGACCGCAATCGGGATACTTCCTTGATATCTTCCTTCTCTCTCTCTCTCTCTCTCTCTCTCTCTCTCTCTCTCTCTCTCTCTCTCTCTCTCTCTCTCTCTCTCTCTCACACACACACACACACACACACACACACGCATCCACACAATTACGGTACAGCTTTCGGCAAGAACGATGAATACGCGATGGGTTTATTATCGGTTGCATTTCGACTGGCACGTCTCCCGAATGGCTATAAAAAAATAAACAAAAGAATAAAAACAACAAAAAAAAATAGTGCAAACAAAAAGTTTATCGAAATCTCACACGAGTGCCGATGTATATAGCACGTGGAACTTGCTTGTGGGGTTACGGTGTGATGGCATTTGTGGTGGCGATCGATAACTCCATCGATTTCCCCTTTTGGACCCGAACGTCGAAATTTTTTCCATCTGATATTATGTCAGATGGAAAAAAAAAATTAAAAAAAATAAAAATAATAAAATAAATTCTTGCTCACTCGAATCGATCACGTCTGCGAGAGGATTCGTGTATCGCGAATCGATCGACAGATTTCAATCGAGTTCATACAGTTTTTAACCGAGTCAAATCAGTCGAACAGATAATTTCGTTTCTAAAAACACGACGAACGATTTCGTTTTCGAGCTTCCGCATATTCAACGTCACTCACATTTTTTATTCTATCCGTTCACACTCTCGTTTCAATTTTTTTTTTTCTTTCGAATAATCATCGTCACGGAATTTGCGTCGAACTCATTTTCAATCAAAGACGAAAAAAAAAAAAAAAACAGCAAAAATGGAGGAAAGAAAAAAATTAATTTATTCAACGAAGAAAGTGTTACTCATTGCAATCTAGATTTCAGAGACAATCGAAAAAGCCGGAAGTATTGATGAGCGAAAAGAAAAGAAGAAAGGAAGACGAAAAAAAAAAAAAAATCGCAAAATTAACATCGTCAGCCACTTTCATGGCGAATTAGACAGATCAAGATTGGCAATGTTAACGCATGGGCGATGAAACGTTACACTTTCCGTGACGTTAGCGACGACGTGGGATGAATCAATGACGATAAGGTCCAAGACCCGCCGGACGAACGATGGTAAACTGCGAAACGAAAGATATTGCTTATTGTTCGGAACAATATCTTCGAGTTTTATCACAAAAAAACAAACCTTTGGAAACGAAGCAAAGGCTTGTGTTCACGTTGAAAGAAATCCATGGTGTGGGTTATTACTTTCACGTCGTTCGTTGGCGAGATGTGAAATTGATTATTCACATTCGTTTTACATTTATTCAGTCTTGCGGCCCTCGTAACCCAAAATTTTTATTTTTTTCCCTCGGTCAATCCGAGAGATCTGTGACCTTTGTCGAACACCGGGCTACTGAAGAAAACACTGAAAAATATATATGTACATTATTCAAACGAAAGCAGATCACACGTGAAATCTGATAAGCATTGGTAGAGTCCACAATGTACCCCCGCCCCTCACCCTTCCGCTACTCGCCCCACAAATGTTATTCCAATCACAAAATCCTGCACAGGTGCGTTCGATTGAAACACCCTCGTGACCGGTTTACCCAGATAACAACGTTTAACCCACACATAGACACACAGACGCACACACACACACACACACACACACACACACACACACACAGACACATACTGGCAAGCCAACCGGAGTGATAAAACTCGTGATAGAAGTGTGGCCTAACGGTAGCGTTCGTGCTGAGCTGCGTGAACTTACAACGAGACACGTGTATGCAAAAAACAAATAAAATTCAAAAAAACAAATATGTAAAGAAAAAACCAAAAAAAAAGGACACATCGATGGAGCTAGAGCGAGAGAGTGGGACAGACGATGAAGAAAACAGATAAAAAAAGGAACAAAAAAAATAGAGTTACAGCGATGGGGATGTAGAGCGAGAGAGTGAGAGAGAGCGAGAGAGAGAGAGACGAAGAGAGACGAAGAAAGAAAGAGAGCAAAAATTAAAAAAAAAACATACGTATATAGCGATGGAGATGGAGCGAGAAAGTCAGAGAGAGAGAGAGAGAGAGAGAGAGAGAGAGAGAGAGAGAGAGGAGAAAGAGAAACAGAGACACGACGAAGAACAAGAAAAACAGATGAAAAAAGGACAGCGATGGAGATTAGAGCGAGAGAGAGAGTGAGACAGACAAAAAAAAAAGAAAAAGAGAAATAATGTTACAGCCGATGGAGATACAGAACGACGGAGCGAGAGAGACAAACGACAAAGAGTAAAACGAAAGAAAAGAAATAAAAAAAAAAAAAAAAATAACAAAACAACAAAAATCACAGTGCGGAATATTGTAACGCCTTTCCATTTCGTTCTCTGGTCTCGAGAGCGCACTAATATCATCTCGCTATCGGATTCGTGGCGCGTGACCAGGAAAACTCGATCGGGTTTCGCCGGCCCGAGACGCACAACCTTTCCGTTGCGAAGCGGTCGACGAGCGTTTCATTATTTCACGCGTCGACACCGTATCAAAGCGAGATGAAGATAAAAAAAAACACAAAGATTTGAAAAAAAAAAAGAATAAAACGTTACAATGGGCCATTTTAATTATCACGAACAATGGAGACCGAGAGACGTTGTGTGAATATTGGAATAATTTCGTAACTTTATCGACGTCGTTTAATAACACACCGAGACTTCATAATTTTTTATATATATATATATATATATGGCAATATGGCCGACGGTTTTACAAGTTCAACTTTATTTGTCGTCCGGAAAATTATTGCCGGATGAAATTCGATCGAATTTATTCGTCATAATGGAAATGACATTTTTTGAGCCTCCGTTCACCCTGGTGACGATTCAGGGAGGCTGAAACAAGGGTCAAAATTTCACGAAGTCATTAGTCAATTTTATTTCGTATTTGATTGAGTCACAAAAAAATATTGACAAGAGTAGAGAATGGTTTTTTTTTTTTTTTTTTTGTAGAATTAAAATTCTGTAGAAATGAGTGAAAATTTGGTCGTAATTAAGACGGGAAGGGCAAGGTCGTAGACTCGTGGCGACCGAAGCTCGGGTATATCCGTCGAACCGTCGGATCTATGGTATTCGGTTATGCAAATGCGATGACCTTGAGTCTGGAAGATCCAACGGTTCATTGTCCACTTGCCGTCTCGAAAAAAACCGCTTCTGCCAGACTCCCCGCAGACGTTTGGATCGTTCAATCTTCTCGCTCGCTCGTCGTCTCTCGACCATCGCACCGAAATCTTCCGGGCGATTCGATTCCAACAGCCTCCGATCGTAATTCACATTCTTATGATCTTGATAAAAGAAAAACGAGAAAAAAACATGTACAACTTGGGTTCTCGTTAAGTTTTCTTATTATCAAACAAAGAAGAAAAATTCTATATAAAAATGTCATTTTCACATTTTTTTTCTCATATTTTATGTTCATTCCCAAATGGAAAAAAAAGATATGAACAATTGTTAGATTGTATTCAGAACTGGATATATTTTTTTTATGCACACTATACATAATATAATATATCAATTGTTTATATCTTTTCCACTTAAGTTGCAGCTTATAAAAAAATATATAAAAATCTGTTTTCGACGTAAAAATTACTCGAGTGACCAACAGATTTTTCACACGTTTCCTCAACAGCGTAATCGTGTAAAAAAAATACTTGAAAAAAAAAAAAAACGAAATAAATAAAGAATATAACCTCAATCGACATCTGCCAAAATAATGCATGAAACAAAGTCTGAAAAAATTTGGCAATAAATTTTTGAAGCATGCACTTTGCAACTGTAAAAAAAAAAAACATAAAGCTCCCGGACAGCGAAGCCCAGAATTGTCCGGATATTCGATGGAATGTCTCACATGTATGGTCGAAACTTCATATACCACTTCATACACACTTGTGTGCTGTGCAACAACTTCCTAGTGAAGTTTCGAGCACCTAGATTCAATCTCCAGCTTCAATCTCCATCGACGTTACACCACACACCATGAAACACCTCTCACTCTTGCTCTCATGGGGGGAGGGGAAGGTGGGTGAGCGGGGGGGGGGCGTTTCATCCGGTTGTGGAAGTCGTTGGAAGGTGGTGGAAAATTTTGGAGGAAGGGGAACCCTGCGGAAATCGTGAACCCTGAATCGTGTGGGCGAGGCTGAGAGACTCGACGAGTCGATAATCCGAAACGAGATTGTCTTTTCTATGTACGTGGCTGGTTACAATAATCCATCCACCGCAACAAACGACCCACACAACGACAATCTCGTCACAACCACAATCACCGATGTTCAACCTCCGGCCGGTGTATCCCAATTTTCTTTCACCGTTTCTTTCCAATATCCACCGTCGGTAGATAACGTCATCGAAACGATCACCCCGATCCGACGAGACCCGACAATCTCCGTGAACCACGATCACCTCTGCCCCGCTTCGCCTCGAGCGCCCATCGTGACAACGGGACCGATTGTTACGAAAACGATTTTTCTTTTCTCATAAATTTTGTTGGATTAAAAGATTAATGCAAAATAAATTCTTCAAATATTTTTATATAAATATCGATTGAATGTTCATTTTAAGAAGTCGTTTAGGATTTGGAAGATCTGCAAATCGAAAATGTATGAAATTTTGATGGAAAAATTAATATAAAAAAAAAATATATTTTCGTTTGAATTATTCGAATAATTTAAATAATTCAAACAATTCAAATAATTCAAGCAATTTGAATAATTCAAACAATTCGAATAATTTGAACAATTAGAATAATTCGAATAATTTTGTTCGAACAATTAGAATAATTCGAATAATTTTGTTCCAATAATTCGAATAATTCAAACAATTGATGAATATTGATTCGATGCTATTTTATTTTTTGTTTTTGAGTAATTTTTGATAACGCAAATGTGAAATTCGTGGTCGTTTTGAAAATGATCGCAGTTGTCGTGCCACCTTAATGAATCTGTGCACTCTCGAAGATTGTTACAACCGCCATCTCGGCACTACTACTTTCACGGTTTATCGTGGATCGTCGAGTTAGCTGCACGCAGCAGCGACCCAATGCCACTTCCATCGAACGTTGTGCAGCCGCCACCAACACGAACCAACACAATTTCTAGGATCAGTGGATACGTCCGTATTGTACGGTACATGACACACGTACGAGACTTGTACACCCGATCACTAGGCTGCAACAAATGAGCCAGGATACGTGAGTGATACCTTACACCATCATCGTGTCGACTTGCTCGCACGATACTCATATTCGAGCGTGTCACACACAAACACACACACACCCACAAACTCGAGAATACAGCTCCTTCGATCGAACCAACTATGCTGTACAGGATATGGAAGAAAAAAAACATTAGCAAGGACTAATATGCAATTAAATCTTATTTTGTTACACAGCTTCTCAACACCTTTTAACCCGTTACCACGATAAATTTACGGATTTCCGGTGTGTAAGTGGTACGGGAAAATAATCCATCGGTTTACGTATCATCAGTCAACTGCTCTGAATTATTCGAATTATGCGAAACAAAAATATTCAAATCATTCGAATTATTCGAATTGTTTGAATTGTTCGGATCATTCGGATTGTTTGAATTATTCGAATTGTTTAAATTGTTTGAATTATTCGAATTATTCGAATTATTCGAATTATTCGAATTATTCGAATTATTCGAAGTATTCGAATTATTAAAATTATTTGAATTATTCGAATTATTCGAATTATTCGAATTATTTGAATTATTCGAATTATTTCAATTATTCGAATTATTTTAATTATTCGAATTGTTTGAATGATTCGAATTGTTCGAATCATTCGAATTGTTTGAATCATTCAAATTGTTCAAATAATTCGAATTGTTCAAATAATTCGAATTTTCAAAATCATTCGAATTGTTTGAATTATTCGAACCAAATCATACAAATTAATCGTACCAAAGTATTCAAATAATTAATTCGAAATGATTCAATCTACCCGATGCAAAAACCATTAAAAACGATAATTACAATATCATTACAGCGTTATAATACATAATTATTGGTATTCACATCCATCAGAAGCTTGAAAACTGACGTTGCTGGTGCAGCATCAGCATCACCAGCATCAGCACCATGATGCTGCCACAAAGTATACGATCGAGACTCGTCTATAATTTTATGAGCAACATTACCACCACCGCATAAAACTGCCACCACTACCGACACACCATCGTGCATGTTCGAGGGACAAATAAAAAATGGCGATGGTGTGGTGGTAGCAGCAGTAACGGCATACCAACTTGGCAGTTTCGTTTCACATGGAAAACTCGGTTTCCCTCTCGTTTCCCGAGCACGAGACCACCACCACTACCCACGACAACCACCACCATGTTCTCCATCGTAGACAAGTCAGAGACCACGGCCTTCCCGAGGCTGTACACTTACTCGGCCATCTCTCTCTCTCTTTCTTTTTTTTTTGTTGCCTGTCTCCCTCTCTCTCCCTCTGTCTCTGTCAGTCGCTCCCTCTCCTCGTGGCTTTCTTTCTCCTTCGAGCTCGCGGGATCCCCGTGGGGTCTTTTGTGAAAAAGAAGGTGAAAACGTTTTGAGGAGAGCGTGTACCATTGGGCCAGGGGGAATTGGGGCCAGGAGCCAATGGCAAAACCGATCTGCCGGAGGTGGGTCCGAGCCGATAGGTATTAAATAGGTGTGCACGTACCCTCGACTACTCGAGTTTATCCAAAGGATCGAATCGGAATAGCCACGGACATTTTTTTTATCCACTCGAAAATCATAGTTTCTGGTTTTTTTTTTTGTCAAAATACAAAGTGATCAACACGCATTTTCGTCGGTCGGTTTTCACTTCGGTAAACAAAAAAAAATAAATAAATAACAAATAGTAAAATAATGATCAATGAATAAATAAATTATAAGTAATTTCATCGCGAATAATGATAAACCGATATTCGATCGTTCGCGTTAATTTGACAAAAAAATTATTTTGAAAAAACACGAAAAAAAAAAAAAAAAAAAAAAAAAACAATCGTCATTGGACTCGAAAGACAGTGAAGAGATAAAAGTTCGTTTGAGATCTTCAGGTCGGTACGATTGAGCGTGAGAGTGATCAACCGGACCCGGCAACAACAAAAAAAAAAAAAAACGAAAAATCGAAGAAAAAAAATCGTTTTATTTTTTATTTTTTTCTTCAACTACTTGAACCGTTGCTCCAGTGACAGGCTGCAGCTTTTACTCGTGTACGAGGCCACGCGGGGGAAAAACGGTGGGCGCTATACCGCAGTCCCAACGTTCAGACTAGAACGTCCCCGTAATACACATTATATATATATATATATATATGTATATATTTCATGTATAAAGGTATATACGAGGCGCCCATAGATATCGGGGGGCCCGGTGTGTCCGCCGAGCGGGAATCGCAGGGGGTCGAGGGGGTGGGGGAACCGCTCACCGCGGAATAACGCGCCCCATTCACAGACCCAATCGCGAAGGGAACGTTAAAACAACGTTTATAATCCACGAGGAATAGTTCTCGTACGTGGTTCAACGTAGACACACAATCCGGGGCGGGGGGCTTTCGCGGCGCGAAACTCACCGAGCAGAAAATCTTGGAGCACGGCGAGAGGACTTAACCGGGGGACTTGGATCTTGACGATAGATTGTCGGGTTAGTACGTCGGTCGCGGTCGTACCAAGTGCTACTCCCCCCTCGTTCGTAATTGTTGTTCGACATTTTTTTTTTTTAAATTTAATTCAATATTTTGAAAAATTCGAATTTGATAAAATTAAAAAAAAAACTTTTTTATAAATTTATTTTTTCATTTTTTTTTCCAAATTTGTTGAGCAACGTATAAATCGATGAATAAATGAACGATGTATGAATAAATTAATCCGCGTGAATTGAAGGTTCGACGAAGAACATTCGAGGGAGATAATATTTTTAACATTGATAATAATAATAATAATATTGTTGATAATAACGGAGGAAAAAAAAAAACAATTTTTGTTGAGAACGAAAAATCGTGGGACTGACATTGACGTTGGACAATTAAAAAGAAATAAACAAATAAATAATAATAATAATAATAATAATAATAATAATAATCGAGAATGAAGTTGTTCGCGATGTCGAGGGGTTATCGTCCGGTTTTATGGATCGTTGTGGCAGCGATTCTGGTGGTTATCGGTGAAGCCGATGGGACACGCGTGTCTACGAGTGCCAAAAGGAAGAAGGGTGAGTTCGAACGTTTTAAACAAATTTTTTTTTTACTCTTACTCGATTTTTATTTATTTTTTTAAAATTGTTTTTTTACGTTTTTCATCTTTATTCAATTCATCCCATTGATTTTAAATGATTTGGAAAAAAAACAAGAAATTTGATAATTTATTTATTTCATTTCGGGGTCGACGAAAAAATATTTAATAATTATAGTTATTGCATTTATTTTTTTTTTTTTTTCAACTTTTTTTTTCCAATAAATTTTGTTTATTTTTTATTTTTTAATGTTTTTTTTTTTTCAAATTGAGACGTCGAGTTTGAATTCGCGAGCGGTTATAAACTTCGTCCTGCGATAGTCAGATTGCGACTACTCGGTACGATTATTCTCGGACTCTTCCTTGGCTCTTTTCCTTCCTCGTTTCTTCTTCTCCTTCCACTTACGAAGGCGCACACTCACGCCAGTCCCGTGATCGTCTCCGACTCTCTCTCTCTCCTCTCTTCTCTCTCTCTCTCACACACACACACAAGTCCTTCTTCTCTCGCTCTTGTCTTTCCTACTACGGTTCTTCTAGACGCATTCCCGACTCTCGTTACTCCACTTTTCCTTCTTCCTCGTGACTTCCTTCGTCTCCCTTTTTTTCCCCACCAATCGTCCGTTCATTATTTTTTTTTTTTTTATTTTTTCATTCCGAGCTTCATTCGTTACGTCGATTTGACAAATTGCGTTGTCATCACGGGTCTCGCATCGCGTTTGATTTATTCGTCGATTTGGCTCCACTGTGAAATCACCACCGTAATTTTTAAATGTTAATTATTCCGGTTTCAATTGTCAACGAATTAAAAAAGTCGGAAGGAATAAAAAAAAATGTGACGTTTTATTTTAATTTTTTTGAAAGATGCAATTTAAAAGACACGAAGAAATGTGATATATTATGTGATCGTTGAACCGTTGGTTGAACTTCTCACTTCAACCCTCAAAAATCCGGAGTGTCCTGAATTCTTTGATGAAGAAACCTTGTTTGTTTGTTTTTTTTTTTTATTTTATTAGAAATTTCATTCTTATCTAACGCGAAGCCTGAATGGACGATGACTCCAAGCATTTCTCGATATCTCGTCTTCTTCGTTATTATTCTCTCGTCACTGAACTCGGCCCGGTGCACACGTCGCTTTAAAAAAAAAATTAGGAAACCGAAATGAAAAAAAAAAAAAAATGCAGGATGTCACGAAACGATGTTCATCGACGACGAGAAATTCGTGATTCACGGTAAGACGTCAACGATGAATCGACGAAAATCGCGTCATCGGGTTTGTCCGTTCGAACGGTGACCGGATGTCCTCGGAATCTGTCGTTCCGGATCTCAATCCTTAATTATTATACTCATCGCGAATAATCCACACCACTCCCCCCCCCTCCCAATAAGCCCGAAAGACTTTCGAATGGGCATTGATGATAATATGTGCAAATGGAAATTTTAATTGTGTAATCCTTTGAATCGTTGCAAAAAAAAAAAGTTGAAACAATAACAAAATTCATGCATTTTTATATCTTTTCCTCCGAACGCTGGCTTAACTACCCTACGTAGACCAAAAGTTGATATGAACAATGTTGTGGAGAATTGAATTTGCTACAAAAAAGTCTTTTACGGAATGTTTGTAACGTTGATAGTTTACGCGTGGGGAAAGCTCGAAAGTCCGAGCAATGTGGGAAACCAGGCGACTGGTGGGCGTTCGAAATTTTTTACGTTCGATGCCTTGGGCACTCTGAAATTTGTCCGTTCTGTACATTGGCTGTTCTAAAATTTGGCCGTTCTGAAATTTGGCCGTTCTCTACACTGGCCGTTCTGAAATTCGGCCGTTCTGTGCAATTGGCCGTTCTAAAATTTGGCTATTCTGCACATTGGCCGTTCCGAAATTTCGCCGTTCTCAATTTGGCCGTTCTAAAATTTGGCTGTTCTGCACGCATTGGGAGCTGTGAAATATTTCCCCGTTCTGTGTATCGGACGTTCTGAAATTTGGCCGTTCCGCACATTAAGCGTTCTGTGTACTTCCACGCTCGTCCCAAATTTCGGAGATTCGTCTTGAAAATCAAACTGTCGTCAACCTACCGAAATAAATTGGCATGACCGTGATTCCGGTACATCCCGGTACCACGTTGACTATATCTATATATATGTATATATATATATATACCACCGTAACGGTATTCACGCTCGAAGGCGTTCACGACGCGAGCGAAACGATCTCGTTCGTTCATCCGGACGTCGTCCCGTTCGCAAATTTCCACATCCGTTTGACAATCGAAACAAAAAAAAATTGTTTCATTCCGTCAAAATCGTCAACGTACAAAAAAAAAACAGCGACATTAAATCCGTGAAATCAATTGGAAAGAAAGTATAAAACCGGATGTGATCGGTTTTCAGTCGTGCATACATTTTTCCTTGCACATCGTTGGCGCAAAAACATATATGCTAACCTCATCAAATATTTTCATAAAACTTTCATTCATCTTCAATTATTATCATTATCAATTTTTTTTTTTTTTTTTTTTTTGGTCTGAAAAAATTGATTCGTGGTCGTGGCAATTAGTCGAAAGACTCACGGTCGATAATTAATCTCGAAATGACTTTTTGTTTTGTTGTTGTTGTTGTTGTTGTTGTTGTTTTTTTTTTTTTTTTTTTTTTTTTTTTTTTTTTTTTTTACAAAGAGCGTTCGTAAAAGCATGAAGACGAAAAAAAAAAACAGTGTAAAAATAATGATAAAAGAAAATTAATTAATATATGCGATGAAAAGAAAGTGGTAACCGACCGTGTGCTACGCACGACCGACGTAAACATTTTTAAGCCTATTCGTTTCACACGCGTGCATCAAGGTTTTCAAGTTTCTCTGGAAACTATGTTTTTTTTTCTTTCTTTCTTTATTTTTTTTTTTTTTTCATCTCACCCGCGTTGCGAGCAATTTGCGCGTGTGAACACGTGTACATTTGTATATACATATATATATATATGCATTACGCAGTTGTGTGTATGTATATATATATGTATATGCGTTTGTAGAGTGCAGACCGCAGTGGATAGTGCTGCGACTGAATTCCAGTTAGTTCGTTGCGCGGTACATATCTACGTGCTCTGGCGCCAGAAATGGATTTTAATCCGAGCCCGTGAACGTGTAAAACTCCGTTTGCCATTGGACCGAGAGAGTGTCGGGGAATCGCGAACCTTTCCGCGAACCAAACATTGAGGAATTGATGATGGAAAAAAAAACGAAAAAAAAAAAAACGAAATAGATAATCACAAACTGGTAAAACAACCGACGAGGAAACGACATTTCTTTTTTTCTTTTTCACTCTTCGGTCGACGGATCGATTGACAGTGATGTTTTTTTTTTTTCTGTAGTTCAGCCGGTTGTCTTGACATTTACAATCCTCAACGATCTGTGATGATAATAATAATAATAATAATAATAATAATAATAATAATAATAATGATAATAATGATAATAATGATAATAATGATAATAATGATAATAATGATAATAATGATAATAATGATAATAATGATAATAATGATAATAATGATAATAATAATAATAATAATAATAATTGCATCTTTATTATTTATTTTTTCTAATTTTTCATTTATTTCTTTATTTATTCTTTTTTCCGATGAAAAAAAAAAAAAAATGGTAAAATCGGGGACGACGATGAAAATTGTTTGTACTTGAAGCGTGACTTATTGGTAAGAGGTGGTAGGTCGGGGGAAGGCCTTGATCGACTGTCTCTCGAGTCATAGAGTCTATCGATTGATTCGGCATGACGACGTCATCGAGACCAGCTTTGATTGTTTGTTTTTTGTTTTTTTTTTTTTTCAATTTTCTTTCGAGAAAATGATATTCCGAACAATCGACATATTTTTTTACAAATGGCACGATGAAAAAGGCTTGCGATCGTTCGAGAATTTTTTTTTTTTTTTTTTTTTTTTTTTTTTCATGGAATATATCCGAGTAAACATTTTTCACCCTCCTTTCAGCCTCCCGGAGTTCCTCTGAGTAATGGTGTGTGTGTTGTGTGTGTGTTGAGTGAGTGTTATACGTGAAACGTGAAGCACCGGGGATTTTAACGCGTGCCGGGTACGAGATAGCTGCTGCTGCTGCTGCTGCTGCTGCTGCTGCTGCGACGCGCGTCATTGAACTTGCCGGTTCGCCAGCTAACTGGTTCCGTTCATCGTCGTTACGGGGCTAACCGTGCTGCTGTTGCTGCTGCTGCTGGCGCGCATTGCCGCACGCTCTTGAGAAATAAACTTTTTCCCTGTCTTCCTCGATAAAATATAATAAAAGAAATTGTTTTTTTTTTTTTAATAAAATAATTGTTTATTCGAAAGATATCGAGCAAGAAAAATTTAATTGCTGCACGTTCTTGATAAATAAACTTTTTTCCAGTCTTCGTCGATGAAAAAATGTTTTTTTTTTTTTTTTTTTTTTTTTTAAATTGTTTATTTGAAAAAAATCGAGCAAGAAAAATTGAATTACAAACAATTTAGTTTCATTTTCTCAAAGTTTCCCCAATGCAAAACATTCATTCGTTTGAAATATTATTCACAGTTGTTGTACAAAAGTATGAGCAGAAGAAAAATAAATTATTTTCGCATGAAGATGAATCACAAATTATTGTCTTAATTTTTTTTGTTTTTTGTTTTTTTTTTTTTTGCTTCGGATAATAATTTCGTTGAACGATTGGTCCGTCGATGGTTAAGATCATTCATCGAGGAGAAGAAAGAGAGAGAGAGAGAGAGAGAGAGAGAGAGAGAGATCCGATATTGAGTCGAAAATCTTAATTCGTCGATCGCCCTGGGATATCGTTGTCTTGTCGTGACCAACCAGAAAAAAAGAACAAACAAAAAGGAAAGAAGAGAGAGAGAGAGAGAGAAAAGAAAAAAAATCGTAACACCGCGAACGCGATCGGATCGATCGATCGCGATCCGAGTGAAATCCGTCGGCTCGCGTTTGTGCAGCCTCGGATCGATAGATCGATCGCAGCTGTAAGGTTCGCAGTTGCTCGCGCGGATCCATCATTCGTACTTACAGAAATGGCTCGACTGAGTCGAAACGATCTTACCGATCGGCAAGCCACAGTCGTATCCATCGTGATCCTGCAAGGCAACTATAAATATATATATATATATATATATATATATATATATATAATGATAACAACAAAATGTATAATAACAATATAACGAAAAAAGTTCACAACGGCCAGATGTCGGAAAGGCACGAACGCCCAAGCGCGGACAAAATCTGTATCGCGTTGCAATAATGATGTGATTATTGGAATCGAATGTGAGAAACCGAGGCTAACCGATTCATCGCCGATCTCCGTGACCCAATGGCCGAGACAATTTTTTTGTTTCTTTCTTTTTTTTTTTCATTTATTGTTTTTCGCACCCAACTTTATGAAAATAATTGTTTTAATGTTTGTTTTTTTTTTTTTTCGTCAACCATATTAACTGTATAATTATGAAAAATCGATTGTTTAAAATATTTTGTTCATACGGAATTTGTTGAATTTTGATCGAGATAAAATTTGTTTTATACAAATCTTATTCGCGTCCCAAATTACACACGTTGAGGCCAAGGTGATCGAAGGAAAGTTCAGTGTGTGGGAGATTCATGGTGAGCGATGAGGCGCACAGCCACCCACGGAGTCCCGATCGATCGATAGAAAATTGCGATAGAAATCTAGATCGTGAAATCTCGATTCGATCCTTCGTAGGTGCATTACGTCGATCGCTCGTTGGAAATTACACACACACACACACACACACACACACACATACACATGAGAGAGAGAGAAGAAAACAGAGAAAAAGAGAGAAAATAAGAGAAACAGAGGGAAAGAGAGAGAAAAAGCGAGGAGAATAGAAAAAAAGAGAAAAACATAGTAAAGACGAGCAAAACAGAGAGAGAAAGAGTGAGAGAGCTCGAGAAAAAGAGAGAAAGAGAGAAAGAGTGTCAAAAAAAAGAGAGAAATAGAGACAGAAAAAGTGAAAGAGAGAAAAAGCGAGGTAGAAAGAGAGAGAGAAAGAGATAAAGAGAGTAAGCGAGAGAGAGAGAGAGACAGAGAAAGAAAAAGAGAGAAAGAGAACGAGAGAAAGAGAGAGCGAGAGAGAGAGAGAGAGAGAGAGGGCGAGAGGCTCGTGTGAATCGGTGACCGCGTGCGCGTTTTGTCACCATGCCACCCACAGAGTGCGCTGCGCGATCTATATGGCGCGAATCGCCCGGAGCCGTGATCTACCGCGCCCGCGCAATAGATCCCCCCCCCCCCCGCCCTCCCAACCTCGCGGTCTTCGGGTACCGCTGATTGTGAGCGGCAGGAAAATCGATGCTAATGGATTTGCAATTGGTGCACGATCGCGGCGATCGGGTAACCGTTTTCATGCCCGATCCGCGTACAGTCGATGGTGACTGTAATTGAATTTGTCATTGACGAGCGTACCGCGGAATTGGATGAGAAAATCACTTAGACTTTGACGTGACAACGTCACTGACAATATCGATCTGCGAACGGAATTGACAAAAAAAAATGAAAGAAAAAAAAAGTTAGTTCTCAACGAAATTCCTGATCGCAATCTGGGTTATTTTTTTTTTTTGCTTGCATTTATTTCTGGCTGACAAGATTTATCGGCGATGAGACGATTGAATTGAAAAATATTTCGATGAATCGAAAATTGATCAACATTTTTCTTCTAATTAAATTGGATTATTTGATTTTTTCAATCAAATTTTTTCTTTTTACTTTTTTTACGTCAACGTATTTTCATATCGTACATTTGATATTTTCTGATATTCTTAATTTTTAAGTAAATTTTTTATTATTCGTAAAGTTAATATATTTTCCAAAAATGTCCGATAAAATAACTAGAGACTTTTTCAATAAAAATTGTTCATTAATAATTGAGATTTAATCATCCACGTTGCACAGTTTTACCGCAAAATTTCGCAGTAAAGTTTGATTCTAATATTCATGTTTTCAAACTTTATGATTAATTGCTGGAAAACACGTTACGTCGTATGAAAAATATTTTCACGTAAATTATTGCACTCACGTACGTTAAACGTTGAAAAACTTGTCGCGCATAACGCACGCAACTAAATACATTTACACACGCATATATATATATATATACATATATATATATGTATCACATTGCCGATGGAAAGTACCGGTGGAAAGCCACGCGTGCAGTTAACTTTTTTTTCTGTTTTTTTTTTTCATTGTTTTTTTTTCCGCTCTTATTGTTAGTGCAAATTTACACCGACGGACACAATAACTCGTCTCCCTCTTCATCATTCGTATGTGAAACGTTATTCGGGAAAGCCACTAAAATGTCCACACGAATCAACAAAACGAACGAAAAAAAAAAAAAAAAAAAAAAAAAATTGGTTGAGAAACTTTCACACATTTCACATTGTTTTCAATAACTTTCGGAAAACCGTAAGAATAAATAAATGAATGGATAATTGTTTTTGAAGAAAAAAACAATGATTGATTTGACCCAAAGAATCGACTCGAACGATGGCTTTTTTTTATGAAACTTCGTATCCGCCAGTTTTTAAGGGGCAACATTTAAGGGGCATCTGTGTGGGCAAAATTGGTGAACTTTGGAAATTATTATCTCAAAAACTATCGGTCCGATTGAATTCAAGTTGGTTCCATTCGAAAGTATATACGTTTAGGTATGTTGACGAATTTTCGTTCGAATTTACAGTAAATGGGAGCGCTGTTATTATCGCCGGTTGTAAAATGTATATTTTTTTCCACAATTTTTTTTACGTGGAATTGCCAATGTGAATGATGCTGCAATTATTGTCATTCAGTTTCGTGAAACATCGAATTAGGCCAAAAGTAAAACGATTATCGTTGCCCAATGAAAACGAATGAATATGAAAATAATAAAAATTAGTCTGCGAATAATCGAGGATAAAATTATATATATGACCAAGAGTCCGATGAACGATTGTCCAGCGTTGAGAAATCATGATTATATACATTTTGAACGAACGAATCGTACTCGTTGCAATGACAAATCGTTCGGCTTTGAAGCACACACGATTATCGAAAATAATTCACAATTCGTTTTAACGTAATAAAAAATAATAATAATAATAATAATAAATAACAAAAATAAAAATAAACATAATAAGAAATTTGAGAGCATAAAACGTTTCGATATTTCACTTTCGTGGGAATGAAATATTGCACGTGATGTGAGATCGACCTCGTGAAATGCGTCAACGGTTTGACAAAAGTAATTAGCGAATAAAGAATGAAAATAAAATTCTAAAAAAAACAAGACGTGGTCATGAAAGAAAGCTTCAGAGTCGTGTTTCAGCTTCGAGATGAGGATAAAACAAAAGTGCGTGACGGAAGTAAAAAAAAAAATGAAAAAAAAAAAAAAATAAAAGTGAGGCTGGCAGCTGGGAAAAAAACGTCTAGGATTCGCGACAGGAAAGGAAGATAATTACACGGTTGCAGGATCGGAATTTTTTTTTTTGAGGTACGCGAAGGGGAAGTGAGAAAGACAGAGACAGAGAGAGAGAGAGATGGACGATCGAGTCGTTCGCCCGAAGGCAAATTCCCTCAACGACGATCGAGTGAAACGACTCACGGATATGTCAAAAAAATTAATTACGATGCAAAAAAAAAAAACAGAAAAATATAAATAAAAAAAATTCAAAAGAATAAATAAATAAATAAATGCGAATAAATTATTTTTTTGAATATTCGTTGACAGTTTACTTTTCTGATTTACACAGATTTTCAATAACTTTCATCGTGTTATTATTATTATTATTATTGTTGTTTTATTATTATTTTGCTTTTTATGGGAAAAAAAAAAAAAAAAAAATACGGTAAAAAAATGGCGATTAAACGTGTTCGTGGTAACGAATCGACGAATCCTCTGCCTTTCTCATTCCTCGAGACGTTCGTTAGTCCGTGCGAATGTCCGTGCTAATCGTTCACTGATTAACCGAGACAGGTGCGGACTCATTATCGTCGATTGATCAACGATCAAACATTATTGTGGATACGACTCAATAATCGAGACTAATTAACCACGATAATTACACGTGACTCGTTAGTTTTCGGTTTTCGTGATAATTATCGAACCGATTATATTTACGGAAAAATGTTTTCGGGGAAAGTCGTTAATCAACGTTATTTCGATATGCATATATATGTGTATATATCGTTGTTAAAATTTTCATTATGAGAACAGACCGAGCGGTTAATTACCCTTTTTCAATTAATCCTCATAACGATCGATCGTGCACGGTGAAAAATCATAGAGTCGGGATTTAAAAAATGAAGAACAAAAAAAAAAAATTCGTGGAAAATCCGAAAGTCGATGAAATTGTTAATAGAAGTTACATTGACATTAAATCGAATAATAATTATTTTTCATATTTATATATAATATGATAATTAACAATGGTATTGAATTTGTTCAATGTATTGTACATTTATATGTTTAAATATATAATACAATACATACAAAAAAAATAAAAATATTATAAACCTTGCATATAAATTGCATGCAGCAAGTATTGAGAATGCAGGCAATTTATTACAATCAAAAACGTTAAACTGTATGAATTTTCTTACACAATTGATATGATAAATGTTTTCAACTCTATTTTCTATTTTTTTTTAAATTCATTTAGATATATATAAACACGTAAAATTGTCTCATTTTTTAATGTCGACTATCAATAATTAAAAAAGCTAAACACAAAGTTGGTTTGAAGATTGTGGGCCTACACACTCGTGTCAGTAAATTTGTATCTCGCTATAGTATTTCGTCACGTTAATTCGTCGGTTACCACGTATCGGTATCGGTATCGGTCGAAAATATAGCTGCGAGCCATCCGTTTCTGTCAATACGAACTAAATATACTGCCATTCACCGATATTACTCGAAAACCATAAAATTGTCGTGCGGCCCCGGCGGCTCAGCAAAACGTTGCACCACAATTATCATTGCTAGAAAGGCATTCCGTGACTTCACGATTTTGCAAATACAACGATTCGAACCATTTTGTTCTGGTTTTTTTTTTTTTTTCCACGCTACAATTATATCACAATTGGGTCCAATGTCGAAAGTTCATTAATTCGTCCTGAACAAACTTTTGTAATTTTTTTTTGCATTTTGAATCGTTTTTCGTTGGTTCGTTTCGTCATTGCTGAATCGTTTTTCGTTGTTCGACATGGTTCGAATGCAAAGAGAGTGAGGATTACGAAATGCGCGTGTAACAATTAGTGCAATACAGAAGTGGGAATGCAACGTTAGAAAGGAACCAACGCCTTGAAATGGCAATTATTGTTATTATTGTTATTAATTTTTTTTTCTTTTTTTTTTTTTTTTTCGTTTTCCATCTCTTCTTCGTCGTGCCTGCCAATGGGAACTCCGAGAGATTGTATTATCATGTCACAATCGTAATTATAAAGTCGTGAAAATTACCGGACAAGGATAGACAAGTTGAAATAGTTTTGCATGAACGCGAACGAGCGAGTTTGCGATTTTTCAACGACTGTCACGATCGTTATCCATCCTATCGTTCATCGCCTCTCGTTGCATTCGTCACAGGTGTCTCTGACGAGTTTGTCAATGCAGATCCATTTTTTTCAACACGTTTTTTTCAAATCCTAAATTATTGTTGTTCAGTTGTTCATATAAACTTGTATTAATTTATGATTGTTCATTATTGTTCATACGGGTGTATATTAATTTAAAATAATGTATCATCTTTTTGTATATAATTTTATTTTATTTTACATTCATATTATCAATTTTTTCCACGTTAATTTTGGTTAAATTTTTTTTCCCTCAACGAAATTTTATATCAAACTCGTTGAATACAAAATTTTTGAAATTTTTTCCAAATTCGTTGAGATGATTACGATACGAAAATCAATTGTCTCGAAGGTGTGAGCATCAATTTTTCATTTTCCAACTTCATCGAACGATCCCAAACAAGATCCATGAAAAAAAAAATTCCACGTTCCTTCAAATCAAGGATATTAAAATAAATTTCACCCTGACGTTCGCAAATCAATTCGAATTCGAATGAAAATCAAACTCACGTGCTCGTAATCGTTTGAAAATAATTCATCGACTGATTCAAAGAGAGAAACGAAAAATAAAATGAGAATAAAATAAAATAAAATGAAATAAAATAAAATAAAATAAAATAAAATAAAATAAAATAAAATAAAATAAAATAAAATAAAATAAAATAAAATAAAATAAAATAAAATAAAATAAAATAAAACAAGAATAAAATAAAATAAAATAAAAATAGATGTTACAGAAACAATACATGAAAAATTCCACGCGCGTGCGCATAAGAGCCAAAAGAAAACATCCAAATAAGGCGGTCAGAGTGCAGAGTTTAGGCTCGGGATGGGAATGGCCTCGGTCGATGCATGGGTTCAAACGAAACAACGCCTAAACCGTTTGAATGCATCTTGTCCGGTTGCACGGACACAATTGCACCGACACTAACAGACGGAGAGAGAGAGAGAGAGAGAGAGAGAGAGAGAGAGAGAGAGAGAGAAGAGAAAGAGAGACACGCGCATGCAAACACACACACAAACAGATCACATGGATACGGTTGCGATAAAGAACGTTCACCTTGAGCCTCTTTGGCCGGCTAGTCCCATTAGAGCGAGAAGGTGGGGCGTGTCGAACCACCTAGTCCGGATTCCTAGTCCAGGGCCCTGGTTGTTCTTGATGCAGGTACCTCACTTACGCTTTTCATCGTTCATGCACGATGTGTGTTCGTGTGAGTGTGTGTGTGGCAAAAGCGAAAGTATCATATATAAAACACCACAAGGTGCGCAATGGCTTGTCTTATAAATAAATATATCTCGATATATATTTATATATTCATGTATGAGCTATTACATCAAATATCGAACAATTTTGGGCTTCACTATCTGGGATCTTTATGATATTTACATATTTACAGCACAAAGTGCGTGTTGAAAAAAAAATTCCCCAATTTTTTCGGATTTTTTTTTTTTCTATTATTTTGGCAGCTGTCAATTGACGTATTTTTTGTTGCTTTAATTTTCTTTTTCTTTTTTTTCAAGTATTTTTTTCACATGCCTACGGTGTTGAAAAAATGTATTGAAAATCTCTTCGTCACGTAAAATCGTCTCAGTTTTTCGAAGAAGATGTTGGTTTTTCATTTCAACGCTCGAAAATCCATCGAAATCGAATTTGAAGCGTAAAGAGCTGTTTTTCGGTGGTTGCCGAAATTTTGAAAAAATTTTCAGTACTCTCGTTGAAAAGTTGAGACGTGATTTCACGTGACAAAAAGATTTTTCAAACATAGAATTTAAAAAAAAAAAAAAAACTTAAGTCGTCTGAAATTTTATAATGGCATCTTCATTGCTGAAATTTAATTTTTTTTTTTATTTCAATTTTTTCAAACTATCAAAATTCGAGGTTACGATTTTTTCAAATTTTTTTTCTTTTTTTTTTCATTGAAACACAATATTGACGACCATTTTCGAAAGATCGAGAGTCTTTCAAACCGTTCGAGGCGTGTTTCCCCATGCATAAAGTTTTTTCAGAATTTTTCCGCGCGCGCTGTCAACGTCTGATTAATACGTACCGTAACTACTGACGTCGGTGGGTGTGTGTGTGTGTGTGTGCGCAGGCCGCATGCCGAGCCCCCACAGTGGAACAGGTACACCGATAATCAGACTTCGCGCACCGACAACTCGTCAACGCTATATCGACACGACGTAAAAAAAACAAAACCAAATAAAAGACAACATTATCAAGAAAAAAAATAGGATAACGAATAAAACAAGAAAAAAATCTAATAAACATACATTATGTATTATGTGTACGAAGAAACGGGACTCGATACCGAGAGTTCTTAATGTCATAATGACCGACTTTCAAGTGGAACTAAGCAAGTGGCGAGGGATGACAAAAAAATTAATGAAATAAAAAAAAAAAACTGGATTATTATATAATCTTGGTTGGTCGAGTGGGCACGTTCGTAATTGAATCTTGTTCTGTGTCTTGCCTTTTGCTCGCGATTGTCTTGTATTTATTTATTTATTTTCTTAAATTATTTTTTTTTTCGACTCAGAGGATTTCTACGTTACCGACGTTCGGAAATATTATCATTATTATTGTCGTTCTTGTTGTTGTTGTTGTTGTTATTATCATTCAAGATATTTAGGAATGAAGAAAAAGTCGTGACTATATTTTTATGATAATAATAATAATAATAATAATGATAATAATTGAAATAAAAATAATGATAATAACTTCTATTCGAATTGATAAATAACAAGACAAAAGTAAATTGTGAATTGTGACTCGAGTCTCAAGATTTTACATAACAATAGAATGACAATGAAAAAGATAGAAAAAGAAGAAAGAAAAAGAAAAACAGATCACCAACCAAGACAAAGAATAACGCAAGCAAATCGCGAGGATGGATAAAAAAAAAAAAAAAAGTAAAATTCTCAAAAAGTTGCGAGACTCCATTGAAACATAAATCCGGGATTAACGAGACAAACCGTGTGTTTGTTGCACCGATGGAAAATGCAATTTTACAAACAGCAACGAGACGTTTCGTCGCGTGTGAAGAAGTACATTTTTTTTTTCTACGTTATTCCTCACTCAGTTTCGCGTTTTGCCGGCGAGTCAATAGCGAAACACTGGGTGACGTGAAAAAAAAAAACCATTGCAACTTTGTGTGTACATTCATCACGGGCGATGCATCGGTGCGAATGGTGTTGCAGCGATGACGACGAGGTTGGGATAGTGTTGATGTTACAATCGTCAGATGTGTATAACTAACGATCCTTCAACCGATTCTCGACACACCCTGGATTACAGCTCGGGCAAAACCTCATAATTAATGCTGCACGTGGGTCAGAGTGCAATTGTGCAGTTGCAATCGAAAAATTATTATTATTATTATTATTATTATTATTATTATTATTATTATTATTATTATTATTATTACTATTGCTATTATTGACTAAGGATAAAGTCATGATAATATATACATTACTTCAGTCAAGAACAAGGAAAAGCTCATGAAAAATTATTTATACGATCGTTAGAGAGCTATGATACATGAGACACGATGAAAAATTAGACACTGGGTCAAATATTTTTCTATACACAACGACGATAAGCCACAGTGAGCCTCAACTTCATGTGGATTCACATGTGATACTTTTGAATCGTCGTTTTATACATAATCCACGGTGTCCAACAATAGACTATATTTTCAATGGAACACATTGAAGGACTCGGGCTTAGGGTTAATCTTTTTTTTCTTTTCTTCTTCTTCTTCTTCTTTCCGTCACATCAGTTGTTCAGGAAAAATGGTGATCGATGAAAATGACGAAGAAGCGAAATAAAAATAAATAAAATAAGAAAGAAAGAAAGAAAGAAAGAAAGACCAATGACTTTCTAATGCGACGATGATACTCGGTGAAACCGTTCGACGATGAAAAGTTTGAAAATATATATATTCGAGCTCGGAGATGGCAACTGTGACGCGTTCACTTAATCACCTTGAAAGGATGTCAATGGCAAGAGTAAAGAAGAAAAAATTAAAAACATTTTTTTTTTTTTTTTTTTTTCAAAAAAACATAAATTTTTTTATATATTTGCGAGTGTTCGGGATGAAGACGAGGCGTAAAATTGCGAGGGAGCTGTTTTAGAAAGGCACAGGATGCGACTCTCGTAAATTTCGATCGTGAATTCCGTCAGGATTTTAGTTTAATTGTCGATTGAATATAAAAACGACCGTGCATGAAAAAAAAAAAAAAAAAAAAAAAAATTGTCTGCCATGGCTAAATTGTGATCGCGCGAGTGGCGAACATTTTTTTCTTACTCACCAGAATGTACGACAGAAGCGTAAGATAAAAAAAAAAAAAAATTTAACGATCAGAAAAAACCAACGGGAAATGTTTTGGAATGGAACGGAAATGTCGGTGAATCTTTTGCACGAGAATTACTTAGCAGATTGTCGAAGATGTACATATATCTGTATGTCTTCGTTATCCACGTGTTTCCGGTGTCCACCGGGCGAGCGCGATGCGCGCGCGCGCATTTTGCGATGGTGAGTCGGAGAGAAAACGCTTGAGAGAGGAATTTCCACGGTCGCTCATCGGTCACCGACTTGCATGACCGTCTCGTGTGGAACGTCGTAACACACTTGTTCCTCTTTTACATTTCTTTTATTTGTAATATTATTATTATTATTATTATTATTATTATTATCATTATTTATTTTATCATTATTATTATTCGAACTTTTCATTATGCGTATCAAAATTTAAACATTGTTTCTTTATGATTTTTGGAAAACTGAGATGGAGATACGATTTATGTGTTCTCAGAATTTATTTTATTAATTTAATCTATTCATTTTATTTTATTTTATTTTATTTAATTTTTTTCGTATTTGGAGCATTTTTTATTGCTTCAACTAATTTCAATGATAGGTCAACATTTATTTAATCGTCTATTCCAGAATTTTCGTTGCTGACTTAACTGTGTTCAATCTGTCATTATCATTATTATTGATAATTTTTAGTTTCCAATAAGAAAAATCGACACACAAGCAACTTCATGATATTCGAGCTTCGATCGAACGCCGTTTGCCGTTTCATTTCGTCTCTTGTTAGATTTTTACAAGAAACCAAAAAAAATAACATCGAACATCGATTTTTCAAATTTTGAAAAAAAAAACAAACGACAACAAAATAACTTTTTGTCTGTCGTCATTGCGTTGGTTGGTTCTTCCGTTTGTTCTCGTGATGACGAGCAGAGACACACTCGCGTGCGACAACCACTCGGATCACCGACTACGGACAAACACACCCACACACACACACACACACACACACACACAATGAAACACACGTACATCAATCGCACGAAACCGGCGTTTCAGCTTTCTTCTTCTGGCGCGTGAAGACCGCTGATGAGGACATTACAACTGGCGGATCTCCAGTTTGCTCGAGAGCGAAAGACGGACGCGCGTCAACTTCCACCAGTCAAACAGCTGCGTGTGTGTGTGTGTGTGTGTGTGTGTGTGTGTGCGCGCGCGCGCGCGCAGCGATGCGCTTCACCGCGGAAAAAGTGAGGCTGATGAAGTCGACAAGTTTGTGTCTGATTCTTCACGTTCTGCACTTCCTCACCCAAAGCGTTTCGGTGGATTGTCAATTCGGTCACTCGTTTCCCCCCCCCCCCCCCAAAAAAAAAGACTACACCCTCAATTAACACGCCCCCCGTCTCGCTCTCAATAATTTTTTTTTATATTGTTTTATTTTATTTTATTTTATTTTATTTTGTTTCATTTTATTTTATTTTATTTTATTTTATTTTATTTTTTGTCAAACCGTTTTTTTTTTTCAATTTTTCATAATTGTGAATTGTTATTATTATTGTTGTTATTAGCATTATAATGATTCAGTCGTGTTTTGAGGGTTCCGTTTCTTAAGGGAAAAAAAAAGAAACTCTTAGTCCGGTTTTTTTTTTTTTCACCTCGTTCGAACATAATTTGCCGATTTTTAAGAAAGATCACCGAAGTAAAATTATTATTATTATTATCAACGTCATACAAGCTTGATCGTGGTGAAGAAGAAATTTATACGGTCGTGATTTATTACGTCGTGGGGGCCTCGTTGAGAGCTCGTTAGTATCCACGTGGAATGTGGAATATCGAAAACAATTCGTCGATTCGATTCGATTCGATCGTTGAGAACGATGAGAAACCGTAAAACCGGATTACGATCAACGCCTTTCACGTTTGTCTCGCATAAATGAAGAAATCAACTATCGGTTACGTCGGAAACAACATATATATATATTTTTTTTTTCCAAAACTATAAACCCGACAAATGCATCCGCACAAAAAATTTTCCGGTGAAGCAAAAAAAAAAAAAGAAAAAAAAAGAAAATCGTCCAAAACATTTTCAATACGATATAAATCACGAATCGAGTTATTTTTTTTTCGAATCATCTGATATGACACACAATTCAATTTTGTGCATTGAAAATAATTTAATAATAATAATAATAATAATAATGATAATAATAATAATAATAATAATAATAATAATAATAATAATAATAATAGTAATAATAATAATAATAATAATAATAATAATAATAAATTGATGATAAAATGAGTGCGAGGCTCAGGCAAACTGTGAAGAATGTGAAAATTCAACGAAATTCCACAAACTTCTTCCTCGTATCTCATAACTCATCCGTGAGATCCCAAACGCATCGATTAAAATGAAATGAAAAAATGAAAGACGAAGACAAAAAAAAGAACCTCGAGTGACGAACGATCGCTCAGAGTAGTCGGCGATACGGGGAATGATAAAATACCAACCGCTGAAGGAACTCGGCTATTAATTTGCGAGAGATTACGACTTTTACCGTGAGGAATCCGTGTGCGCTTCCCCGTTCCGCAATAATCCACCGGCAGGAAAAAAAAAAAAACAACCGACTGCGACTGTGAAAAAAAAAAAATAAATAAACTGCGACGAAGAACGGGAGACGACGGGTTCAAGAGACCAACTCGAACGCACCTGGCGAATGAGATAAAAAAAAAGACACGTAGAAAATTTATCATCGCTTTCCCAGCTGGAAAACTTGATGAATTTTCGGATTTTTTTTTTCTGCCGCATTAAACAATTGAGAAAATAATGGAGAAATTATTATTTGCGATGCGGATATACATAACCTAAAAAACATAAAATTGAAAATGATTTTTATTTTTAAAAAATAAAAAAAATAAAAATAATTTTTATTAAAAAAAATTAAAATTAAAACGATTTTTATTTTTTAGGTTATGTTTGCCTGCCAATTTTTTTTGTTTTTTTGTTTTTTTGTGGTATAATTTTTTATAATACACAATTTTTTCCGATGATTTCGTTTTTCGCACCACCGGTTTCGTATTAAACTCGAAAATATGACATTAAATGATTTGAAAAACATTGGAATGAATTCAGGCAATGCAGATGGTGATTTTAAAAATCGTGAAAAAATATGAAAATTCGTTTTTCATGGTCCTGAATTATTCGAAAGGTGGGCAGCGATACTTTTCCTTTTTTTAAGCCAAATGAGAACCACCCCAATATATATATATATCCATATATATATATATAGATACTAATAGTACGAGTCTGAACGATTCGAGTGTCGCACGCGACACGCACTTGTAATTACGAGTTTTCGTATTCCCCCGATAGCTTACATTAACCTGCTCTCCACACGTTTCTCGTGCAAACGTGCTTGAAGAAGAAAAAAACCATAAACACGTACACACACACGTACACACCGAGCACGTTCGCGTTGAACGAGAAAATGGCAATGACTCTTTTTTTCAAAGTCGACCGACACGTTTGACATTTGTTTTCCAACGGAATTTCCACGGGGCCAATGAACGTCTCTGGATTCTCGATCGACCACACAAACGCCCTCCGTATGATCAGACGGAAAATACAAAAATAATTCCATTTTTCTTCAATCATTGTAAATTACGTCGCATGCAAAATTTGACTCATAAAATTATTATTTTTTTTTTTTTTTTTCGCCAATCGCAAAGCCGGATAATTGATTCCTAATTTTAATGATTGAAATCAAGTGCCTCAGTGAAATTCAGAGCTTGTCGAATAATTCGAATGATCAATGTAACATTTATTTATCAATCAAGTAACTCGAATAATTTTTTTTTTTCATTTGTCCGGAAAATATTTTACGATCGTCCAGCGATGGAATATCGTTTGTAAAATAGCTTTCGTACAACGTAGTTTCTATTGACGAAGGTAAATACGCGATGTAGAAGACCGCGCATGCGCGTGAATCGCGATCGAATGACAATGAAATGTATCGTCGATGATCGTGCAATTTGATCGTGTCGATGAAAATGGAAAGTATTTTGAGATGGAAAGCCATCGACGAATATCGTAAAACCCGATCAGCTGGCAACGAACAATTTCTATTTCCGATCTAACGGGTGAGTGGAAACGAAAAAAAAAATCGGTTACGCGAACGACGCGGATATGTTCGAATCGGTGTCACGCTTTCTGCACGAGTTGTCACGGTTTATATATATATACATATATATATATATATATATATATATATATGTCGTATGAGAACAAGTGAAAGACAACAGAGGACGAGGAATGTAGAAATTAAATAAAATGAAAAAAAAAAATGTTTAAAACGTTAGCAACCTCGAACAAGAGTGATAATAAAAATTGCATGAGAACCGAGTCAATCAAGCCAACGTTTGCTCGTTCAAGTCTCGAGGAATTTCACCCGAGACGGTGAGAACGATCCGCCACAACGCTAAAAGATTCATGCGCTTGTTTATTATATGTATCAGGGTGGTCCTTAATGAGGGTGTTGACGAATTTTGACACGTGCACCCCCCAGATGAGCTTGAAATGAATTGATAAAAATATGTGCGAAACCCCAGCACTGTAATCTAGTGGGAAGACGTGCCTGTAAGCTCGTTTTGTTTCCCATCTGAATAACATGGGATTTCCAAACTGATTCGGTAATTATTTTTTCGAGTTGTCCCTGAACACGCGAAAAATTCTTTATTCACATAGATCCATCGTCAATGGGTATAACTACTTCCACATTTTTTTACAAGACACAAACACAAATAAATTTCAATTTGTGTTGAAATCGGTTTATCAGTTGTTATCATCGTTCATCGGTTCGCCGTTATCGATAATACGCAGTTGAGGTCTTGTAAAAAAATCGCACGAGTAGTTACACCCTTTGACAATAGATCAGTGTGAATAAAGACATTTTTCGCGTCCTTCGGGACAACTCGTAAAAATAATTACCGAATTAGTCTGAAAATCCCATGTTATTCAAATGGGAAACAGAACGAGCTTACAGCCACGTCTTCCCATTGGACTACAGTGCCGAAGTTTCGCACATATTTTTATCAATTCATTGCGAACCTATCTGGGGGGTGCACTTGTCGAAATTCGTCAACACCCCCATTAAGGACCACCCTGATACATACAGTGTATAGTGTATCACATACGGCGGCAATCGGTCGATGAAGAATCTTCGTCGACTCCTCGTTTGCATGCGAAAACCCTGAAAATTGCATCTGTCTGATCTCGTCAACCCAAACCCACTTACCAATTCACATCTCTCTTCTTCGTTTATTCTTATTTTCATTTTTTCGACACCCGTTACACGACACGACGACGGCTTGATGAATGCTTAATATTCAAAATTACCCGTCAAATTTGAGAGGAAAAAAATGAAAAATTAATTGGCTTCCGAATGATTTTTTTTTTCTTTCTTGTGCAATGACCATGTTGCATACACAAACCGTTGTATATATAATTCATTTCGTCTCATTAATCATTCATTTATTAGCCTAAATATTTATTCCACGAAGCGACAGCACGCCAACAGGATATCCAACCGGTGACACGTCATCGAGATGCCCAATCGAATTTAATGATACCAACTACTTCGGTCCATCGAGCAATCAAAATTTGAATCGTTAAATGGTCATCATCGAAAATTGCTATGACACAAAATTCGCAACTCTTATCGAATAAAGAAAAAAAAGAGAGAGATGTATATATACCATACATGTGTATACTATATAGAGACTGTATACAGTGTATAAGAAATTCAAACATTGAAAGTTTATATACAAATAATAATAAAGTCTATATAAATTATATGCAGTTCATATAAATATCTAAATTGTATATAATTTATATTTAAAATTTATATAGACTTTATTATTATCTGTATATAAACTTACATATATATAGAGTTTATATAAATATCTAAACTGTATATGATTTATATTTGAAATTTATATAGACTTTATTATTATTTGTATATAAACTTTCAATGTTTGCATTTTTTATACACTCTATATAGTCTCTATTAGTCTGAATACAGATTATACACATATATATATCTTTTATTAAAATTTCATTTATATAATTTATTGTAAATATCGTTGAATTTAACGTGTTTGCATTTTTTATAGACCACAAAAAAAAACATATAAACACATAAAAATATATTTAACATTTTCTTCCTCGAAGAAACACAATCACTCGTCAAAAAAATTAATCATCCAAAATTTAAAAAAAAAAACAAATCCAATCCGACTGCAATTGCAGTGACAAACATCGTCGTAACCGATAAACGTTACGTGAAAAAAAAAAAAGAAAAAGAAACATTCTTCAGCGACCTGCAATTGTCGTGAACAAACGTTGTCGTGCGTCCCCGCCGACTTATTGTCATGGCTGAAATAATTGTTATTACCGTGCGAAGTTGCATTGCAGCGACGGGCGATAATGTGGCACAATAAGTCTCTCTGGTGTGTGTGTGTGTGTGTATTACGAAAGTGTGGTAATTCATCGTTTCCGAGATAGTGAATATCACCTTCGAGTGTGAGCAGTACCACGCGGTTTAATGCACTTGCACCGACCACGTCTTGTACGTAATATATAGATATATATATATATAGTGCAGCGACTAACTGCATCGGAGGGGAGGTGGGGAGGGGGGGGGGAAATCACTGTTGCGGAGATAATATTGCCAGAGGTCTAGTTGGTTTGTATATATATCAACACTAACGCGAAAATGGAATATGCATTGCAAAGTGCACCAGCATACACACACATGCACTGGTATATTTATGGATACACGTGTATTTATGCATATTTATGTATGTTTCGAACGATATGGCGAGAACTATACGTTACACACTATCCAATGCACTTTTACGATGCTTACGCGTTATAGTTAACTATACTTCTCGAAAGAATTTCCAGGATTATTATAAAATATTTCATCGCACTGAGAGAGACCAATAGATAGCGATATATTATTTACTAAATTAAAATTATATGATATTTAATTTATTTTAATAAATAAATAAATATGATATTGAATTAATTTTCATGAATAATTTTCGCTTACCCACAAATTCGAATAAAATATTAAATTTTTTTTTAATTCAATTATTTTGGCTTACGTAAATTTAAATATGATATTTAATTTTTAGCACAGAGGTTTTTAATCCGAATCACACGCGTGGATGCACTCCAGCGAAATTGAGCTAACTCGCGAATGGCAGGGGCAGGGGGGGGAGGGGGATCAACGCATCGAGGAATCGTGAAATTTTGTTATGTACCCAAGTTGGCGAGTAACGCTTCGTCGACGATAATTTTTTTTCCCCCGACTTTCACTCGGTCAAACGCAAAAGATCGCGATAACCAACGAATGCGCACACACGGTCAATCAAATTCACAATGTCATTACGAACATCACGAACATGTGCGTCACGATATCCATGTTATCTCATTTATTGAAATTCTTGAAAAATATGTTCAAAGAATAATGAAAAAAAAAAAAAAGCCAATAATATTTTTTATTTATTATATAATTTCATAATTATTAATTTATCATATTAATCGTCGATGTTTTTTTTTTTTTGACCGAACCGAAAACACGAAAAAAAAGAAAAAGGAAGAAGAAGTTCTTTCGGGTTACAAAGAGACACGTAGATCGTTATCCGAGCTACCGGTTATTCGTCGGTCGCCCGTCGGAGAAGTGAAAAATTGCGGGCTCGTCACTAATCGGGTTAGCTTAAACGACGATCGTTAACACGTTGCTCCGAGAAATAATAACTGATAGCCCCCCACCCCCCTCCACGGCTCTGCCGACCCGGGTGAGGCTGTTTAAGATGACGATCGCGAAAAAAAAAAAAAAAAAAAAAAAAACATTATCGATGCGGCATCTGTTGTGGGATCATACTCCGTGAATACCGGTAGTCTCATTGAATCGACCGAAATTGAATCGACCCATGTACGGACGATATGTCTCGACAACCACGTGACGATTATAAACTGTACGGTTAACCGGCGTCCTTGAAAAGTTGTTTCGTACATGTAATCATGAAATTTTTTTTTTTTTTGCCGTATACCGGATCGGCATCGTGAATTAATTCGGATAAAATCAAGGAAGAAACGAAAAAAAAAATAACGGTGCAGCTGCACGAGTCGATGACACGTCGATCGAATAAGTGAATTATATTTTATATTTATACATATATACGTTATATATGTTTATGCATATATAAAATAAAAAAAAATTTAACGACCGACCTGATGATAATAATAATTATGGACTAATTATTCTCACAATTTTATATAGGATTGAATCAATGAGAATTCAATCATCCAAACATGAATGAAAAAAATATATATATAGATATGTATATATTATTTTATAAAACTAACAATATAGTTAATTATATGTTAATGTTTACTAATTATGTTGATACTTATATTAGCAATATTATAGGTTTATGAAGTGTTATAAATAATTTAACCTCAGAATTATTATTATTTTCATAAGAAAAATCTAATTATTGTAAAAATAGTAACATAAATTTTGATGAATAATGAATAATGGTAAACGGTATTTCGATACGATCGAATTAATTGATTGTCCGAATTATCTTACGATTAAAGAGAAGAAAAAAAATTTTTGTGGCACCCCGCAGACGAATTATTTTCGAATCAATCATTTTTACATGCAAAGTATTGTTACTATTATTTTTACAGATTTTCATGTGTATGCATATTATACATACATATATATATATCGGTGGAAAGCGCGAATAATGCTTTTGAGGTCGTAAAACTTGGCTATTAATAAATCCCCATTGACGAGATCAAAGTCTCCGTGACGACGATGAAAAAAAAAATAAAAATAAATAAAACAAGAAAAAAAAATCACACAAAAAAACAAAAAAAAAAAAGAAGTCTCGAGCAATCTCATTCGTCGGAGACTGTCCCGGGGAGTCTCAATTCCAAGATCATCAACCCCATCGAGTTTCTTCATTCGTTCACGTTTCCTCGTAGTCCCCCCTCCCCCTCCTCCCGCCCCTCGATCGACCGGTGCAATTATACGGACATTGCACGAGTCACGTGACGTAAAACATCGGTTCGCTCTCGTCTCGCTCGATCCCGATCGAAACACACGAATCCAATTCGTTCGACCGACGTTTCAATCACGGATAAATATATATATATATATATATATATATATATATATATATATATATATATATATATATATATATATATGTAATAAAATGAATGAATAAATCGACAAAAACCTCGAACAAGATTAAAAATTTTTTTTTTTTTGTAAAGAACCCAAAGTCGTCTCGGATTAGTCGCTACTGGCATACCGGCTCCCGTTGCATGTCGCACCTGTTTGCAAACTGGTCCAACGTCGTCTCGCCCGTTCTGCAAACACGAGCAAAAAAAATAAAAAAATAAAAAAATAAAACACGGGCCTTGAGTCTCGAACGAATATTTCGAAGGATGCCGCGTGATGATGAGGCCGCGAAAGTCGAGGCCAAGTTCACGATTGCACGCCGTTTTTTTTTCCGGGTTCCTCGTGTCCGACGTGAAAATCAGCGATGGAGCCAATTTTTTTTTTCTTTCAATACAAATAAATCAATGAATAATCAATATTCCGTTTCATCGAAACGATTTGATTTCCTTTCGACAATCACAATCGTAAATTTCATCAACGACGGGATTTATCTCAATAAAACCCGTTGGTTGATGTGGAAAAACGATTGACACGAATAATCTCGTTCAGACTTGGCAGAGACAAGCACGAAAAAAAAAAAAAAAAAAAAAAAGATAAAATTGCAATTGCATGAATGCAAAATGTGGATGGCAAATGCACGACGACTTCGAGACGAGATGCTGCTCGAGGATTGTGCAACAAGCAAATCGTAATGCAATCGAGAGAGAGAGAGAGAGAGGGAGAAAAAAAAACGTAGATTGCGTTTACTCGGATTCCGAGTGATGAGATGTACAAGCGCGCAAGGATAAGGCCAAGTTCGAGGTGTCGGATCATCGCACTTAGGCGGTCGATGGTGTGCGTCAGCCGCATGAGCGAGTTTTACATTCACGATCATCGCGCGAGAGAGACTGAACGGGATTTTGTTTTTTTTTTTTTTTTTTTTTTTTTTAATTCTCGTAAACGCCATTCGCGTGACTGGGTAAGAGAACGTGAGAACGTGCGATCGATGCCACTTGAGGATAATTGCGATGCCGAGTCAAAATTTTCTCCCTTTGAAACTATTTTGTTTCAGCCCGGTCCCCATAATGCACACGTGTTTCGAATTTTCGACTTTCGAAGCCATTGTTTTGTCGTTCGAAACGTTGGGATCGCGTAATTTCGACCCTTCTGAACTCCGCTGGTTTTGAATTTCGAGCCTCTACCCGCCCATGTCCAAGGATAATCATTCATTCAATGAAAATTTATTTTAAATAATAAAAAAAAATTAATAAGAAAATATATATTATAAATTTTAAAAAAATGAAAATTTATTTCAAATTAAAAAAAGAATGTATTTTAAATTTTGAAAAATGAAAATTTATTTCAAATTAAAAAAAAAATAAAAATGTATTTTAAATAATAAAAAAAAATTAATAAGAAAATATAATTTAAATTTTAAAAAAATAAAAATTTATTTCAAATTTTTAAAAATGAACATGTATTTCCAATAAAAAAAAAATAAAAATGTATTTTGAATAATAAAAAGTAATAATCATGACCAATTCAAACGTAAATTATTTTTTTTACAATTGATTAAAATATTTGATAAATCTGATAAAAATTCATTATCATTTGATTCGAAAAGTATTTTAAATACATTTTCATTGAACGAGAATGCCCATCCCTGCCCGTGTCGTGGCATTCGGGGGGGTGCAGTTGGCGAATAATTGCACAAATGTCGATGGAGATCGGTAACGAAGATCCTTTGCGTATACGAGTCACAGTGATCGACGTGGCAAAGGTCAGGGGAGAATGTGAACAGCGGGTTATAACTTCGAAGGTTCGCACAATGCACAACACTCTCGTCGCACGGTGCATCTCGGTGCATCTCTCGGTGATGCAGACCGTGCGACTCGACCTTAATTCCACACTCTCGTCGCAAATATAATCACAATACTCGTCTGCACACGAGTTCGAAACTCCAATTCGTGAGTTAACAACATTTTTCCAACAATTAAATTAACTTAATTATTTTCAAATGAATTGGGTTAATTATTTTTAATTGAATTGAGTTAATTAAATTAATTATCGCATTTTTATTCGAACATGCGTATTGTTTTTATTGTCGAAACAATTTTTCTATTACTATTTTGATTTTGAAAAAAAAAAAATATGATAAATCACATTTGTTGCATTGAAGTTACTGAAAAAACTGAAAAAAAAACAAACAATCCATCGATGGATCGATTAAGGCATACACGTAATTTCGCCGATTTTCGAAGATATTTTTCTAGACGCGGATTAAAAATAATTGTAATAAAAATTTAAAAAACTTAACATTTTTTTCACTCAATTCTTTGGCGTTATTTTATTTTCTATATTTTTTTGTGTCATTGAAATTGTTGTTTCTGCGGTTCACGTGATAAGTGATGATACTAAGAATATGTTGTAAAAATTTCTAATCGATCCGAACCTTCGTTCGAGAGTTATAACTTTCACGAGGTTCAAAAATAGTTAATCGTGGAGAAACGGTTTTGAAATTCACGTTCCAAATGCTGTAACTCTAAAAATTTTTGAAATTTTTCCATTCTCCAAAGCTCAAAATATTCCTAACCGTTCAAACTAATGAAATTAAAAAAAATAATTTTTGAAAAAATTAAAAAATTTCGAATTTTTTCGTTTTTTTAAATTTTTTTATATAAGGCCTTAAAATATCGACCACATCCACAATTGTGAGACTAACTAATCAACGACTAAATACTGACCCGCAATCACGTTGCTCGCCACTCTCGACTACACGGTACACAATAATCCATCGATGCAAAAAAAAAAAAAAAAAAAAAAGTTGCATTCTTAACGCCTCGTAGAATCGTGCAAATGCAATTCTCAATTCTAAGGTCGATCGTGAGGATTGTAAATTTTCTCAAAGGTCAGCCCACGGTTGTTTTCTCGGCCCGAGACACCGCACGATCGTGTATAGTGCAGCAGTTGCAGTTGCAGCTGCAGCAGCGGCGAACACCTGAACCTGACGATAATCACGCGAGTAAGACGTCAGGAATAATTGCAGTTCTGTGCACCACCTTCGATGGTGGTGCATTTTGTGATGGTGAGATCGTCGATGGTCGAATTGCGATGTGCCCGATCGGTAGCCGAGTTAATGGGTCAATCGTTTAACAAATTGACCTCGTGTTACCATTTTTGCATTATTTTTATTTATTTTTCATATACATTTTTTATTGTTTACGATCGTTTGGCGATTATGTGCCATGTATCTATATAAATATTCATGCATATAAATATTATTCGTGTATGCAATCATTGAAAGTTCACAAAAATTGAAAGTTCTCAAAGTGCATTGTCATTTGTTTATTTTATTGACACTCATGCATCTGAAATTTGTGACATTTATAAATCAATGATTCCGTCAGCCTTGATAAATAAATAATTATCAAATGTATAATAATTTAACAACTATACATTAATTTATAGATAAATAAATATATATTAATTTATTTAATGTTGTTAAATTATTATATCTAAATCAAAATAAATTCAACATATACATTATATACATGTTGAATTAATTATTAATAAATACAGTAAAAATATATATATGTATATATATAAATCGATATTATATTAATAATATCAAATATTAAATATTCTTATATATTTTTCTCGATATTCATTAAATAATTAATTTACATATGATAATTGATCGACGATTGATTTATTTAAATTAGCAAAGTAATTTTCGTTAAAAACAAAAAATACAAGAATGCAAAAATTCTCGTTGTGGCACATATTATTTATCAATGTCAGGCACGATTTACGGTTGCCGAAAATTGTTCCGTATTTTTTTTTTTTTTTTTTTTTGAATAACGTCGTTTCCTTATCTCTCATCAAATCCTTCCGTTTACCTCGTACGTGTGCAATGCGCATGCGCACGCTGTCGCACATGTGCAATGCGCATGCACAGCTGGCTCATTTTGTTTTTTTTTTTTTTGTTTTTTTTCGTTCCTTCTTTTCCATGTTTAACTTCCGCCTTGTCGCGCGAACACGTTCTTCCTTCTTTTCTTTCTTATTTCTTCGTTCTCGTTTTTTTTTTTTTTTTTCAACTTTTCGTGTACGTTAACGACGTACGTGCGTTCCGCGGTACCGTAAATTGGGTCCCCACCAGGACCTCCCACCGAAAACGTCGAATTATCATGAGAACCCGTCTCCCTCGCGCAACGCACAATGCATTATGGATTTCGAACCCACGCTTTCGTTCGTATATATATGCCATAATCGCAAAGTTAAAAAAAAAAACAAAACAAAACAAAACAAAAAAATACAAGCTTTGAAAAAAATAAAAACATCCAAATAAATTAAATTAAACAACAAAACGAAAAAAAAAACAATTGGGTCCAATAAAAATTCAAATTTGAGCGAATAGAAAAAAAAAATTCAAACGAAATAAAATGCAATTTCATTCACCGCATTTATCAAAAATAGATTGAACAAATTAACGAATAAACAATCGCGAAGGAAAATTCAACGCGAGCTTGAAAAAAAAAATAAAATAAAATAAAATAATCATAAATAGAAAAATTGACTAGAATAAAAATCGAATTTGTGTCGAATTTTTTTTTTTTCCATTTCCTTCAATTTTTTTTTCCAAATCTCATTAATCGTGCGTGAATCTGAATATTCTGGTGGTAAAAATGAATTAATTGTAGCGCGAAATATTGTGCAACGAGTTGGAGAAAAAGTTTGGGAAAGTGGCTCACGATAATAATACGAAGCTCGATAGTCTGCTACGGTGATACGAGGCGTGTGGCGGCAGGAGGGGGGGGGGAGGGATCGCAAACAGCCTGGTGAGCCTACGCAACATACGGACAATTTGGCAAGCATGAAAACGCGTTGCTGTATTACGTTAGACGTATTTGCCGAAGCGAATTAGGGAAATAATTGCGTGTCATAATATATATATATATATATATATATATATATATATATATATATATATATATATATATATATATATATATATATTAGCACGTTAGGCCAATTCCATTTGGGTAGCGTTGCATCGCGTTTAAAAACCCATATGAGCCGGTTGGATCAGCGGGAAAAAAAAAACGAAATTGTGAGACTCGTGACGACGAAACACGCGTTTGCTGTTTAATTGAACAAATGTGAAAATTTCGAACGACCACGTAGAAGTGCAACGGATTCGTGTGTTACGTTCGTCGTTTGTAATTCAAACTTGATATTTTCGATGTCTCGTTTGCGTCGAAACGACGACGACGACGAAATCGTGTCTTGCGCAATTATACTTAATAATTATTAATTGCATAAAAAAAAATTATATATAATTATCTGCATATATATATATATATATATATATATATGTATATTATTATTATATGTATGCACATGTGCATACATAATTTATTCAAAAAATTGTCCAACCTCGGATATTCAATTTTCCAAAAATCTCGTCAATTTTTATTTTTATTTTGTGTGTGTGTGTTTTTTTTCCTTTCTTCATTTATTCTTCATTTATCCTTTCCAATTAATCGGTTCAATGTGGCTGAGCGAGTGAAAAAAATTATTTTGAAAAAAATACACGCACACAATTTTAACGACGAGAAGAAAGTCAACGAGCGCGGCATCACTGATCTTTTCTCATCCTTTTTTTTATTCTCTTTTATTCACATTTTTGTTTTACCGCTTTGTCACGTTGCATTTTACTTGTCTCTTTTTTTAATTTTTTTTTATTTTCTTTTTTTCGTTTTCTTTCGGGCACGGCGAATACGAAAAAAAAAAGAGAGACGTCGGTGAAGAGATAGCGATCGTCGTGCGATAGGCACGGCGCGTGTGTGTCATGCTCGCTCGCGCGCGCGCGCGCCCCGCGACGTCCGAGCTGTCTCGGACACAGCCGGTTCAACCTTTCTTCTTTCTCATTCTTTCGTCTCACACGAATCGTTATGCTCTATTTTTTTTCAATTTTTTTCGTTTTTCTTTTTTCTTCTTTTTTTTGTCGTGACTTGGTTTCGTTACAGTCAATCTTCTCGTCTTTATATAATCGTTTATCATTCCGAATTAACTCACACACACACTCACACACACACACACACACACACCGAACATCAAGATATAGAAAGTCCCAAAGGCATAAAAAAAAATTGAAAAAACAAAAAAAAAATCTTGCCTGCACAAAAAAATTATTCGCGACGTAAAATAAAACAAATATACATGTATATATATATACATATACATCTCTAAAAAATGATAACGAATGATAAAGGAACAAAAGAGATCGAAGATTCGACATATTTTTTCCCACAATTGTTTATCATTTATTTATTTATTTATTTTTTTGTTGATTCGTTTGATTAATCGTTTTTGTTTGTTTTTTTTTTTTTTCTATCGATTTTTCAGAAGCAACGTCCGATCAATCGACGGCATCGTCATTTTGGAGCCCGTCCGTGAAAACCGGAAATATCTTCGGCCAGGACGATTCGTCGCGTTTTTTCTCATCGGCTCACGGAATCGTGCAAACGCATCCGGGTAACAACGGTTTTCAAAGCGGTTTCGGTGGCATCGACAATCTCGGAAGTTTGGGGGTTACCCAGAGACCACCGCGAACCCGACCTCTGGATTACAGCGAACGCGCGACCGCCGAATTACGGAGAAATCCGGCGCTATCCGCGCCGGACGAGTGCGCCCGTGCTTGTCGCGAGGGCGAACCACCCCGAATATGTTATTATCACTTTACCCTCGAACACTACACCGTTCTCGGAGCGTAAGTCAACTTTAAATAATAATAATAATAATAATAATAATAATAATAATAATAATAATAATAATAATAATAATAATAATAATAATAATATAATAATTATTATATGATAGTAATATCATTGTTCTACATGATATTTTTCTAATTATCGACAATTGTCACTGCGGATGAAATTTTTATTAGAAAACATATTATTATTCAGGGCATGTCAAGTGTGCACGCCAAACGCGACAAACACCGTTTGGAGTCATTGCCAATGCGTATTGGCGGACGGTGTGGAGCGTGGAATTCTCACGGCCAATCGTATGATACCCGGACCGAGTATACAGGTGTGCGAGGGTGACAAAGTCGTGGTGGACGTTGAGAATCACATGCAGGGCATGGAAGCCACTCTGCATTGGCACGGTATATGGCAAAAGGGTTCGCAGTACTACGACGGTGTGCCTTACGTCACCCAGTGTCCCATTCAGGAAGGAACGACGTTCAGGTTAATTTTTGTTCAACCATAATTAATTAACATTTCAACTATCCATAACTACATTTTAAGTTGATTATTTAATATTATATTTTATACAATTTAAGTTTTTTCATTCAATATTGTATTTTATACGGTTTAAGTTTATTCATGAATATTATATTTTATACGTTTTAAGTTTATTCATGAATATTATATTTTATCATTTTATCATGAAGCCGAAGTTTTAAGCAAGATGCATTGATTTTTTTTTTTTCAATTTTTTAAAATTGTATTTACCGTGTTCACCGTAGAATTATGACGGGGCAGGGTCCATATGACCCTCCCCCTGTTCGGGAATGAGGTGCGGCAACGAAAAAAAAAAAAAAAAAAAAAAAAAAAAAAAAAAAAAGTTTTTGAAAAAGGATTAAAATATTGATTCGGTTTATCAGGTATCAATGGACAGCCGGAAACGCGGGAACTCACTTTTGGCACGCTCACACGGGTCTGCAAAAGATCGACGGTCTTTACGGCAGCATCGTCGTCCGTCAACCACCGAACAAAGATCCGAACAGCAATCTGTACGACTACGATCTGACGACTCATGTGGTGCTTATAAGCGATTGGATGCACGAAGACGCGGCCGAAAGATTTCCCGGACGTTTGGCGGTAAATACCGGTCAGGATCCCGAAACCGTGCTCATCAATGGAAAAGGACAATTCAGGGTACGAAAACATTAACCCATCGCATAAAATATATATTTTTCACAATTTCGAGACTAAAAAAATAATATCTGAGATGGTAAAATGTATTTTTTTCTGATTCACGACTTTATATGATTTTTTAAAATCGTTTTTAAAATTTTTTTTTGGTTTCATTGTAGGATCCCAATACTGGATTCATGACCAACTCTCCGCTGGAAGTATTCACTATAACTCCGGGACGTCGTTATCGTTTCCGTCTCATCAATTCGTTTGGAACCGTTTGTCCCGCTCAAATAACCTTTCAAGGACATCAATTGACCCTCATAGCGACCGACGGTGAACCCGTTCATCCCGTTGCCGTCAACACCATCATATCTTTCTCGGGTGAGACTTTTTTCGTTGTCGTAGTTTTTTTTTTGATCATAAGTATTTTTTTTTTAAACCTCGAAACGTCGAGAAAAACGATTTTTTTTCAATTGAACGGTGTCGTGCACCCTTTTTTGGACGATGGAAATGTTTTATTGGCTCATGTTTTTTTTGTTATCCACCATATATATATTTTTTTGTTTTTTTTCATGTGACAAGGTGAACGTTACGATTTTGTGGTATCGGCCGATCAGCCTCCGGGTGCGTACTGGATTCAGCTTCGCGGTCTTGGCGAGTGTGGTATAAAACGCGCACAAAATTTGGCCATTCTGCGTTACGCTCGTGGTCCGTATCAGCCGAGTTCCGCAGCCCCGACTTACGACCTTGGTCTTCCACAAGGCATCGTGAGTAACACGAACGAGATACCAGAAAATAAAAAACGATTTCTCATTTCATAGCGATTGATTTTTCCGATCCGCGAACGTTTGAATTGGTTTTTTTTTCATGAAGCTTTGTATTTGCAGGTGCTGAATCCCCTCGACGCCATTTGCAATCAAGCTCGTGAGGACGCAATTTGCGTTAATCAATTGAAAAACGCTAAACACATCGACGAAGCGATTCTTCAGGAACGTCCCGACGTGAAAATCTTCTTGCCATTCCGTTTCCTCTTCTACAGACCCGAGGAAGTCTTCCAGCCCAACACTTACAACCGTTTCTTGGGTACGTGGACGAGTAAAATACGACGGGGGATCGATAGATCAGCTCGAAAGTAAACGAAATGTCCTTTGTGATTTTGTTGTACGATGAAAATTGGCAGAGTTATTGGCGTTCGAAGTTCGTGCCAATCGCAGAGGACGGTGGAGACGCGTTGCTCCAAGGTCATTCGGTTGTTCGCTGTGATTGGCTGGACATTTCGAACGCTCCTAACTCGACCAATTTTCATCGTAGGACAAAAATTCAAAAAGCATTTCGTTCTCTATCGAGACGATCTAACCTTCTGTCCGATTACTTTTGTAATTCATACACTTTTGGGATTCACGAACGATCGTTAACGAATCTGAACGATTTTCATTGACAGTCGCACCGACCGGCGATCACGTTATATCTCTGGTGGACGAGATTTCATTCACGTTCCCACCCGCGCCACCTCTGTCCCAAATCGACGACATACCACCCGAACAATTTTGCAACGGTGACAACAGACCGGCCGATTGCGGGGCGAATTGCATGTGCACTCACAAAGTCGACATTCCTCACAATGCGATCGTCGAGGTTGTTCTCGTTGACGAAGGTAACGACATTTTGGTTGCCGATTCTTCTTACTTTTGAACTTACCGATTTTTCGAACGATACGATTGCTAATCGGGGATTATAATTTTTTTTTTCCACGCAGTACAACAACCGAATCTCTCGCATCCGTTCCACTTGCACGGTTACGCGTTCAACGTGATCGGTATGGGACGTTCGCCCGACAAAAACGTGAAGAAGATCAATTTGAAGCACGCTCTGGATCTCGACAGGCGAGGACTTTTGCACAGAGAATTCAATCTTCCGCCATCGAAGGACACGATCGCCGTGCCGAACAATGGTTACGTGGTCTTTAGATTCCGTGCTGACAATCCTGGTGGGTTACCGATTTTTTTTTTTTTTTTCGTTTCAACGATCCATCGATCTGACCGATTGAAAATCCAAACGAATGAAAATTTTACATGTGTCTTTGTCGATTCAACAGGTTATTGGTTGTTCCATTGTCACTTTTTGTTCCACATCGTGATCGGTATGAATCTGATTCTTCACGTTGGCACGCACGCCGATATTCCACCGGTACCTCCGAATTTTCCGACGTGCGGCGATCATCTTCCACCTATAACGCCACCGTTACCGATCGAAAGCTCACTGTATCACTGATACGACGTTTAAATACGAGTTAACGATTTTTACTCGATTATCGTAATTAATATAAATATACTGAATCGTGTTTTTTTCATCACGATCGCTATCAACGAATATACCGATCGTGTGAAAATGTGCCTTGATGAAATTCACATTTCCATCGAAACGTCATTGACAACGTTGCAAAAAAAAAAACATTGTAGTAACGTAAACTTGATTATCCGATTTTTTTCTGTTCTTTTTTTCTCTCTCTCTCTCTCTCTCTCTTCATTCTTCGTGATTTTTTTATCGAATTTCCCCGATCGTTATCAACATCAACGCGCAAAGAGGCAAAGAGAGAGAGAGAAAGAAAATAAGAGTAAACGATTTATAGCGATCGCTGAAACAAAATCACTCGAACACGACGAAGAATTTTTTTAGTTTTTTTTTTTCATCATTATCGTTCGTCGCTCGTCAAGTTATGAATATTTATTGAATTTTCTGAAACGCACCGGAGTCTCGCTCGACCAATCGTAAGCGATCATGCAATCGTCGTTTCATCATTCTCTTATCTATTACACCCGAAGATTTTTCGTTCGAGGTCGCTGTTTTTTTTTTTCTTCAATTTTGTAAGATTAAAACGATTGTTTGTGAAATCGATCGAGCTTGACTGTGGGCGATCCATATCCTGCTAAATACGTGCGTGTAAGAATGTTAACATTAATTTTATTTCATATCATTATATTGTATTATTATTATTATTGTTATTATTATTATTATTATTATTATTATTATTATTATTATTATTATTATTATTATTATTATTATTATAAAATTTTGTAAATAATTTAGTATCAGAATATCGTTGTCAGTGGGCAACGAGTTTATCATTAGAGTAGAAAATATAAGAAAATAAATAAAGAAAGGGGCAGGGGAGGGAAATAATCGTGAAACAAAGGAATCCATAAATTCGTGTAATTCTCAACGACTTTGGAATGTTCTTTGATGAACGAAATTTCCATTTTTTTTTAATTTTGCAAGACATGACGAACTTTGTCGATAGTTTTGAAATTTTTTTTTTTTATTTCAGAATCATGCCAATAATCATGCCTTTTTATAAGCTCAATCAATATATATAATATAATTTTTATTATTTCATAAGCGCGCGAATTACCTGCGACAAATTTTATATTATATCCCCAATTGACAATAATAACAATAATAATTGTCAAATTAAAATATAAGGTAGCTCGAAAGTGATGAGCTTGGCTTCATTGTATATTTTTCGCACACGACGTTCACAACGAATCATCTTACACTCGAAGACAGTGCTATCTCACGCACGAACCAACGTCTCCATGAAAATCTAACGATGAACAAAAAAAAAAAAAACTAAAATCACTAATCGTTCGTAATTCGAAAGAAAGACGAAAAAAAAAATAAAAAATCATAGACGCATGAAGAATTATAAATCGTTGTACATTGTAATCATAGACAAAAGCTCACGAGCGAATGAATACTTTTTTTTACGACTCAATCGATGGTGCAATTTCGTCGCCCTTTCGTATACGAACGAATGAGATGTATTTTATATAAGACCAATATTTTGTTCGTGCTATTATTGTCGCCGGACGAGCATGTAATTCCTGTTTTTTTCTTTCTTTTCTTTTTTATATATATTATATATAATAATAAAGTTGTAAAAAAAAAAAAAACGAACGTTCAAAAGTGTTTGAATTTTTTTTGCGCGTGGATTGAGAACGCACGTGGAGTGTAATATGTCGTAACAAGAAAGCTGACAGGTCGGAGAATGCCCGTTCAAATTTTTGGAAATACTACGAGTTATTGTGTGTCCGTGTGTGTGTGTATTTTTCTTATCTGATTATAATTTGAAGAGGAAAGAAAGAATTCGGATAAAAAAGTTTTTTTAATTTTCAATCTGGAGATCCTTTATTGTTTTATTTGCTCGATGTCATGAGGTTTATTTTTGTTATCACAGATCAGCGAAACGAACAAACGGGTTCTCATAATCTGATTGAAATTCAATATAAAAAGCGATGCGATGCTAGTGAAATACATTAGTTTCCTTCGAAACTAGACTCGAGCATGTTTCTCCGAGTTTTCTTGTTTGTGATGAGTCTCGGAGCCATCGTGCAAGGTAAAACATTACAATGATATTATTAAGTCGATCATACGGGTGTAAAAATATTTCATAAACCTAAATATTTTGATTATTTCGATAAAAAAATTTTAATATACATGAATATTGAATATATAAATATATATATATATATATATATATATATATATATGTATCCATTTTTTCGTTATCAAGGCACGTGGCGAATCGTCGGTGGTCACGATGCGCCGAATCACGCGTACCCGCATCAGATTTCCCTCAGAAATATGCGTGGACAACACTTCGGCAGCGGTTCGATCATCAATGAACGTTGGATCCTTTCGGCCGCACATTGCTTCGACAGGTGGCCAAGCGATTTGTTCAAAATTAGAGAAATAGATGCTAAGTCAATTTATATATATATATATATATATATATATATATATATATATATATATATATATATATATATATATATATATATATATATATATATATATATATATATATATATATATATATATATATATATATATATAATAGACGTAATTTTTTTTTCAGTTTGGGTAACCTAAAGACATCCCCTGATTTCTTTTCCCTTAATTTTTGATGTTTAAAAAAAATTGGAACATAACAAATGTTTGATGTTTAAAAAAATTTGGAACATCAAGAATTTCTTATGCTTAAAAAAATTTGGAACATCAAATATTTTTTGATTAAAAAAAAAAAAAATTTTAACATAAAACATTCACTAGAAAACAAAAAAAAAATGGGACATACTTTAGATTGATAAAGTTTTTTTTTATTTTTGTGATTTTTTGTAATTATTATAGGAATCTTCGTGAAAACCGAGTAACCTTCAATTCGATCACGTTTAGAATTAAATGACGATCCGTGTGGGACGTTTTTTTTTTTTTTTTCAGTTATAAAGTAGGAAGCTTCATAATTGTGGCTGGCACGAACTATTTGAATAAAAGGGGGCTCATGTATCACCCAGAAACAATCGTGATACACGAGAAATACTTGAGCCACTTGTACAACGACATTGCACTCATTCGAGTAAAAGGTGAGATTGTCTTCGACGAGTTTGTCGCACCGATTGCTCTTCCGATAGAAAATCTGATGGACTACAGCAAAACCGCCGTGTTCACCGGTTGGGGATCGATGTGGAACCGGGTGAGTATGTAGGTTCACCCGGGTCGAAAATTTTCCGAGCCTCCGTTCACCCTGATCGACTCCCACAAATGTCCGATATTGTTTTTTTTTCCGCAAAGCCAGCGAGAAGCGTCAAGAGTATCGCGCGTTGAAATTACACGTGAATCGATGCTCCGTGTTGACTGCCCAAAATGGCGGTGAGCGAACGATCGGAGTGTGGGGGGGCGAGGGTCATGTAGGTTAACGGAGACAATGGAATCGAATAGGCCGAGAAGTTTGAACGCGCGCGGGGGGCTGTCTGTTACGTCGTAACGGGCTGAGGCGGATTGTCGAACGGGTAGTTCGAGGAGGTGGTAAGCGTAGGCTCAGCGCGGAGTCACGGAGGTTGAACGCGCGAGTTAACTCGGCGAATCTGTGAGCGAGTCACGGAGGCTGTTGCGGACCGATCGTGAGCAACGGTCGACTCGCCGAGTGGATCGTCCTCAGGGTGGACCGGAGGGTGACGAAGGGTTTGGGGAGTCAGGCAGGCTGAAAGGAGGGCCAAACAATTTCGACTCGGGGCAGTGGTTTTTTTAATTCTCACGGAAAATTCGTGGAATGTTTTGTGTTAAATTCGTTGCTTTTATCGTTTGTGTTTTTAGACCGGCCGATATCCAAATGCGCTGCAAGAAATCAAATTGAATCTGTTGACCGTGGAACGTTGCAAGGCAGCGTTTTCCAAGATTACTGACAATCATATCTGCACTTTTAACAAACCTGGGGAAGGCGCTTGTTATGTAATTATTTGTATTCTGTTTTTTTTTTAGCGAACTACGATGTTTTATTTTTATTTTTTTATTTTTTTATTTTTTCTTTTGGATTAATAATTTTTTTATTTGTTATCGCATTGATAATTTGTGATCGCAGGCCGATTCGGGTAGCCCTCTGATGATCGAGGGTGAAGTTGTTGGAATAGCGTCGTACACAGCCCGCGAGTGTACTCAAGAAATACCGGACGTATTCACACGAGTGTGGTCGTACAAAGATTGGATCGTCAACAATGTTAAGAATTATTATGATCGGAAAACAAAAGAAAATTAATTTATAAAGTATGATTTTTTGAAAATAAATTTTTGTAAAATTGTAAAATTTGTTCGAGTGTCTATTTGATTGTCTTAATGATTGTCTGGCATAAAATTAACCACCCCCTCCCCCTCCACCCTCCCTTCGTGCCCCTCCCTCCCCCTCACTGACAAGTTTCACGAAAACTTGTGCATCATTGTCCAAAAATACAAACTTTGTTTTATTCCAACGTGATGAAATTATTTGTGGTTTCGAAGATTCTAATTTCGTGACGTACTTATTGTTAGTTTCCGTCCGACGTAATGATAAGGGTATGAGATTGCGATATCGTTTTCAGTCAACGAACTCGTGAGATTCGACAATAATTTCATTATTTATTATTAAAAAAATAAACTATTTATTTCATAGTTTATTTTTTTTTATTATTTGTTTTTCAAAATATTTTTTTAAACTTTTTCTCTTATAATCGTTAGTTTGATAAATAATAATTTTGGTTCAATGAAATAAAATAATTTTGTCGTGTAACGAAATGTGTTAGTTCTACAATTTTTTTTTTTTTTTTCATTTATCTTCGATAAGTCGGAGAATGTGAAACGAAATCAGACGCCGGCACGTGCGATTGAGATATCGTTCAACGGTCATCAGCGATAGAGATTGATTATTATTATTATTTGTTTTTTTGTTTGGGAATTCCCAAACTTCGATGCTCAACGATAGACGATATTGTTTTTTTTTCTTATTTCAATCGTCTAATCATTCCGATCGATAAGCGACTACGAACTTTTTCAACGAGTTGTTTCTTGACTATGGGCTATGTAGATCCGTCGTTAAAGATCGATCGAGATACGACAATCAACAATTTTTTCGGTATAAATAGAGATATTCACTATCGTGACTACCACACATCGAAATCACGTAATGATGAAGGCGTTTGTCGGGATTTTCGTACTGAGCCTGGCCCTGGCGGCTAACGGTGAGATAGTTACAATTTTTTATTTTTTTTTTACTTTCTATTTAACAAAAAAAAATTAATTTTTTTTAGAATTTTTTTTTATTTTTATTTTTTTATTTATTTTTCTATTTTTTTAAAATGCGTTAGGAGTACAGTCGTTTGCATTCGTACAACGAAATAAAATTTGGAAAATATTCTCACATACATTTTAAAAAATTTAATATATGATTGTTGTTGAAAAATACATGTGAAAAAATCATTTCGACTTATTGATACGAGTTTGCTTCCTCATTGAATGAACATAATGAGCCAATTTGGAAACAAACAGAAAGTTGAAAGTTTTATAAAAAAATGTTTTATAATCCATCCATCCTGCGAAACTCCTTCAATCAAAAAAAAAAAAAGGAAAAAAAAACTATTTGCATGTAATCTGAAATTCGTGGGATTTCTTTCTTTTCTGGAGAAAATTAAATTCGAAAACGTTTGGATGATGATGGTAAATGTTTGTCGCAGGAGCATCGTTGAATACCCGAATCGTCGGGGGTTCGAACGCCCCCAAGGACAAATATCCTTATCAGGCGGCGGTGTTCCTGTCAGTGGGTCGGTTCCATTGCGGTGGTTCCATCATCAACGAAAGTTACATACTGACCGCCGCTCATTGTCTCCGTGAGTAAGTGATGATTGAAAATTTTTTTTTTTCATTCGAATAACTGTGACGAAAATTTATTTTATTCACTTGGATGAAAAAAAAAATAATAATTCTAAATTAATATAAATATGGGGGTGCTTCGATTGGAATCTAACGTTTTTTTTCGGTCTCACAGCAAAATTTTGTTTCACATATAAAAAAAAGTGATTATCTAGAAAATTGTTAAAGTTTAACTCTTTCAAAAAGAGTTAAACTTTAACAATTTATGAAATTTTCAATATCAACAAGTTTAATGAATCATCTGTAAAAGAAATGTTGTCAATAAAGCCTTAATGAAGTTATCTATTGATAAAATGTTCACTAACTCCATCGATTTCCACATTGCAGTCGTACAGCTGGCCAATTGAGCATACAAGTCGGAAGCAACTTTCTGAGCGAAAGTGGCAAGCGTTACAAAGTCGATAAACTCATACCACACGCTGAATTTTCACACGGACGAAACGACATCGGTCTGATACGTCTGAGCGAAAAAATCGTTTTCAACAACGCGGTCCAGCCGATCCCGTTGACCGCCGATGACGTCACGATGGACGGAACATCCGTGGTTCTCACGGGATGGGGCAGAAAATCCGTAATTGAATTATCCTTAAAAATTAAAAAACATGCAAATAATCACCCGATTATTAATCGAGCATCGTTTTTTTTTTACCTCCTAGAATTTTAATTATTTTTATTCCATCAAATGAACTTGTTTGACCTGTATTTATTTTTTCTGAACTTATGCAACACGAAAAATTTAAACGTAATAACGTATTTCAATGTAAGTCTCGACTCAAAATATTTTCGAAACTCAAAATTAAAATTTAAAAAAAAATTGAAAGAGAAACAAAAACGATATTTTACACACACCATTTTTTTGCCTCGCGTTTTCAGAGCCAGGGAAGTGCTTCGCAATATTTGCAAGAAATTTCGCTGGAAATATTTGATCATGAGAAGTGTCAGGAGTGGATGGATGTGAGTCCCAGCGAAATATGCACGCTTACCAGGTTCGGCGAAGGCGCCTGCTTCGTGAGTTACTTCGATATATTATTATTATTATTATTATTATTATTGTTATTATTATTATTATTATTATTATTATTTTCAACTTTTCCGAATCCCCAACCCTGTATCATTTTCAAAACACTTGGAGAAAGAAGAAAATTTGGTTATATTTTTAATTTGGAATACCTTTGGTTTTCCAAATATCAATTAATCTTTATCACATTTTATTCATTCAATTTAAAATGTTTTATGGATAAATTATAATTTGTAATTCAATTATTTTCGTTTTTCCGAATGTCAATGAATTTTCATTACATCTTATTATTCGATTAATTATAAATATTTATATAAATCAATTATCGTGTATAATTTTATTATAATTATTTTATTCCACTTACGAGTGTATTGGTCTAATTTGGGGTGATTTCAGGGTGATTCGGGCGGACCCCTCGTGGCCGATGGATTCCAAATCGGCATAGTATCCTGGGGCCTACCCTGCGCCCGTGGCATGCCCGACGTTTTCACCCGCGTTCATTCCTATCTCGACTGGATAAACGAGAACATGAATCGCGACTAATTGCGATTCTCCGGGCTGTCCTGAACCAATGACCTTCAACGGACCCAACGATGATACGGTTTATCATCGACGATCTCACTTCTTTCCACCTTGCAATGACCACGCAATCGACAAAATAATTTTTCGTGTGCAATTAAAAAATCATCATTATAAAAATAAAACGATATTGAAATAAAAAAAAATGTCAAAAACCAATAACGAATACCATGTTTTCCCGAATTTAAATTTCAATTGAAATTTGAATTTGAAATTATCAATTAATACGATATTCCATTTTTTTTTTTTTTTTTTTTTTTTTTTTTTTTCAAAAAAGATGCTAAAAAATTATGTAGACGAATAAAAATTGACAATCTCGGTTTTATTAATGCGACACAATATTGTCAGACTCACTTGAGCCTTATCGATCGAGCTAAAAAAAAAAGATAAATGTATAAAAGAATTAAAGTGACTGCATCGCAATCAGTCGTTGAACATTGATACGATCTTTACAGCGAGTTGAAATTAAATTTAAAAAATTGCATAATCGTTGATTCATCAATCGCCTATATATATATAAGACTAAATGGAATCGATGTTGAATCATTCAGTCGAAACTTCAAAACGTTCGAAGCATGATGCTTCACGCTACGATTTTTTTTTTAAATAATTAAAAGTGAATAATGAAAGTACTGAAAATACGAAAAATATTATTTCGCGTGTTTTTTCAAGCTGCGATTATTTTTTTCGGCTTCACGAACGTTGCTCATGGTATGAAAACCTCGAAATTTCTAAAAAAATTAAATAACAATAATGATAATTGTTATCATTATTATCGAATAATAAAGAGTGAATAATGAAAGTAGTGAAAATACGAGAAATATTATTTCGAGTGTTTTTTGCGCGATTTTCAAGGAATAACGTGGCGTGTAGTGGGCGGCCGTGACGCTCCCAATCACAAATATCCTTATCAGGTATCGCTGCGACGTTCCGATGGCAAACATTTTTGCAGCGGTTCGATTGTCAACGAACGATGGATACTAACAGCTGCTCACTGCATCGAGAAGTATGTCTGTAATTTATTATCCATCGTCGTCATCCACACGTGCCTTCAAAGTTCTAAATTAGTGCGAAAAATGTTTCAAAAAGCGTTGATAACGTCATACATTTTTATCTTCCCGTCCAAATGCTGGCTGAACAACGCCATATAGACGAAAAGTTGACATCAGCAATGTTGTGGAAAATCAAATTTCCCACAAAAAAGGTCCCTAGCGTTATATAGCCAACACTGATAGTTTACGCGTGGGAAAGCTCGAAAGTCTGGCAAGTGAAAAAACGGCGTGACTTGTAGACGTTCGGAATTTTGTACGTTCAAAACATAGCCGTTCGAAACATTGCCGTTCGAAACATTGTCGTTCGAAGCATTGTCGTTCGAAACATTGCCGTTCGAAACATTTCCGTTCGAGTCATTGCCGTTCGAAACGCTGCCGTTCGAAACATTGCCGTTCAAAACATTGCCGTTCGAAACATTGCCGTTCGAAACATTGCATTTTCGGAATTCCGACCCTTCCGAACTTCTGAATTGCCAGCCATTTCCACTCGGCATCTAAAAAATCATAAAACGATAATGAATATTCAATTTTTATCCAGAATTTCTCCAATCGACTACACCGTCTCGGCTGGCACGAATTATTTGAACGAAACGGGCGACACGTACTCCGTTAATTTCCACGTGATTCACGATAATTACGAAAATTTTCAACATCACGATGTCGCACTCGTTCGCGTGAACGGAAAAATAATTGTCAATGATTACGTCGATGCTGTTCAACTCGGTGAGACAAATTTTTCGATTTACGATGGGAGCGGCGTCGAGATGGCTGGTTGGGGAAGCAACGCGGTAATCAATTTTATCATTCGATGAACGATCGATCGACTTGACTGCAAATAAATCAATGGAGCTTCCTTTTTTTTTGTTTTTTTCCATGGCTCACGATCAGTACGGACGTCCCATGTCGAATTCGTTGCAGGAAATCAAACTTAATTTCATAGACTTGGATAAATGTCGAATGTGGCATCGCGATGTTACGTCTGAACATCTGTGCACTCTTGATAAAACAGGACGTGGATTGTGCCAGGTGAGTGTCGATATCGAAATCACGGACCTAATGACCCTCCCCCCCCCCTCTCCCCCTCCTCAAAAAGAAAAATATAGATTATAATTTTTTCTCTGCAACTATTAAGTAGAATTCATTTATCATTGAGAAATCTATTTTACACGATTTTGATTGAGAGCCAAAATCAATTTATTATTGTTATTATTATTATTATTATTATTGTTATTATTATTATTATTATTATTATTATTGTTATTTCAATATTTTTTTCTTAATGAAGAAAATAATTGCAACTTTATTTAGAATCGTTGTAACTGTGACAATTTTTGAATTTTCGATATCGACGTTTAGGAGGAAAAAAAAATTGTAGAAATCGTTGTGACATTTATTGCGTCGTGATAGTTTTGAAAAATAAGATAATTCATCATGAGAATTATGTGAAATAATTTTTTTTCTTTTTCTAATTCTTGATTTTAGGGCGATTCTGGTGGGCCTCTGGTCGTCCATGGTGTTCAGGTCGGTATCTTATCGTACATCGTTCCCTGTGCGGTTGGAATTCCGGACGTTTACACCCGAGTTTGGTCCTACAGAGACTGGATCACCAAAACCATGGACCAACACGATCGCATTAACGATCACGTTTTTGTCCATTTTCTAGCTTCACAATCGACCAATTCCACAAATTCTCGATCCAAACCCATGGTGTCGATAACTCGTCGAGCGTTCGAGAAATAGAAGAAACTTTTTTTTTTTTTTTCAAATCGTTCGAACACTTACAAAATGTGAGATTGAATTGCGCAATGAAATAAAAAAAATCGTGAATCAATAGCAAATCCACTTGATTGTCAATCCCTATTGTCCGATCTTGTGTGATTGTCAATTGTCAACAACTAACAAAAAAAAAAAAAAACATCAATCACATAACACTTCTTTCGTTTCATAATTTTCCACTCGGTTTCCATTGATCTCTAACGTAATAATGGTTTTGTCGAAAATTCGATCGACCGAAACGACACCAACAACAACAAAAAAAAGAAACGAAAGAAAAAAAATCGTAACACGATGATTACGTAAAAATGTTTGTTCTCCGGATAATTTCGTTGTTTGGAAATTCCGTAATTCATCTTCTTGCGGACCGACACGAACGAATATTTCGCTATGGACCAGTCCAACGGGCAAGGAAGGGGTAGGAAGGGAAGTGGGGGGGGGGGGGCACTTGGTCAATCGTTCGTTTCATCGAAAGAAATAAAATCACGATAGACTCGAGGCTATAAATATGAAAACTTTCGAGTCTAAAATTCACACTTCGCCATCGAATCATTATGCTGACGTTTCATGGATTACTCACACTCGGATTTGTTATCGCGGCCAATGGTGAGCATTCAAACTTTTTCACAAATTAAGGTGTCACGACACCGCGATTGTCTGCAAAACAGTTTCGTGAGTTTTTAATTTTTTTTTTCGCAACGAACCGGTGGTTGGAATTTGTACTTCATGACTTTATTGTATAAGATTTGAAATCTATAAGTCGTGAAAATGTTTTTATTCGATTCCAATGAAAATTGTGACCGTAGCGACTACATTTGTGAACATTCGATAATTCGATTTGAAAAAAAAAATGACAATTTATTTAGTGAATCGAGACAGTTGCTTAAACCAAGCTCAGTAGTTTATGATTTTTCTGAGGAATCATTAAAGTGCGATTGATTCAAAATCGAACATCATTTTCCGATTTAAAAAGCAAGATTTTTTTTTTCGGTTTTTTTTTCAAATTTATTTATACAAATTGGCGAAGAATCTATTTGGACATGTTCGAACGTAATTCGTCAATTGAACGTCAAACGGATAACAAGTTTCATCGTGAAAAGTTCAAAGGATTTGAAAAATGTCATTCTGACGAAAAAAAAAAAAAACGCAAAAGAGGGAGCTTTGTGCTTTGATTGTTTCGTATAAAAATGTTTGAAAATTGCTGTGACTGAATATCTTTGACATTCGGACATATCGTCCTTCGCTCAAAAATGTTTCCAAGACTTTAAATGTTATCTGTATGCATACAAATATTTGTTTTTTTTCTTCTCAATGGCATTTCGTCATGACCCCCCTATCAATGGGATTACGTTCAAAATTTGATTACATAAATTACCAAGGCAATTTTGATGGATTATCTTTCAGCATCGACGAGCTCTCGCATAGTCGGTGGTTCTGCCGCTAGGGCGGGCAAATATCCTTATCAAGTGTCCTTGTGGATATGGAACAAGAGATTCCATTGTGGGGGTTCAATTATCAACGAATATTACATCCTCACTGCTGCACACTGCATCTACAGGCATTTTATTTATTTTATTTATTTTATTTATTTTATTTATTTTATTTATTTTATTTATTTTATTTATTTTATTTATTTTATTTATTTTATTTATTTTATTTATTTTATTTATTTTATTTATTTTATTTATTTTATTTATTTTATTTATTTTATTTATTTATTACCCAAATTAAATCGTTGACTTTATTCCGAAATAATTATATAATTTTTATTTTCATTTTTTCGTTCTTCAATTTAATTTTCAAAGCTTATCGACGAATCAATTGACCGTCCGAGCTGGCACGAATGAATTGGACAAACCCGGTGTGAATTACGAGCCCGAAGAATTGATCGCCCACGAGGGTTATCCGTACAGTCCCACCAACGACGACATCGGTCTCATTCGTCTTGCCGAAAAAATTGTTTACAACAAACGTATTCAACCGATCGCATTGCCGACCGAAGATTTCACGAAAATCAATCGTCCGGTTGTGCTTTCGGGTTGGGGAAGGCTATACGTGAGTCAAAACTCCAAATTTTTTCAACGAGCACATAAAAAAATAAAAATAAAAAAATAATAAAAAATCTGTGAAAATGAAAAAAATTAAAGTATTTGAAAAATTTGTTAATTTTGGTTTTTTTTTGCAGGCCAGAGGTCCGCTGCCGAATGATCTGCAGGAAATCGAACTGAACGTAATTGACACGAATAAATGCAAGCGAAGAATTCGAAAAGTATCGGCCAATCAAATTTGCACGTTGACGAGAAAGGGCGAAGGTGCTTGCAACGTGAGTAAATCTTTTTTTTTTTTTTCATTGACACGTTAATAATCGTTGTGAAAATGTACGACAAACAATTGGAAGGAATTATGTACGTGAAATTGTTTGTTGCAGGGTGATTCGGGGGGTCCACTCGTGGTCGATGGAATTGTGATTGGTGTCGTGTCCTTTGGCAGACCCTGCGCCGTAGGTTGGCCCGACGTTTTCACTCGTGTCTATTCTTATCTCGATTGGATCAACGAAAATATGGAAACCTCGTGAGATCGTTCAATTTATTCATTCTTTTATATTTTTTTCGTTATTTTATATAATCAAACAACAATTGACAGAAACAATCGCGACTGAATGTCAATTTATTTCCATAAGAATATGAATCAATAGTTGTTAGATTCAAAACTTATAATTTGTTTTCCATAGACTTCAACTTATGAGTATCTATGGATATAAAAAAAAATAATAAAGACTAAGTTCGATGGCTCATCTGCAATTCGTTGCAGAATTATAATTCAAGACTCAGTCATAGGAAATAAAGAATAAAAAGTAAAAAAAGAAATGTTATTCCAATGTATTGTCAATAAAATACTACGAGTACGGGCTATTCTTTGTTGAAAATTTTATGTTTTATCCAAATTTTTTTCACGGTGGTGAATATCGTCAACGTTTCGTGGAAATAATTGCATAACCGATGCAATTGCATGAAAAAAGAAGATCAAAAAATAAAATTGTAGTTATCGTCAAGTAATTGCAATTTTTTTTTCGAGCACCCGACTTTACCGACCCTCGGACGGTAATGCAGTTGATGATGTTATCGGTTGAGTAAAAAAGATGATCCGCCATGTTTTAGTTAGGGATGCTCATAACCGACCGCCAAACTTTTTCTCGCCAACAACCGTCGATAATAAATTTGAAAAAGAAAATCTCCGTTTCAGGATATACCGACTGATGGTAATAATCGAATTGACGATTTTTTTTATGAGACGTAAAATGTAAAAAAATGTCATTATTATTATAGCAGGCTATTATTGTTGTAGTATTATCGCTTTCACCGAATCGTAGATAGTGAACAAAGATTTCTCTATGGAGAAGTCAAAGATTTGAAAAAAAAAAAAAAAAAAAAAAATCCTCATTCGCCGTAGCAAAAAATGTATGGCATCGTAGTTTTCTACGATGCAATACTAGACCCCATTAAGTAAATACTAGACCCCATTGTCTATCGAAAATTGTTGAGGGTTTTTTTTTTTTTTTTTTTTTTTTTTTTTTTAATGCCGGTACGATTAACCGTCGTGCAATCACTTCCTTCGACGCGATTATCGCACACGAGTTGACTCCGTCCGTGTGTAACGCTACGCGAGATACATTACAACGTCTTTTACCTTTTTTTTTTGTTTTTTGAATTTTTTTTTATCAAGCGATCCTTCGGCCGCACCGCAATCTGACCTAAATTTAAATATCAAATACGCCTCCCCAACCTTTCACGAGCGATAAATCGTTTTCGCTGATTCTTCACGATCGCCTCCCTCTGCCCTATTCCCCACTGTACATATATATAGCCCCCAATTCGGTCACCAAATGCAGAACAGAACGGACAAAAAAATAATAAAATTATATCGGTGCTACGTAAATTACACAAATTCGAAAAAATAAATAAATAAATAAATAAACAGCAACGAAATGTCATTTTTCGTTCATTATTTTTGGATCATCGTCATCGTTGTTGTCGGATCGAAAGTGATTTTCGGTAATTCGTCGATGAATCTGATCGTTGATCGGATCATTTTTAAAAACCAATATATAAACATAACGATTTGAACACGAGGAAATTATTATATTTTTTGTTGTAATTAAAACAAAAACGAAAAAAATATATTTTGACAGCCGAAGAGGGCCAGACGAAGATCGTCGGTGGTTTCACAGCCAACGATGGAGAATTTCCGTATCAAGTTTCTTTGAGATTGCAAAAGAAACACTTCTGCGGTGGTTCGATAATCGATAAACGTTGGATTCTCACAGCGGCTCACTGCTTGCAACCGTAATTATTCAATCGATTGATATTGATCGATAGATCGATAATAATAATACGTTCGAATAAGATTTATCGAATATTCATTTCGTTCGTTCATTCGTCTTGTGTTTTATATGATTTTATATTCAATGAATTGTGTTCGAGAAATAAATTTTTAAAAACTGACAATTAATGAAAAAAAAAAACGAACAATAATTAAATTTAAACTTTATAGTTGCATTTTAGAATCATTCGATTTTATTGAAATAAAATGGAAAAATTTTGTTATTATTCAAACTAAATTTGTTTTATGGTCGCAAATTAATTGATTGATTAATGGATCAATAATAATAATACGTTCGAATAAAATTTATCCAATATTCATTTCTTTCGTTTATTCGTCGTGCGTTGATTCATTTCTTTTTTTCCAATGAATTGTGTTCAGAAATTTAAAAAAAAAAACAGACACACACACACACACACACGACTTAAAAAATAATTTTGAACGTGATAATTGATGAAAAAAACGAAACATGTTTACATTTTTTGAAAACTTCAATTTATCATTGAATTTTAGAATTATTCAATTTAATCGAAATAAAATGGAATAATTTTGATACAATCAAAACAAAAATTTGTTTCACGATTGTCGAAAGTTTCAACGACACGGCGATAACAGTTGTAACGGGAACCAACAAGCTGGACCAAGGTGGAGACGAGTACAAATCCGTTCGCACGTTGCAGCACGAAAAATACAGCAGTTTGTTGATCAGACACGACATAGGGTTGATCGAGGTCGATCGTGACATCGTATACAGCGATAAAGTCAAACCAATATCTCTGCCTACCGAAAATTTTAAGAAATCCGACTATCCGGCAATTTTGTCCGGTTGGGGAAAGACCAAGGTACATGCACTTTACACTCAAATATCACAAAGATCCCATATAGCCAAACCCAAAATTGTCCGAAATTTCATGGCTCAAATAATTTTTTTTTTTTTTAAATTCCTTTTTGTATCGGATTTTATTTTAATTTTCCAAAATTTCGACTTAGCATCCCGGAGACATACCGAACGAGCTTCAGCACATAAATCTGAAAGTTATTGACCAGCTCAGATGTCTGAACGCGAGTTTTCGCGTGACCAACAAGAACATATGCACTCTGAACAAACAGGGCGAAGGGGCTTGTCACGTAAGTGTGTGCAACACTCGACATCCGACCGACTCTTTGCTTTGCTTTTTATTTTTCATTTCATCGTAACCCCATTCGCCGCTTCGCGAAGGGTATTAAACTCGTTCCCATTTTTTTTTACTTTCCGGCTCTTGTGTGTGTGTGAAAAAGAAAAATATTCTTATTAAAAAGAAAAAGAAAAAAAAGGAAAGAAACCATGGACACGCACACACGAACGATGTGACACATCTAGGGCTGCTTCGTGGATCGTGAATCTTGATTGACATCATTTAAAATTAATTATTCTAAAATTGGCATTTTTATACAACAATTTTTTTTTTTTTGTATTTTCGGTAGCTTTTTTTATTTTGTATTTTGTTTTTTGTTAGGGAAACACGGTTTTGATACGGTCATGAAATTTTTTTTAACGACAGAAATGAACGTCACGATAATTTGTGATTATAATTTTTATGTTTGTTTGTTTAATTTTTTTTTTTTTTTTTTTTTTTTTTTTTTTTTTTTTTTTTTCGTTCAGGGCGATTCGGGAGGTCCATTGGTGGCGGATGGCGTTCAAATTGGGGTTGTTTCGTGGGGCAGACCTTGCGCCAAAGGCCGTCCCGACGTTTTCACCCGTGTATGGAGTTACAAGGATTGGATCGATGAAAAAATCAAGAAAGAATAAATTAGAAATTAAGAATTAAAGAAAAAATACAAATAAATATTAATAAAAAATTATTTCATTAAGTATAATTTATAAAAAATCATATAGCGAAGAATTCGAAGGAACCGACGGAGTTGAGACTGTGAGATCGGCCAAAGTAAACCAGCCCGAGACGGTTAAAAGGGGAGATATCACGACGAAGAAGCCCGCCAAGTGAAAATCCTCGTGAGAACGACGTCTCGGGAAATAAAGGGCTTGAAAAAAAAAAAAAAAATAAATAAATAAATAAATGGTTCGCGTGTCGAGCCACGAATTAAATTGTAGGCTATCACGCGGGGGGTGCCATGACCTACCCTATCATATAGATACGGAAAACGTTTCGGGTCGTCCGATGGCGCCTGCGCGCTACTCTCGCCCACAGCCCTCGGGCTCCACAATATTGCACCGACTAAGAATAACAAAGAAAACATATTGAGAGGAAAAAAAAATTAAGAAGGATGGAGGAATTGAGGGATGAGTGATTGTAGAGAATTGTAAGGACAAGTCCATGTTTGAGGCCGCTTGGCTGAACAATAAACGTTATTGTATATTGAAAAAATTAAGAAGAAAATACAATAAAACAAAAAAAAATGAAAATATTAAATCCAACAATGTTTACTTATGGTTCTATGGTGTTCAGTTCTTGTGTCAAAAATTGTTGGAGTAAATATTTTTTTTTGTTTGTTACTTCGTCGTATGAGTTGCACTTGAGTGTCTGTCATATTTTGAGTCCCAAATTCTCATCCGATGACCCCAGCATAATGACAAACGCAATTTTTATCGTAATTTGAATGATTTTCAATTTTCAAGTCGCCATATTAGTTCAGCTATTTCGTTTTTGGTGATGAACAATTTTTCAAAAAAAAGTACGCATCTTTCTGATAAAGAAAGCATATTGGGCAATTTCGTTTTCTGTTGATATTTTAGTTATAATAAATTAATCCGATAAGCATTGCATGTTATTAGATGGCAAAAAATATAAAATTACTTAGGCGTGGGTTAATATTGAGATCGGGAGGAGGCCCTTCGCGAATATTTTTTTTTTATTATTAGGAAGCTATGTGGGGAGCGTTTCTATTTTTATTAAAAAATGACCCTTGCTAAGAACCAGTCTAATATATATATATGTACGATTGGAGCAACGGTCGACACAGTTGGGGGTTGTGTGTGTGTGCGCGCGGCCTCGTGGAGCCGATACGCGAGGGGTTGAAACTGGCGCCTCGGTCACGGAGCCCCCGAGGAGGGTGAGAGAGTTTTGCGCTCGCGCAAAACTCACAAACCGACCCAACGAAACCCACCCAGTTCGACACTGCCGTTGAAACAGCAATGGCCGCGTTTACAATATTTGTCTGTCACAATAGATTCGAATAAATGTAATAATAATAATAATAATAATAATAATAATAAAATATCGTTATATTTTTGTTAGAGTTAGGTCCCGATATATATAATTTATATAACAGTAAAAACGAGAAATAATAATAATAATAATAACAATAGTAATAATGATAATAATAATAATAACACGTCAGTCGATGCTCAATCGTCGTGGTCAAGTGTAGCTCAATATTCTCCTCGAGAAAAACAAATAAAAAAAATACGAACGAGAAGAAAGAAACAGATACCACAACAACAACAAAAAGACAGTCTTACGTAATATCGTGACACTGGGGAATTCAACCTCGGGACTGGCAAAAACAAGAGAAAAAAAAGTGTTTGATGGTCAAACTCGTCGACCTTCGACCCAACTGGAAATCGTACAAAACAATAATAACGATTAATAAAAAAAAAATCCCATCGTGACACATTTTATTCGAATAAAAATCATTGATTTTCTTTGTTTCCTCGTTGGAATGAAATTATTAGAAAATTCGTGAATCCGCTGAATCTGCGGATTTAGAGATGGAAAGTCGTCGAAATTGACCAAACAAAATCAATCGAACGTAAAACAATCGTCACGGGAATTGTCGAGTTCGGTTCGACGAATCGACAGCAACAAAAAAAAACAGCAAAGTTTTGAAAAACGAAACAAAGAAAAACGTGACGGTCAAAACGTGCGGAGGACTGACGGGGCTTGCTTAAATTTATTCCCGATGCGTAGGATGCTCGATGGTTCCTTTATTCGCGTGTGCGTGACGATATCGTTCACCTGCTATTGATGCTGATCCACGAATCCACGCAAAATGCGATAATAAAAATAAATTGGAAAAAAACAAAAAATAAGAAAAAAGGAACGAAGGAATGAGCGATGAACAAAGGAATCGAACAAAGGAACAAAGAAAATCGAGAATCCACCCACTTCGAACCAAAGACAGTTGCGAAAGCTCTCCAAAGACCAAGTTGACCTGAATATCGTTTATCATCCTTCTAAACCTCCCGCAAAATCACCTCAATCAGAATTCATGTGATTTCGACGATGCAAATAATCGATAAACAATTTTGACAATAATTTCTTCGACAATTCGTTGTATCCCCAATTGGTTTATTTTTTTGTTCGTCTTATTTTTTATCGGTGGCGTCGAACGTGCCGATTTTTTTTTTTGCCAGTTGGCCGGAAATTCGAAGGTGAAAAATAAAGAAAACAAACAAAAAAAAAACAAGAGTGCGAGTAAACGAAAAAAAAAAAGAAAAAAATATATTTAAAAAAATGTTTGAGACAACGTGCAATCGTCTTTGCAGGGAGAGTGCGTGTGCGTCTTGACGGTGCATCGTTGACAGACACCTGCCGTATCCGAAACACCTGGCGCTGTTCGAAAAGCGTGCGGTGAATCGATAACATCCGACTGTTTCGTTTTCTTACGAACGTGTAGGTCCGTTCGCCGCGATAATAACTTCGTACGCCAATTGTTTATCCGTCCACAGGCACCCTCCGCATTCACAAACAACAACCAAAAAAACAACAAACGGAATACATAATAATACCGAACACAATCCCTTTTTTGTTGATGTCTTTTTCGTTCACGTGCGCATGCTTGTCACGCGTTCCCGCACTTTCGAGTCTCGGTGCAATTGTGTTTTCGAATCGATTGAGTGGAACAAAATGAAAGAAAGAAAAAAACAACAAATGTTTTGAAAGACTTTTGTCCTAAATGAAAATAAATAACCAAGTTGGAGGAACAAGTGCGAGATAGGATAAAAGAGTGATTCGGTCATGTGGACGAAAATTTTCACCCCTCGTGAATTTTACGAACGGGGGGGTTGCTGTTCTTGGGGTTTGCCAACATTGCCACGGTGAACACGGGGTCGTATGGGAATCGATTGTTCACGAGTATTGTATTGTCTCGTCAATGGTTGACAACTTATCGTCGTCATTGTGTTTTCGTCGTTGACGTTGACACGTTGCCAGGACTGCGAGAACATTCTAAAATCTAAAATATTCGTCAACGTGAGAGGGATCGAAATCGTATATTATTCAAACAATTATGTTTGAATGAACAAATTATATCTGGCGATTCGTGAATTAAACTACAAAGAAAGAAAAAACGAAAAAAAAAACAAACAGCGTAACAGAAACCCGAAGAAAACTGTTGATCGACCATCGATATTAATTTTAAATCTTGCGATAAGAGTTCGTCGACGGTGTGATTTTAGTTGAGTGATAATCCAGTTAATACGTGAATCGCGATAAAAAATAAAAATATTTCGCCCACCGATAAACCATCGGAAATATCAAATAACACCTTGATCAACCTTCGCTCGAAATACCGAAGCCTACATATGAGCTGCTGCCCGTTTATGTGAGTACGACTGAAGAACTGAAATATATTCATTTTTCATAGAGGAAGCTTTGTGACCGTGAAAGAAAAATTAAAAAATCTGGATGCAAATTCGGTTGAAAGGATTTGGATTTTTTTCCAATGATTAACCTTTTTTTTTATATATTCTAGCTGAAAAATATTATGAGTTAGCACGAAATTGGATATTCGTCATACAAACAATATCCCAATCCGACTACCTTTACACGATAAAACTTTGATTAAGCAAACGTTCGCGTGTTCTCGTTTGTTCCATTATTTTTCTTCGCTCAGTTCGTTATTTTTTTTTTTTTTTCTACCCGAACCGATTAAAAGGTTGTGACCCCGGCTTACAGAGTCTGATAGACTATTAAACACCGCTCGGTCGTACAAGCGTGGACGCGTTACGAATATAGCACACGGCTGCGAGTACCAAATGAGATCAGCCTCATGACGAACTGAAGCTCTGAAATCCTTTTAGTCGATTCGTCACTCGTCAACACACACACACACACACTCGCAAAGGTCCATTTACCCACTATTTTCAACACCAAGGATTTCGGCCAATTGGTTGTTGTTGCTGTTTTTTTTTCGCTACTATCGCATTACAAACTGTCTGTTAACAAGACCAATTTATAAGATTAAACTTAAATATAATTTATGAAATAAAATAATGCGATGCAGACTCCCAACGAGTTGCTGCACAGTCAACTTGTTTCATCGTCGTAACACGAGCATTTTCACGCATACATGGTTTTTTTTTTTCAAAAATATACGTAAACGTATGTACAAAGCTTGGAATATAACTGGCGAGGTCGCTCGTGTAACAAAGAACAAAATTGAATAGCAACAACTCGGATACGGCACGTAGAAGTCCAGGTGGCTCGTATTCCCTTATGGCGCCTGGGGCGCGAGAACGAGAGGCCAAGAAGCGTTTGCATTCGTGCAAGGTCTCGTCGGGTTCTTGCACCTTTACCCGGGTGAACAGCGTGTACCACGGACGAGTCGACGAGCGGGTGGACGAACGGCCGGGTGTACGTTTCTCTCGGCGTCACAAAAGCCATTGCGTGCATGTGCACCGTGGCACATCCGCGATGAAATTTAGATGATCCTTCACGACCTCGGATTCGTGTTTGCCTCTGGTAATACCAGGCGCACGACGTTCTGCACTGGCGACGTGGGATACTTGTGTTTCCTCTTCTTATTCTTCTTATTTTTTTCCTCCGTCTTCTTTCTTTTTACATCCAACGTCTCACGGCACTTCCTACGCTAATTGTTGTATTCCTTAGTTCACCTTTTCCACGCTTATTCCGCAAATGGATCTTAATTAATACCCCTGAAGGCATGAAGGCTTAAATTCATGGTAATCGGAAGTTTGTTTTCTCGATTGCCCATAAATGTGGTTTTATGTTTAAAAGGTTGGCAGTGGATGAGCAAATTCGGTTGATGGGATTCGTCGTTTCCTTGTCGATTGACTTTGAGGAACAAGTTAGTCCGGTGATTATGGAGTGACGAGTGTGAATCAACAACAGAGTTCAAATCCCGGGCAAAGCTGTACAGTATAAGGCTGTACATTTGCCCTGGTCACGGCATCTGACGTTTCTCGCCCCTTTACAGCGCACGTGGGGTTTGGTCGTCGGTTGCCCCACGCGTCGTCTGTTTTCAAGATGCGTCAAATTTTCCATTCGTAGGATCAAAATATAGTTCGAATCTCTTAGTTATTCAATGAGAAAGGGAAGACCTTTCCATCGGGAATCTCCTTCGCGGTAGTGAAACAGTCATCATGAAATGAGTCCCGACCCGAAAACCCCGTCCGTTATCTCAGCAGCTCAATTAGTCCAGTCAGTGGGGTCCGTATGGTCCCCACATGCTCATCACGAAGTTGAACGCATTGAACATATTTTTTTTTCAATCCAAACTTACCGTCACTGAAAAAAAATTCTTACGCAATGAAAAAAAGTGAAATAAAAAGTGATTAATTCTATGAATAAGCAATGCTATGTTACATACCCGGAACGAATCTTACTTACCGTTAAATATGCTTCTTTTCTCAGCGATAATCTCGCTTTCGCAGAAATCCACAATTTATGCTTCTTTCGTGACGTCATACCGTCCCGAAAGCAGCATGTATCTGCCTCACTCGACTCATCGTTCACCAACACAACAAAATCATCATCATCATCGCACGTACCTGCTCAAAGTTGTTTTTCTTGCGAGGTTCACCGCGTGTGTAACATCAACTATACGGCATGGGCAAGACCCCCAGGCATTCTTCTATCCCCCTCGCCCCCCTACTCCATCGCTGCGCAATCCCTCTTGCCGTGAACCCGTCCCCCCCCCCCCCGTCTGCCCGCGCTCGAAACCGCCCCTCGTCGGCTTTCTTTCGATCATATTTTCTCTCCGTCGCCATCCTCGTAGTTCCCCGGCTCTCGAGAAAACCCATACGTACCCAACCGATAATCTCCATCTTCGTCCGTTCGACGCGTCTGGCTCCGTGGCTGCGCGAGAAAATGCCAGAGACAACGAACCGTAAACCCGAAGGGACAGAGAGAGTGAGGGGGGCGACGAAGCGAGCGGGAGGGAGTGAGTGGTTCAACGAATGAGAGAAAAAGAGAGTGTGTGTGCGTGTGTGTGTGTGTGTGCGTGTGTGTGTGTGTGTGTGTGAGAAAGAGAGAGAGAGTGAGCGAACGAACGAGAAAAAGAGACTGGGCGAGAGAGTGAGTGAGTGAGTAAACGGCAAAGTCAACGAACTGTAAGCCTGAGAGAGAAACAGCTAAAGCGAGGAAACGAGTGTGGGAGTGAGAGAAACAGAGAGAGAGGGAGAGCGAGGCAGAGACAGAGAGAGAGAGAGAGAGGGAGAGTGAGCGAGACGGGGGAGCGAGTGAGAAAACGGCAAACACAACGAACTATAAGCCCAAGATAAAAGAGCGAAAGAGATAGCGCGAGTAAGGATACGCGCGGAGGACCGAGAGAAAGATCATAAATGAAAAAAAAAGAGGGAGAGACTGAGCGAGAAACAAATAGCTATAGACCGAACGAGCGAATGAAAGAAAAAACAAAACAACATCACGAGCGCGCGAGAGAGAGAGAGAGAGAAAGAGACAGTGGCACAGAGACATAACCTGTGAGTGCAACAGCCACAGGAGAGTACAGTATAGATATATGTAGTTACGAACGGTCTCCAAAGACGAAGAACGAGAAGTGGGAGGCGAACAAAACCACGGAGAGTCAGAACCCCTCGATGGGGGAGGAGGGAAAGAAACCCGAAGGCAGCAACACACCAGCTTCGTTTCTCGCAACGAGATTCCCCCTCCCGCCGCTCGTGTGCGCCGGCGCGCTTCGTCGATATGAAAACGTTGGCGCAGCTGTGAATCGTGAGAGACGCGCGCGCCACCGCCGGTCGCTGCTGCTGCTTTGGTCCGCGCGCGCGCGCGGTGTCTATCCGCTGCACTACGGGGGCGAAAAAACAAATGCAGGCTTCTTCTTCGTTGCACGAGGAAGCCACACGCGCGGGCGCGCGCGCGCACAGTTGCCAAACGGGCTGCAGTTGGTGGCGCACGGCGCGCGCGCGGAACGATGAAGACCGCGTGAAGACGAAGTTCGGTGGTGTAGATTGCTGATGCTGCTGCAGCAGCGCCAACGGGCAACTGCATCGACGACGACAGACCGGCGCAGACGTAAGAGCGGGCCGCCCCCCCCCCCCTTCGAAGGACCGACCGACCGACCGACGACGTTAAAGCGCCAGAGTGCACGACAGCGACAGTGCCGTGTCGACGTCGCTAGCGTCGCGCGCGTTCCATTGTTTAGAAACTTAGATCTATATATATATATATACATATATACAGATAGATAGATAGATAAATATATATATATATGCAAATACTTAGGTGGTATATGTAATATATACATATACATGTGTGCAGCATTTATATACATTTGTAGAGAGAGAGAGAGAGAGAGAGAGAGATATGTGTATCTATATGTATACACATGCGTACGACGAAAATAGAGATAAAAGCGAGGAGTCTAAGATATACATATATATATATTATATACGTGAGAACGACGAAATGCAGCATAAACTCGACGAACGAAAATCGTTGGTGCAAGAAATTTCGTAAATAATAAAGGATCGAGGGAGAGGGTGCGAGAGAGAGACCCATGCCTCGCCGGTCTTACGAATCCACGTGAATTAAAAAAAAACCTTATTCTCAAAAAAAAGAACAATAAAGAGAAGAAAAAAGAAGAAATGTGTGTGTGGGGAAACACGTGAGTTCGGTGTATAATTGTTTTTCGAGAAAAAAAAATTGCAGACGACACGTCGAAAAAGGAAGAGAAAAAAAAATTCAAACAAACAAATGCACGAACAAACAAACGAATCAACGAATGGACACGAATGAGGATTGAAAAATCCGAATCCATCCGAATGCATCCGGAAGCTGATGAGGACCGTGAACCTGTGTTTTTCACGTTTGGTTTATCGTTAAATTCGGGGCTGACGGGATGAAACGTTTGGAAATTGGTTTTTCCGATATCGTTCGGAGTGAACGCGATTGTCCGTCATCGATCGGAAAACTTGTTTACGATTTCGGAGCGCTTGAACGAGGAAATTGAAATTTCGTCGGACGATCTCGTGTGAGACGAGACATTTTTTTTTTTTGGTTATTTTTTTTAGCGTCGGAATTTTTTTTTATTATTATTTTTTTTTTTTTTTCGTGCCTGGCGAAAAATATGTGTGAAAATGTTTTTGCGGGATTGTGAAACGACGAGCTGTGGATCGGAGCGCTTGGTTCGATCGTCTCGATCGCCTTTCGACGTTGTGACATAATATCAATTTTTTTTTCTTTTTCTTTTCGCATCGATGACCGATCGTCGATGCAACGAAAAAAAAAAAAAACCATAAATCGATTGCAATTGTTGGATTTTCGTTCGTTTGTTGCACATGACAATGTGTTTCGGTATGGAAAAAAAAATAGTAAGAAAATAAATGAGTAAAAGTCGAAGGAAAAAAACAAAATTTGATGGATAATAAAAAGAAATGTTTCATAACGAAATAATACGTTTTGTTGTTTTTGTTGTGATGAGTGATTTTCGTTATCGTTAAATATATCGCTTGTAACCTGCATTTGTGTTGTTCCGTCCGATAAGATTCGCTTCTCAAAACGATTAAAAAAATAAAATAAGGAGAAATGAAATTTGAAAAAAATAAATAAAAATAAAAATAAATAAAAAAAATATTTTTTGAAGCAAGAGAAACAAATTTTTCTGAGGAACAAAATCATTTTTTTGGTTTTTTCCTTTTTTTTTCGAACTAAAGAAAATTGGAAGTTTTTTTTTCGAACAAAAGAAGATTGTATTTTTTATTGTGAAATAATTGAAAAAAAAAAAAAAATTCGTGTCGCATGATCGAAGAATAATAATAAAGCAACGACGCAGCAGCATCGTGGCAAACGTGGTGGCTTTGTGTTTACTACGCGCAGGGGCCCGTTTGCCTCGAAGAAAAATAATATAATAATAATAACAATGATAATGACAATAATAATCGTGGGCGAGAGCGAGAAAAGAAAATAATAATAATAATAATAATAATAATAATAATAATAATAATAAAAAATATTAAAAAAAACAATTCACGATGAGTTTTGCGACCAAGTGGTGACTCGGTATATTATTGTGTCGCGGTTTTTTCGACGTACCGGGTGTCGAAAAAGTTACTCGTGACGTGATTTTTCGAGCGAACGCACATTTTTTTCGTCAACTCGATTCGGCGACGAAAAAAATAAATAATAAAAAAAATAATTCAACAAAACGTGACGAAAGTTTCAAACCGTCGTCTTTCGGGGATCCACGAAGATCGAGGAAAACAAAAAAAAAAAAAAAACAACAAGCGGATTTTTTGGGACTCGTTGATTCGTCATGGAGGCTCTGCGTCTGGCCATTCAGTGAGTTAGGCCGGCCAATCACACTTTGACTAATCAAATTTCTGTCCATCGTGATGAAGAAAAAGAAAAAGTTGCGAGTTAAAACTTTTGCAATTTGGTTTACTTAGAATTTTGAGTAACGAACGAAGATTTTTGTGTGAGAAATCATTTTTCGTATTTTTTGACTTTCAATAAAATTTGGATTACTCATTGAGGAATCTTCGTTTATCACGTAAGATTCGAAGTAAACAAATTGCAATATTTCATCTTGAAATTTGTTTTCGATATTTTTAGGAAAAATGTAAAAAGTGTAACGAATAATATTTCCAAAATAATTTTTTGGAAAATTTAAAAATCCTGTGAAATCCGAACGGATGAGTCAATCGTTGCAAAAATTGTACATTACATAGAGATCATGAAGCACCACATATGTGAAAAATTTGAGCGCTGTAGCACAAACAGTTTTCGAGTTGCACATGTTTGAAATTCGAGGGGGGGGGGGGGGTCGACCCACAAACACACACCCACACACATCCGGATATTTTCTGCAAATGTCATTTCTGTATGTTTTAGAACATTTTGAACATGTTGGCACAAATAAATATCCCCGAAAAAAAAATTTTGGACCGTCACAAAGCTTTCTCGATGAGGAATCAAAATTAAAATTGAAAGTAAAACTCAATAAAAAACGAAACGTGAGAAAAATTAATTGAAAAACGACGTACAATTTGCTCGATCAATGACGATACGTGAACATAATTATCATTTCCCCCCTCCTCAACCAGTCCGAGCTTAATTATCGTACTTTTGTCTTCTTTCATCGTTTGTTTTTATTTTTCACATCAAACAGATTCGTTTATCGTGCTTCGCACGAGCGACGACGACAGAGTTGAACGACCACTGATAATAAGCGTTGTTATTCGTCGCGATTAACGCGATGTAAATTGTTTTTATCGAGACCCAAAGAGTCGGAGAATATTAATTTTTTTTTTTTTAATTTTTTTTATGCTCACTTCAATTAAATTAATTTTTATTCTCGATATAATTATATATCTATATGTATTAACATATGATAATGCATAATTGTTTCGAACGAGTTATCCGTTGAACTTCGTGTACGATTGATTGATTGATTGATAAATTTAATTTGTCGTGTTTTAAGGACGCGGCTCGGGGAGAGGATGGTCAGCATGAGCTCGATGCTCGTCGAGACAGTGAGCATTAATTACGAGGATTTCAACGAAAGCTTCCTCACGTGTGGAACTTGTCTGTGCGTTTACGACGGCAGCGAACACACCCCGAAACTACTGCCATGTTCTCATACCGTAAGTTTTGTTTTTTTTTTTTTATTCATTATTCAGGGGGTTCCGTGGAAATCTGCGAAACCCTTGTGGTTTCGGGAATGGGACTCGAAGTTCAGAATGAGCAATGTTCAGAAAGGCCAAAATTTCTGAAATGAAATTGTTTCGAAGGGTCAAAATTTCGAATCGCATTGTAGCCTTCCGAACGCCTACCTTTCGAGCTTTCCCACGCGTCAATTATGAAAGTTAGATATGTGCCGTCGTGGACTTTTTTATAGGAAATTTATTTCTCTACAACATTGATTATGTGAACTTTTTGTCTATATAGCGTTGTTTATCCAGCGTTTGGACAGAAACAAATAAAACGATAAGAAAATCGATGCATTTTTACCTTCCCGTCAAAACGCTGGTTAAACAACGCTATATAGACCAAAAGTTCACATAAACAATGTTGTAGAGAATTGAATTTCCTATAAAAAAGTAAGTGACGGCATATATCTAACTGTGATAATTTACGCTAATTTTTGAATTAACGATAATTTTGAAAAATAGGAAACCGCTGCGGTTTTTAACATTTCCTGGCTTTCGAGCTTTCCCACACGTAAATTATCACAGACAATTATCATCGGTCCATCCGTCCGTCCGTCTGGACGGCACAGTCTTTCCATTCTCTCATTTGATGAATAAAAAAAAAAAATAATAATAAATAATAAGAAATAATAAAAGATAATTTTTGTCCACTGTGCAGGTGTGCCTGCATTGTTTGACGAGAATAGCTGCATCCCAAACTCGCGAAGCCGGTGCTTTTCGTTGTCCGATATGTCGAGAACTCATAACAATTCCACGTGGCGGAGTTCCGGCTTTGCCACCGAGTTTTCTCGTGAATCAACTTTTGGATCTGATGTCGAGACAACGTCGAGAAGTACGTATTCACCGTAAATTCAACGATCAAATATTACAAATTAAATTGTCAATTGAAATTGTCAAAATAATTTTCACTTATATCGTTTCGTTGATTTTTCAAAAAAAAAAAAAAAAAAGCATATTATTCGATTTTTATCTATCAAGAACATCATGGAAAGAAAATATTGCTTCGTCATTTTTTCGCAAGTTGACTGGGCAATTAATTCGATTAAAAAAATAATAATAATAGATAAAAATTAGATAATTGAAGAATAATATCGGTAAAGTAGGGTTCTAGCTCTCAAACCAAGAGAGGAAAATATTCTTACGAATTTACATCTATAACACGATCGAAACAACAAACTAAGAGGGAATTTTTTTTTTTTTATTTGGAAAAAAAGAAAAGAATATATTTTTTAATTCAGAAAAAAGAAAGAAAAAAGATAATAATGTTTACATTGAAACGCAAGTTATTCCAAAATGTTCGACAAACATAAATCAAGAAAATAATATAAATTAACACGGCGAAACTAACAAACTATAAGCAAAAAATATATTATTTTTTTATTTAGAAAAAAAAGAATAATGATAATAATGTGTGATCTTGAAACGCAGGTCATTCCAAAATGTTCGACTCACATAAATCAAGAATTGTTGTTCTGCGAGACTTGCGACACGGTTTTTTGTACGGTTTGCACCGGTGGAAATCACGCTGGTACATCGCCCGGATGCACCGAACACACCATTATTCCCTTCAGCATTGCCATAAAACGAATGTCCGAGATATTGTTGTACAAAGCGAACGAATGCATCTCCAAGGTAATCATGATAATTAAGCCGGCACGAAAACGTGACGTTCTTTTTTTTTTTGAATTAATTAATTTATTTATTTTTCATTGAAACGAACGTATATTTTTTATTTTTTGGTTTTTTTTTTCGCAACTGCTGCGTCGAAATGATTCACCGTCGAGAGATGTGTTAATCGTTTGAGAAAGTGCCAAGCCTTTGTCTACCGACGAGAAAAATTAATTAATTAATTTAAAAAAAACATCTATCGTTTATTTTATTATTGTAAAAATATCTGATTTAACAATAATTCGTTGACAACGGTGAACAGTTGACCCAGGCTCAAGAATCCGTGACGACGGAACTCCGAAGATTGGACACGGCCATGGAAAGATGTTTGACCGTGGTGGACGCGGAATTTGCCGATATCATCGCAAAAGTCGAGAGACGAAGAAGCGAATTGCAAAACGCTGTAACCGCAGCCGCGAGGGACAAGAAACACGTGCTCGAGGAACAACACGCTTTGATCGAGGCCGAGAAGAACAAGGTTCAGAGAGAGTGCGAAGGTTTGCAATATCAGGTAATCAAATATTAAAAAAGAAAAAAAAATTAATAAAAAAAAAAAAAAACTCTTCAACAATTTCAAATTTTTTAGTATTATTTATCATTATTTATTGAATCACAGTCAAAGTTTTAGGCAAGCCACGGGTGACCCATTTTCACAGACTGAACGTTAAAAAAAATTCGTTTCACATTTTTTCAAAGTAATTTACAAATTTATTCGTTTCTTATTTTATTTTATTTTATTTTTTTTTCTTTCACGTCAAGGTCGAGGTTCGAAACATTTCGCAAAGAATAGGAAGTCTGACCGATCAACTGGACGCGGCTGTTGCGCTGAGCGAGCCACGTGAAAATGCTTTCATAACCGCCGAATTCGATTACAACGATGCGATTGCGGATTTGGAACGTGCTTTGAGTTCGTTCGGTCGTGTGAGATCGAGCACGACGCTGCCAGGTAAACACATTGTCGACCCCACGCATTCGTATTTCACGAAGAAACCAATTTTTTTCGAAAAAATGGAAAAAAAAAATCGAAACTTTTTTTTTTTAAATTTGTAAAAAAAAATAATGCAGGATTGTGTCGAGCGAGTCTGAAGGATCCGGCGATAGCAAAGTTGCAAGCCACGGTTGTCGTGGAAACGGTTGATTATCACGGACATCCGAGAAACGCCGGTGGCGATCCGATCGGTGCCGAACTGACCATAGCCGATTCGATCAATTCCGATAACAATACGATCGTCGATACGGAGGTTCGCGATTTGGAAAATGGAACTTACGAAGTTTTGTTCAGACCACCGTCGGCCAGTCGTTACGTGTTGAAATTGTCGGTATTCGAACGTCCGATAAAGGATTATCCGTTGTTCTTCAATGCGACCGAACACAACGAACCCGTGAAGACTTATGGAAGACGGGGAAGTGGCAAAGATGAATTTCATCAACCCGTGGCCGTTGCCGTGGACGACGATGGACTCGTTTACGTCGTGGATTCCGGAAATTCACGAATAAAGGCAACATTTTCTTTTTTCCCAAACATAATAATTATGATGATAAATAAATTGTCGAAAATATTATTTTGTTTTATTTTATTTTATTTTGAACGGTTTGAGCTGTGGATTGATGAGTCATTCAGTCAGTCAGTCAGGATACTTTTTTAATATATAAATGCATATATACATCAATATTAATGGCCTATTGAATTTTATTTAATTTTATTTAACGGTAAAAATTAAAATAAAAAAAAAAATCTTTCACAGGTACTCGATGGAAACTTGGAGTTTCAAAGGCACATAACTAACGAGGGTTTGGAAGGTCGTAGTTGTACGGGTATAGCAGTTTCCGAACAAGGACTCGTCGTCGTTAATTGGCGAACCCGAACTATCACGGAAATGAATACAGTCGGCGATACGATACGTTCCTTTTCCCACAACGCTTTTCAAGTTTGTAATTCATCGATATTAAAATAAATAAATGAATAAATGAATAATGAAATAAATTAATAAGTGAATAAATGAATAAGTGAATAAGTGAATAAATGAATAAATGAATAAATGAATAAATGAATAAATGAATAAATGAATAAATGAATAAATGAATAAATGAATAAATGAATAAATGAATAAATGAATAAATGAATAAATGAATAAATGAATAAATAAATAAATGAATAAATGAATAAATGAATAAATGAATAAATGAATAAATGAATAAATGAATAAGTGAATAAATGAATAAATGAATAAGTGAATAAATGAATAAATAAATAAATGAATAAATAAAACTTTAATCGTATAAGAAATACCGATTTAATCATTTCCAAAATGTTAAATGAAAATGATTTTCTTTCGTATTTTCAGGAACCCATAGACGTGGCGGTTGACAGAAGTTACGGTCACGTCCTCGTGGCTGACAATGGAAAGAGTTGCGTTTTCGTGTTCGATTCGGACGGAAAGATACTCTTCCAGGTGGGAGTGCGTGTGTCAATATTAATATATATATATAAATAAATAAATATATATTTTTTAAAAATATTTATATGTGCCATCACATTTTGTTACGATGCATAAAGTTTTAATTTTTTTTTTTTCGTTAATCATTCGACAGGTGGGCAAACGTAACGTGGTCAAACTTATAAGTGCGGTTACCGTTGGACCGGCCGGTGAAATATTGGTTGCCGATTCACGAATTCACGTTTTTTCGGCCAAAGGCGATTTCTCTGAAGAAATATTCGGCGAAGGCACTGGTACGATTATTATTGTCAATCATTATTATTATCGATAAAATTTTTAATTTCTGTTAAACATGAACCGACCAAACATGTAACAAAAAAATAAATAAAAAAAACGTCAGCTTGCTGGAAGTCAGATATAAATTTTCTTGATTGAAAAAATAAATAAATAAAATAAAATAAAATAAAATAAAATAAAATAAAATAAAATAAAATAATATAAAATAAAATAAAATAAAATAAAATAAAATAGAAAATAATTGTTAATTCACACAGGAAAAGGCAGATACGGTGGAATAGCGGTCGACAACGAGGGAAAAATCGTGGCTTCGCGTAGCGACAAGGGTCGAAGTATAATTCAAGTTCTGAAACTGGGTGGTGGAACTTTGCTCACCGAGATTGATTCCCACAGTTCGAAATTACGCCGTCCCACGGGAATAGCCGTGCTCCCGGACAATCATTTGGTGGTCGTTGATTTGGGCAACGATTGCGTCAAAAAATACAGATATTGGTGAGGAAATAAATAACGATAAACGGCTCTTCGAAAGCTCACCGTCGCTGCCTGCAAAAGGAATAAAAAACCAACAACAACAAAGAAAACACAACAAAAATCGACGACTCGATCGCGAACGATGATGGAAAAAAAAAAAAAAAGCGTCGAAATTATTTTGTGTTCTGCAAATCGACGTGAAAAAAAATACATTTGCACAAGTTATTGTTCGTGTGTTTCGTCACAGCGAAAAAATTTATGTTTCACGATTAGTCGTGAAGTAAAAAAAAATTCGAGGAAAAAACAATTTTTGAAAAAAAAAAAAAAAAAAATTAAAAAAAAAAGAAATCAAGTTAAAGCATGTAGAAAGTTTGAAGGACCTAGAAAATGTGAGAATTTGGCTAGGCAGTATGTAAAATAACGATTTTACGAAAGGCTTGTACATATATTTTTTCAGTATTAATTATTAAAATATATATTGCGATGAATTCCGACAGCCAATGAAAATATTTGAAAAAGAAAAAAAAAAAAGAAAAATCGAGACGAGTGGAAAGACTCGAAAAATCGTGTCCAAGAGTTTGAAATTTAGCCAAAACGTAAAAGGCATGGTCCCAGTTTTCCACTGTGGCCGTTTTTTTTTTCGGTGGCAGTTTTTTTGCTTTGGCAGTTTTTCTCCTGTGGCAGTTTTTCTCCTGTGGCAGTTCTTTTCCTGTGGCAGTTTTTCCCCGTTCAGATGCTTTTATATCGTCACCGTCACGCGTGGTCACCGCTCAAGCTTCCAGGCTCAACTTCTGAATCGAGGAAAACTGACTCGGATGGAAACTGCCACAGGATTGAACTGCCATGGCAGAAAACTGGATCGCAACTCGGGCTGGACGAAGCTGGGATCATGCCAAAGGAAACTAGTCTCACATTCGTAGGACATTCGTCGAAATATATGGAACAAAAAAAAAGTTTTGTGATTTAAAAAAAAAAAAAAGCGAAGTAAGGTTATGATGAAATTTCTAACCAATTACAGAAAAAAGAAAATTAAATAAATCGCAACATCCATTCCCTCGATCGGGCAAATCCTCAACGCGTAATTATGAAAAAAAAAAAAAAAACTAATTAGAAAAAAATAAACCTATACCGTCGTCTTTTTTTTTTAACCCGGCAAAGTATTACTTAAGGAATCTCTAACGTCTTTTTATACTTTTGTCTAATATTTGTTTTTCTACGTCGTTTTTTTTCGTTTTTTTTTTTTTAATTTTTGTCTTTTTTTTTTTATTCATAGCTCGTCCAATCGTAAATTTTAGTGAACCTTTGTCGTGACATTTTTTAAAAATATATATTTATATGTATTTTTTCTGCATCATGAAATTAATTTACGCGTACTAGCAAATTTGTTTTTGCAAATAAGAAAATTAAATTAATGAAGTAATCTATTTTACAACAGATCTGAAGTTTGATCACACACAAACACAACACACAAAATTGTATATAATGTATTTCATCAACGAGACTTATTTGCGAAGGGCTTGGCAATGCAAACTACGATTTGTCGTTTTTTTTTTTTTGTCTAACGTGTAGCTTTTTGCGTTCTCGTTGTTGTTTAGAAAAAAAAATGTTGCTCCGAAGGCAATTTTTTTATGGGTATGATTCCACGTTGTTTCACGTCTGTATAATTATTGTTGCGAAACGTCCGTAAATATCGTAATGCAATGAGCTCAAGAAATAACGTCGAGAGCCGTTTTATCGAATTATTACCTTGTCTATTTAACAAATACTCGAACGATCGAAGACGATTTATCTCAAGGCGGTTGATTATTTTGCTGTTTTCTTTTTTCGATCGATTAAGAATTATCGGACTGATTCATTTGTTGTACGTTGATGTTTTTTTTTTTTTGTTCTTCATGATTGTATTTCTCGATAATCTAGTCACGAACGCATGAAAATGCGACACACGAAACACACAATTCATTCATTGATATACTTAATGGACTGTTTTAATTGTAACGTTGAAAGAAAGACAAAAGAAAAATAATGATAATAATAATGAAAAATAGAAGGCATTGCAAAACGAAGAAAAAAAATTATATAAAAAAAAAAACAAACAAACTTTAAAAACGAGAAAGAAAAATTAATGATAATGCGCTGTAAAAATAATTCGAGCACCACTAACGTTCGTGTGGTCCACTGTCCTATCTTGTAAATAAAATTGAGCTTAATTGTACGATGAGAAAATGATTATTCATTCATTTGTCCCAAACCTCGGATTCGTGTTTTGATTGTGCTTTTCTAGGCTTCGTATATATATATATTTTTTTTTTTGTGGACGATAAGCAAGCTGCGAGTCGAAACTTGGAATTCTATTTTTTTATTTTTTTTTTATTGACGGCAAATGGAAAATGAATTTGTAAAATTAATTTCTAGAAATCCACGAAACCTAAAACTTTCGTTATAATTTTCCGGCAATGTTCGAGCGAGGCGTTACATTTTTTGATTTTTTGAAAATTTTAGGATCAGCAGTTTCGTAAATAACGCTTCATTTTCGCATATTTTTCAGCACTTCTTCTTAAACATGCGTTTTCAAAATTATAAGAGAAAATGGTTTTCTGTTTCTCATAGCAAGACCTTTCAAATGATACCCCACATGATACATGAAATGAATTTTTTTTTATCGAGTACCTCATTACCCCTCCCTTCGAGTCTCATGTGAATATTTTCTAATATTTGTTTTTCTTCGTCGGTTTTTTTTTCTTTTTTTGTCTTTTTTTAAAAAATATTTTCAAGTGTTAACCAGTGCAAGGGTTAACACTTGAAGTCTTTTCCTTTTGTCGTACAGAACCCTGAAAAACGGATGTGCTCAACCGTTCGATCGCACAATAAAGTTTCGTCAATTGTTTCGATAATATCTTTAATGTGGATAATAACATTTGGATAACAGCTAAGGCGAAAAAAAAAAAAAAAACAATCTCGATGAATATATGATACATATTGTACAAAAGAACGTCCCGTCGCTGATTAGCTACTCTACATATATCTCTCACATGTCGTTAATTAAATATATATATATATAATTTTGTGTATGTATGTTAGAGTGCGTTGAAAATGGGCAAGGTTTTTTTTTATTCTCACGGCGACTCGTACAGTCAAAGTAGATACTGTCAGCAGACGTCTGTGAAAATTTCAGTCGTATCGGACTGTTTTGAGAGGTTCCGCTTTCGCAAATTGTAAAAGTCGTCGTGAGAATCGAAAAAATTTGCCTTTTTTTCAACACACCCCAATATATATATATATATATATATATATATATATATATATATATATCGCATAGCTTTCTCGGCACATGAACATGTTACATACTACAACTTTATGCGTTTAAGTAAAAGACCGACGTTCGTACGTCATTTGCTATTCGTGAAAAAACAAACGGAAAAAAAAACGTTTTTTTCAAAATTATTTTTTTTTTTTTCGATCGTACGAAACATCGACGACGATTTAAATTGTTTCATTTGGCGATTCGAGTCTCACGATCGCGAAGGTCACTTAGTTTCGCAACAATTTCGTTCGATGAACCGTTCGATCCATCCGACGACGAGATTTCCGTGTCATTCACACACACACACACGTAAAATCCTCTTCGAGGTATCGTGAATTTTTTCTGTCCAAAATATTTGTAATTTCATTGTATCAAAATATTTCATTTATTTCTTATTTAATTAATTTTTATTTACTCATTTTTTTCTTGCAATTTTAATTTTAATTCCGAATCAATTGGTCATCGATAATCCTTTTTTTTTTTTTTTTTTTTATTTGGACAATCATGCACGTCTATTCGCGCTATTGCACACTCTCGTTGCGAATAAAACGGATCTTTGTACATTATCACAAAAATTTCGTTCCGGATTAAATTTCGGGATATTTCGTTACAATGGTAATTTGTAACGATTTTTTATCAATTGTGGATTGCATCCACTATTCCCCTTTTCTTTCAACTTAACGATTACGTTATTATGTGCGTTATCGCAGATAATTATCATCGTTTGTACTCGGAACAATATTTTTTTTTTAATCTTCTTCTTTTTATTATTATTATTATTATTATTATTTTATTCTTTCAAACAGCATGTTTGCTCGAAAGCCAATAGAACGTAAAAATCAGGCTCGTACGTCTTTTTTTCTTCACACGATTAATTCTTACGATCGTGATATCTTCTCAACGATAAACACGAATTTTATTACGAATTAACAAACGAAGCTCAGCCGGTTCTATAAAAAATATTTCTTCATTTTTTTCCCCCTTTTCTTTTTTTGTCAACTCGATATACGTAAATATATATTCATATATATATGTGCTATGCTTGTATATATATATATATATATATCTCGAGGACCTAATAAATTCTTATATAAATACATAATTTTTTTTTCTTTGCGCTGATCGAACGTAAAAAAAAAAAAGAAAAAAAAATACATTTAACAGAGTCCACATTGTATCGACGTTGAAACTTTGCTCGTGTCGAAATTAAATGGAATGATTTGTTCTACATGTTTTTCTCGATTCTCTTTTGGTCTCTTCAATTACCGACAAAGAAAAAAAAAAAAGAAGAACACACGAGCTTAACAAATGATAGTGACAGAGACACAACGATTGTCGGATGAAAAATGTATGGACAAAGAAACAAAATAACAATATTAACGAATAATCCATGGAATAATAGAATCGCTACGTGGACGAGAGAAAAAAAAATAATAATTCAAATAAACACGAAGGACATGTCTAAAATTTTGCGACAGGGACAAAACGAGAAAGGGATATTTTCGCGAAGGTTTTTTCTTTTTTTTTTTTTTTTTCACAGACAAAGCCGAGCAGCAAACACGTACGGAATAATTTGTCAATCGTCGTCATTGGTTGTCGATTGATCGTGTAAATATAATCTGTACATTTTTTTCGCGTATTTTGTTTTTCTTGTTTCATCTGTTGGCATTTTGCATTTCCGTGGGTCTCGTAAATGTTCGAATTTGTCTTTTGGAAAACGTAAAATAGACAATTTTTCAAAGGAAAAAGTTAAAACGACGACGACAGAGTTGAATTTCGTGTGTTTGACCAGTTTACTGTTTGTCTTCTCTTCTCGTCTTTTTTCTTCTCTTCTCTTCTCTTCTCTTCTCTTCTCTTCTCTTCTCTTCTCTTCTCTTCTCTTCTCTTCTCTTCTCTTCTCTTCTCTTCTCTTCTCTTCTCTTCTCTTCTCTTCTCTTCTCTTCTCTTCTCTTCTCTTCTCTTCTCATCTCTTCTCTTCTCTTCTCTTCTCTTCTCTTCTCTTCTCTTCTCTTCTCTTCTCTTCTCTTCTCTTCTCTTCTCTTCTCTTCTCTTCTCTTCTCTTCTCTTCTCGTCTCTTCTCTTCTCTTCTCTTCCTTACTGTCTTCATCTCCGATATTTAACATTAATCAGACGAAAAACAGAAATTTATTGCGTCGATCGTCGTCTTTCCGTGTGATTCACCGCGGCCAATGCCTCCTCGGGTAACCGACCCGGTTCCGACAATATATCCGTCGCTGTGCACAAGTGCCTCAACGAATTCAGGACAGCTGAATAATTCCAGAAGAAAAAAAAACCCACAAAAGTTATTCAATCGTAACTCAATGAACAAAAAAAAATGTATTTCCTCATTTTTTCATTGTAAATCGATAATTACCTGGCCTGAGATCAACGAGTGAGCAATGCTGTTCGACCCAGAGTATCGTGCTTCTGTATAAATCTTCCACGCTCGCCGTGGACACAGACGCGTTGAAAGATATCATGAGCGGCTCGAGCAATATGCTAAACTGATTATTCGTGGTTAAGAAAAATAAAACATATCGATTGAACCTTTTTTTTCCCACCTAATTCTCAATGAGAATTAACTGGGTGAGAAAATCGACGAGGAATTAAATTTTTCAATAACGAAAGGATACGATCCAAAATTTCCAATTTTCACGTGTGCGTTTTCGAACGTATTCGTCGAACATTTCCTTCATTTTGTTGGTCCTCTGTCGGGACACGGGGGCCCCCGTAGCAGGTAACATAGATTGACAATTACTGCAACGAGAAAAGACGATGCCATTTTTTAAAATCATTTTTAATCGAATATTTTTTCAATTTTTTTATTCAAATTTGTTTTTCTTTATTTTTTAATGTCTCACCTAATGGACGTATTTAAGCACTCGATCTGATGTCGTAGGCTGTCCATTTCCTCCTTCAATTGATGCCTCTCGGATCTCAATTGTTTTATGTAATCCGCGCCTTTTTGCAGCATCGCGGCTTTGCTCAATTTCGTCGCTGGATTTTGGCTCAATTGCGGTATGAGACTGTGCAACATGTCGAAACCATTTTTTATGTTGTAACGACGTTTTTGTTCGGCATGAATGTGTCCGACCCGTCGTTGTTCCTTGTACTGTCCGCGTTCGGGCTGTTCGCCCTTAACGTAACTACGACCGGGCGACAATGGACTTCCCACGCTCATCGGACTGTGCAACGGGCTTAGACTCAAACCCTGAGGACTGTGGGCGCTTGTGATGATTTCTTTTGGCGAACTCGGACTGCTGGTTTGATGCTGAAACGATTGAAAATTCGGGGGATTCTGTTTATGATTTATTTTATTTATTTTATTTATTTTATTTATTTTATTTATTTTATTTATTTTATTTATTTTATTTATTTTATTTATTTTATTTATTTTATTTATTTTATTTATTTTATTTATTTTATTTATTTTATTTATTTTATTTATTTTATTTATTTTATTTATTTTATTTATTTTATTTATTTTATTTATTTTATTTATTTTATTTATTTTATTTATTTTATTTATTTTATTTATTTTATTTATTTTATTTATTTTATTTATTTATTTATTTATTTTTTCAAGTCTTTCGACGTTGTTCTTCGGAATTATTTTCACACGTGTGAATTACAGTCGTGACGTTGTTTGATTTATGAAATTTCAATCGATTTATGTTTCACACTAATTTGAAAAAAAAATTGTATTACAATTATTTTTTTCTGCTTTTTTCGTGGTTTCTTCGTGAAATATCTCACCTGTGATTGTTGTTGGGATTGTTGCTGATTTTGTTGTACGCTAGACGAATTGGCAACCGTTTGTACGGTCAATGGAGCGGAAATTTGATGGCTTGAATTATTCGTCAACTGTTGTTGCTGCTGCTGCTGCTGCTGTTGCTGTTGCTGTTGACTCGTGACGGTCGGAATCGGTGGTAACATGGGCAATATGTGTTTGACCGACGTTGGTTGGCTCGGTGTGGGTGACATTACTTTGTGCTCGGGACCGGTGCTCACCGTGTACAGACCGGATGTGTCTTTCCCCACGAAAAAAAAATGTTTAAAAAAAGATAAAGAAGAAAACAGAAAAATCAATAATATTAAATTTAATTGTTTCGATCCAACCCTTAAATAATAACATTATTTTCGACGTCTTTAAATGTGAAAACTGGGTCACTCGTTTCTGGGGCTTCGAAAATTGCTCCAAAAGATGTAAAAAATTCCGCAAAATTCATGAAATTTATTCAACTGTCCTGGTAATTTGTTTAAACAATATTTAAATAATAATAAAAATAAAAAAATAAAAAAATAAAAAAATAAAAATAAAAATAAAAATAAAAATGTGAAGAACGTGTAATTTGGGCAAAGCCGAGTGACTCAGTGTTACCGTTTGAGGATTAATTATAATTCGACGAAAGAATTTCGACGATTAATAATAATTCGCGATGTCGAATGGGATTTTATTCGGTGCATACTTGTGGTGAGTAAGTGAGCGAGTAGAACGTTGTTATTGATGTTCAAAGCCGGATCGCTGACCGCAGATACGAGGGGCGGTGGATGTATCCTCGGGGGTGCGAGGGACGAACTGCTTCGCGAACGATTTCTCGCTTTCATGTGATACTGCGACACGGAAAAGTTAAATTTAATATCGATCACACTATTGAACATTTTTGGGGTTGCGTAGGAATTATTGGAAAGCCATTATGATTTTAAAAATATATATATAATATATATGAGGCATTCCACATGACTTCAGCCAGTAGAAAACAAATAAATAAATAACTCAATTAAAAAAAATTATTTGTGGAAATTTTTTTTTTTTTTCACTGGATAAATTTATGTGGAATGTCTCATATATTTATACATATATTTTCAGGGTAAAAAATGCACAAACCTTGGGTACCGCGAAAACTTCTTCCTTGTCAGTCGCGGAATTTGTTTGCGCGGGTCTGGGCAAGAGTTTTGTCGGATGTAGAGCGGGCGCAGTGAGATCCAGACCCGATGGCCTGCATTGCAGAAGTATGTGCGATTGACTCGGTTGACTCGTCGACACGGTGACCACAGGTTGACTCGTTAAAGTCTGCGAACATTATTTTATTTTATTTGTATTATTTATCATTATTTATCATATTTATATCTTCAAAATAAAAATAAAACAGAAACAAAATTATCGTTGGAGGACAAAAAAAAATTGATTGAAATGTGGCAAATGATTGTTGCTGACTCGGTTGACTCTCGTCGACAAGGTGACCACAGGTTGACTCGTTCGTCCTCAAAATCATTACTATTGTATATTTTTTAAATAAAAATAGAACAGAAATAAAAATAATCGTCGAGGTAAAAAAAAAAAAGAAACAAAAAATAAAATTGATCGAAACGCGATACCTTGAATCCGGTGTTGCGAAATTTACACTGTTGAGGATTGAAACTTTGTCCCGGTGTTGTGAATTTGTAACCCTGTTGAGATTGTTGAACAATTTTGTACGTGTCGGCAATCGGTTGTTGCTGTTGTTGCTGTTGCTGTTGCTGTTGTTGATTAACCACACTGGGCAACGGTCTTATCGGTCTGGGTTGTATCTGCGACGTGGTTGATGAGGTTTGATTGTAATTCGACGTTCCACCGGCAAGATTGCGCACTTGACTTATTTGATTTTCTTCGTTCAACGAATTAATGTCGTTTTGGGATTGGCTCGTGTTTGTGTTCAATTCGACGCGTTGCAGATCCATCGTGAAGGGTGGCTGGGTCTGTTGAACCTGTTGCTGCTGTTGCTGCTGCTGTTGCTGTTGATAAGTCACGACATTTTGATTGTAAGAATTTTGAGGCTGGGAAGCTTGAATCGAGCGATTTCCACGTGACGTCGATCGACCCGCGCGACCCTTTTCCCTCATGGGCGACGACGACGGCACTTCGTCGCCACCGAAACTCTGTCGACCGGTCACAAAGTCGTCGCTCATGTTCCTGCAAGAATTGTTTTTTTTTTTTTTTTTTTTCGATTTTTTTATTAAAGAGGCTGAGTCGCCTAAAAAATTTTTGGAAATTTTTTTTTTCCCGTGACACGATCAATGCAAATTAAAAATCGATTTTATCCTCATGAAATACTTGTAATCAGCTATCGTTTAAAATTTTTTCATAGCCACACGAAGCATCTGAACGGTGTGAGATTTATTACAAAATTTTTCACTCGTCGTGGCTTTTGGACCACACTACTCGACGGATTTTCAATTCTCACGTCTCGTTTTCTCCGCTAAGGGTAGCTATTTTAAGGGTAAAAGCGATCATAAATTTAGATTAATCGTGTCACGAAACAAAAAAAAATTTCCAAATTTCAGTTTTTTTTTTTTTTTTTTTTTTTTTTTTTCAATTCATTCAATGAGAAGGGCGATTGGACGAAGCGGACTCACACATTGTTCCTGTACGTGCCAGACGACTCTTGGGTCTGAGTATATATTTTAGCCGTGTACTGAAGATTTTCCAATTCGGACGTTTGTTGCTGTCGATTTTTTTCCGTCTGTTCGTCGTTGGAATTGTTAGTTTGTGATGTTTGTCTTGGATTGATTTGTTGACCGGACGACGAGGTCGAGCCATTGTCATTCAACTGACCGACTTGATGATGATGATGATGATGATGATTGTGTTGATGATTGTTCATCGATTGCATGAGCTCGAGATCCGAATAATTGCTGGTGTTAAGTCCACCCGATCGAAACATGTCGTCCTCCTCGGGGACCGGTGGCAATTTAGCGTTCAAAAATTCCTGAAGCGGTTCGAGGGTGTCCATGAAATCGTCGAGATTCGGTTGGAGCGGACCCAAACTCGGTTGAATAAAATCGGCGAGACTCGCGCCTCTGGCTGTTCAATTACAAATTTAAAAAAAAAAATCAAAAAAAAATTCAAGAATTGATAAATTAAAATTAATAAAAATTACGAAAAAAAATGAAATAAAATAAAATAATAATTTTTAAATATAAATAAATAAATAAATAAATCGAAATCGCATGAAAAAAAATAAATCGAATTATTTTGAAACTGCGGTACGTGAAAAAAAAAAATTAAAAAATTAAAAAATTACCAATTTCACGTGGATCCGGAAAGTAAAGAGGTTGATTCGAGCTTATGGTCGAGAAAAGCGTGTCCGTCATGAGTTCCATGTAATCCTCGTCCACCATCATGCTGTGAACGCTATCCGAACCGGGTAGACCGTTCAAAACACCGTAAGCGTTACCCAAACCCATTCCGAAGCCTCCGGACGAACCCATTCCGCTGTCCCAGTCCAACATGTCCATCGATTCCAACTGTCGGACGAGTTGACGATAATAACACTTTTTAAATTAGGATGTTTATCGATGAGATTGCAATGACGAAAAAAAAAAATTTGGCATAAAAATTCAACGAGTCTCGATCGCAAAATATTTTTACGTACGCAAAAAAAATTAAAAAAAAAAAAAATAATCATAGGCTATCTCTGATCGATTATCAAGAGTAATAATTATAAAAGCGTGCAATAATAAAATGATCATCGTGATTATTTATCAACATTAATCGACAGAAACGTGACGTTATCGATTTTTTTTATGAGTCAAGGCCAATAAATATAATAATAATAATATTTTGTGTAACAACAACAACAACAACAACAACAACAACAATAATAATAATAATAGTTTTGTAAAAAAAAAACTTTAAAAAATATGTGGAAATAAAACTCGATCTGATTGATTGATAATATATATATATATATATTTTTTAAATAACAACAATAATAATAATTCATACCATATCCGTGCCATCCTTGTTCGTCCATCCGAGGATTCTGTTTCTGTAAAACATTCGCCATTTCTTGTACTCGGCTGTCACAGCAGCGAGTTTTCTTTTCCAATATTTTCCCTCCAACACGACCGCCTGTGGAAACAAATCATCAGCCATTAGAATCACGTTTGAAAAAAAAAAAAAAATTTTTTTTTTTTTAAATCGTCTAATTCTTCCAAATGAAATACAGTGGGAATAGGTTACCTCGGGCTTGTTGTGAGTGTCGACGTCGAGTGGGGAGGCAAATTGGCAGACCAGGGTGTTCTGCTTCAATATAACTGTTGCAAAAAAACAAAGAAAAAAATATATATATATACATATATATATTTATATTATTCGTTTGATAATTGTAAATGAGAAATCGTCGGTGGAGTGTGATCAAAATTTGTTGTGTTTTTTGGGTTTATTTTAATCACGAATGATAAATCGCCTTACCAGTTGTAACAAAAAAACAATTTGTTATTTCATACGAGCGAAATAATGAATCACGAGGACTACCTGCCCGTCACAACTTCACAACGTTTAATCGCACCGAATGCACCACGAAGACGTAAAATCATCGACATCGCACACGTTCCAATACCAACTTTTCGACGATCCATCTTTCGAATTAATAGCGAAATTTTGTTGTTTTTTTTTCTCGACAATAACTTTCGTTCACACTTGTACGTAAAATACTTTGCGTTTCAAATTATCGAAAGAACAAAAGGAATTTGAAAAAAAAAAAAAAATGATTCGAGCGACGAAAAACTTTGAGAAGACAAAAAAATATTTTTTCTAATTTTTTTTTTGGCGGACTATTCGATCGTCGAATATTTTCGATTGTTGATTCGACACAATTGAACAAAAATTTACGAGACAAATACAATAACCAATCACTATTGATATGCGGATAAATAAAATATATATATATAAATATACTAACAACGATACAGTTTTTCTTTTAAATTTAATTGTTACAAGCAATAAAAAAATATAAAAAAATGTTTAAAGGTTTAAAAATATGAATTGAAATTTAAAAAAATTGTTTAATGGTCAAAAATGTATGGCTAATCCGTGGGAACGTGTCGTGCGGAGTCTCGGATGTGAACTGAGGTGTGTTAATGCGATTGTATAAGACCCCGTCGTCTGGGTTTGCGTGTTTGTCGTGGAATCGTGTTTGTGGATAGTTGGTGCAATCTCGTGCAAAGCTCCACGACGCACGGTGAGGGGGGAGGGGGGCTGGCTAAGCTCGTCGAGTTGAAAATCATTAAAAGAAAAGAAAAAAAATTAACGATAATCATAAGAAATTAACTCCTCTCTCGCCATGCACGTCACGTGCAAGTTTCTCGTGTCTGCAAATCCTTCATTGCTATCAGTTCTACATTTTTTTTCACGTCCATTATCGTTTTCAATTCCTGCCTAAAGCTCCAGCAATAACTTGTAATTTTCTGATCAATTAATACATTTTATTTTGTCTGAATTATTTTTCGGTCGCAGATTGAAAATAATTGAAACAAACTTGCGACTCAGTTTTGCCGATCAGTCGCTGAGGTTTTTGCGTTCGTTAATTTTTTACCCCCATCGAATGGAATGGAGGCAAAAAAAAATGAAAATTCAACGCCAAGTTGGATTTTAATTTTGTTTGAAATAATTTTAACACGAGACGTGGAAACGATTGTTGGATGGAAAAATCGATGGGATCGATGGGATCGATGGGATCGATGGTGTCTGTGTGTGTGTGTGAGACTCACACTGCATGTGCCAGCAACGCCATATCACGTTGTTCAGTCTTATCTTGTCCTTCCATCGGAGTCTGATTCCTTTGAAACGGTTCCACTTGGGCGACGTCAGCTTCTGTCTGGAACAAATTCACCATTTCCATTTGTCATATCTCGACTCGTACGAATTTTTCGAAATTTTTACATTCGCAAAAAAAGGAGAAAGGACGAAGAATAAATTTGATACACGTTTATATTGATAAAAAAAGTGACATTTGTATATTTTAAAATTATAATAATCATAATAAAATAATTATAATGAATAAATTACTGAAACAAATGAAAATTATTTGCTGCAAGTTTGTAATGAACGAATGAAAAAATTACATTAATATTTCTTCAAATAATAATAATAATAATAATAATGAATAAAAGACTGAAATGAATAAAAATGATTTACTTCACGTTTACATTGAACGAATAAAAAAATGCATATTTTTCGAAATAACAATAATAATAATAATCACAATAAAATAATGAATTTATGAATGAATGAAAAGTAATGGGCTAAACAGGATCCAATGATTCATCGAGGTCGTTCATTGGGCTGAAAAAATGCCCATCCGGCAATACACACGTACGATAGTTATGGTAATGAGCCGACGTTCAATGATTCATTGTCAAACAAGCATAACCAATATTTCAACGATAACGCCGTTACGAGCAATCGCGGTTGCTCGTATTATCGAAACAACGGCGGCTACTGATATGGAAAACGTTTTTTTTTTTTCTTCCCCAACAATCATCGTCGTAATTTTCCAATCCATTCGAATATCAAAACGTCTGGCAATGCAACTCCGTTAATGCGTGATAACGTAAACATGTTTATTTCCATATATATATATCATCGGCATTGGAACAGCAAAAAAAAAATAAAATAAAATAAAATAAAATAAAATCATTCAATTTTTTTCCTGAAGATGTTAATTTTTTATTTTTTGTTCCTTTTTTTATCATATCGTTTTGCGTTGTTGCATGGATTAATATATATCTGTGGTATGGAACTTCATTAGAAAAAGTGATAAAAATAAACACAAACGAGAAAATATATATTGAATTATTTAATTTTTTTATATGTCATCAAGTACATAATTTTTTTTCTGTAAAGAACATTTGAGAGTATTATTTTTGTTTTATTCTAGTGATTTGCGTTGTTGCATTGATTAATATCGTTATTCTCCAGGGGCAACGTCTTATCTCGTTCGAGCTATTGCTCTCTCGCTCATGTCAAACGTTATAAAGTCAACGTAACGTTGTAGCGAGCAAATGGAAGATTTCCAACCTCGTGTACGATGGCATTTCGAATTATTCTAGTTTCGCTAAGCGCTTTTGAAACGCTGTATTTTTTTATATATATATATATATATATATATATTTTCACCAGGTGGTCCACCGCCGCAAGAAAAAAAAACGTAGAAATCACTGTCGTGTTTAATGTCTTTCGTAGCTCGATCGTCTTATTATTATGATTATTATTATTATTATTATTATTATTATTATTATTACTCTACATTTTTTTTCACTTTTTTTTTTTCAAATTCCCTATCTTATCTGAATTCTCGCGAGTTTCTCAAACGTTTCGGTAATCATCTCGTCCGAGTGTCGAGTTACTCGTGCCAAAATTAGATTTGTACTTTGAATTCGATTTTTTTTTCTCTTTTTATCACGATGTAACATAGTTGGTTAGTTTCGCAACGTCTCACACGTTTATATTATTTCACGAGCCTTTCGAACGCGATAAGAATTTGGCTAATAATAATAATAATAATAATAATAATAATAATAATAATAATAATAATAATAATAATAATAATAATAATAGATAAATAAATAAATACATAAATTTAAAAAAGCCTTGTTGGCAAAACAATATGCAAAAAAAAACGAAAAAAAAAATGAATTTGACTATTTTGCTCAGTCTTTGTAAAATGCAATTTTCGAGAAAAAAAAATCTGTTTTCCTTCGAATTGTGTTGACTGCATTTTTTTTAATAAAAAAAAAATTAACCTTTCATACGATTGTATTTTTCGTCGACGTTGACATTAATTACGACGACGACTTCGATCGTGTTTCGATGGCCGTTGTTTCGAACGGAGATGCATCGACACGACACGATCGTCGTCGATTCGTGTGTAATAATTGTGAAACGGGAAGGCGCCGCGCCGTGGCACAAACGATCGTCGACGATCGTCGGTGTCACTCGGATTATGACCCGGACCTCGACGATGCAAGCACGTGGTTGCGCGCGCCCGCCCGTCTCGTCCTGGCTCTCTCGACACTTCTCTCGAATTACGTCAAACCAAATAGAAATGTTTTGCTTCCCCATCGTCGCGTATTCGCATCGCGCATCGTTTCACGAGATCGTTGAAACGAGACGACGAGAAATCGATCGCGCACAAAATCATGAGCAACATTTTTTTTTTCCAGAAATTTATTTTGTCAATCGATTTTTCAATTTCATAAATGAATTTTCGATAATCGCTCAACAAAATTATTTTCAAAAAAAGTCAATTTTTTAAACAAATTTTCAATAATCGCTGAAAAAATTATTTTTCTAAAAAAAGTCTCTCTCTCTTTGAATTTCCCTCTTCCTCTCTTTCTATCTTCCTCGTTCGGTGTCTCTTGTTCACACTTACTCACTCTTTCTGTCTACCTCACTCTCTCGCGAACAAGAGGAAGGGTCAGACGATCAAGGGCGACGTTTTTTAATCGTGGATTTTATCGAGACCGACCAGCACACGCTTCCTGTCTGTAAATTTATTGCCTCACGTCGAAAGCGTTATCCATGTTGAATGCTCGTGGGCAAAGTTGTTTCGTTTATCGATGTAAGACACGAGAAACTTAGACGATAATGTATATATGTATACAAATATATATATATAGAAATAAGAACCACTCCGATATATATATTTTATATATATATATTTTTAAATAATTTTATTAGTTTCCAAAAAATTTCATAACCGTTTGCGACACCGTCGCAAACAAACGGGGGGCGGGAGGGGGAGGATTATGTGATAGTGTGTTGTGTCAATAATAATGACGATTGCGATTAACTATATGCTCCATTGTAAATAGATTAAATTTTATCGCGAGCTCGGATAAATGATCGGTATTACGTTGACTATTCCAACGTCCTTGAATCGGCACTTGAAACATGTTTCACAAACGGCTTGTTGAAAAAAAAAATTGTGAAACTGTAAAAATGAAAGGAAGAAAAAAAATAGATACAGCACTAGAACGAACAAACGAAGTGGAGAAATGAATGTGATGACGCGAAAATTTCGAATTTGACGAGAAACATGCAAAACAAAACAAAACAACGAAAAATGAAAAATAAAAAAATTCGAATAGCACGACAAGATTGCATTATCATGTCCCATCGAGATTTACGATCGTGTTATTCACCGCCGACATTTTTTTCGCTTCGTTATTATTATTATTATTATTATTATTTTAAACAACCTATTTGCGATAAATAATCGCGAAATACATGAGAATAATTTTGATTGAGCACGATTTAACGCAATCAAAATATTTTCAATCAAACAATCAATATCCAAACTCTCATAGATGCTCGACAAACGAAAAAAAAACCGAATAATCAAATTTTTCCAACAAAATTTCACAACTTAAAAATTAATCAAAAAATAAATTTAAAAAAAAAAGACAATTAGATTTCAAAGTCTCGAAAATTGTGAATTGTGATGAAACGTGAACCGCGACAACAAATTGGTTAACGACGAATGAACAATGTCAAAGGCTTCGGTGACTGTGCGAGGTTGCATTTAATTGCGGATCTCGGTTTGCTGGCGTTTGTCGAACGCGTTTTCGTGCAAACTCGAGAACCTAATTAAGCACAACGTTTTCTACATCCTTCAATTAATTCGAACGTTCGAACGAACCGAGAGTCCGCGAGACGACGGGGCTTCCATTAAAAAAATAAAAAAAAAAAATAAAAAAAAAATCAATGAAAATAAAACTAATTGAAAAAAAAAATAAAGTTACGAGCCGTACGATGAACATTGATGAATTTTTCCATCGAACGTCATGGATATTAAAAATAATCAACGAAGAAATAAATCTCACCTGTAGGCCAACGACATGCACTGAAAAAGTTTGGTGAACGAAGTTTCGATGCTGAGCTGTTGGGAAGTTTTGCTACTGGCCGAGCTCATGACAAATTTTTCGAGTGAAAATCCGGCCGGTGCGAGAATGGCCAATCTCGCGGCTTCCTCCTCGGGCACGGGGACCGCAAGCTCGTCCTCGTCGTCCTGAGCCTCGGCCTCGAAATCCGAAACCATGAAGTGTCCCGAATGTATGGTTTCCCGTGAATCACGGGGTTCGCACTTCATCCGATGGCCCGCACCGTGCAAAAGCTCCTGCTGCTGCTGCGACGTCAGACCGCTCGACGACGACGTCATCATCACGGTCGACGGTTTTCGATACATCAGTTCAGCTTGCATCGTGTGATGTTTTCGACGACTCGGATTCACCGTCAAACCTCAATCCTTCGTTCTTCACACTGAAAAACATGAGTGAATGATTCGATCGGTTTACGAAACGCAAAAAAAAAAAAAAATAATAATTTCATTAACAACGAATTGTCAGTGATATAGTTTTGGATTCGTGGAAAAAGCTCCGACAAGGTCACACATGAATTTCGTTCGATTTCGGAATTTGGCAAATTACGAGCAATCTCTTATCAATCCACGAAAGAAAATAATTCCATTAACAACGAATCATCAACAATACTTCTGATTCGTACATAAAAGCTCCGACAAGGTCACACACAAATTCCGTTCAAATTAAACAAATTTCATTTTTCCTTTTTTTTTTTTCAACTTTGACAATAATTATATCGAAAAAATGGCGAAACGTTGAACCAATTTTTGGTCCCTACGGTTCGTTTCAATCACGAATGTCAAACAAATATTGTTCAAAAATTATTTCAAATATCGTCGGACACGAAAACTTGGTCTCCACTCGAAAACCGATGTCTCGTTTTATCGCAAAACGTACGTCTCCGTCGATTTCTCATTCTGTCACCCCTCGATGGACTTTGCACTCTTGTACAAATATCTTCGTTGTCTCAACAATTTTCTTTTTTAATATTCTTTTAATATGTCCGTAAAATTTTGCATTGCAATTTCGTCATTCGGTTAATCTTTTTTTTTTTTTGTGATATCGACCAGACCACCAGACAATCCGACTACGAAGCTTCGGTCGAGCTTTAATTTGTGATCGTTGAAAATACATAAAAAAAAAATAAATTAAAAAATGTTCAATTTAAAGCAAACAATTCGAAAGAAATTCGAAATATTTCGTCAAAAATGATTTAACAGCCAAGTTTTCCGTGTAAATGGAAGGGAAGGGGAGGAGAGGGAGGAAGGGAGGCCAAAAAATGAAATAAAACAATAACAACGAGAGGATAAATTTGGCTCGTGAGTCAACCAAAAATAAAAAAAGGAACAAAAAATTCCGGTACAAAGTACAAAAGCTCCAAAATAATAAACCTCGCATTTTTGGCATCTCGTTAAAAAAAAATCATAATAAATAATAAATAATAATAATTTTTGAAGAGTGAATCTGTTTCGTGATGATTATATAAATCCAAACGTGATCTTTCGTCCGAGCAAGTCCGGTGAAAAATTATGTAAAAAAAAAAAATAGAAAGAATTGGAAGAAAATAAACATGAATGAATAACCGATTGATTTGTCGAACGAGTGTTTTAATTGTTTAAAATTCTCGAACGGTCGGCGACTCGTCGTCGTCGTCGTCGTTCTTGTCCATCGTCGTTTGTTGCGCTTCGTCCCCGGCTAAATTTAAATTTGTCCCCGCGAATGGTTTCACACACACACACACGTCCACGATAAACACGACGATACATTCAATCTCCGTTGCACCGGTGCTTTTTATACGTGAGTCATAATTTTATCCCGAAAAATGACAAAAAAAAAAAAAAAATTAAAAAGGAAGAAAAACAATTTTTAAAAAATTTGAAAAAAAAAAAATAATAATAATAAAACCAAACAATAACGCCGGCATAAACGAAGGAAGAAGAAAGATATTTTTTTTCTTTTTTTTTTCCGAAAATAAAGCTTTTTATCGTGTGAAAGAAGAAAAAAAATCCATTGAAAATCAACGCATTTGCATTGTCATGTCGAATACATAAGCTTTTGAGTTTCCAGACGTTCGGCTTATCATCGACCGGTAGACGATGAATGACAATCAAGTCAGATGCTGCGGGATTATTTCGTTTTCCAATGCAAATTAGTCAGACTCGAGTATGTTGCTTTTTTATTCATTTTTATTATTATTATTATTTTTTTTTTTTTTTTTTGCGGAGTGCTAACGATTATTCGCGAATGGAGGCTCGTTGCACGGTAACGCAACAGCATTTGCCATTGGAAATTGTTCCCAATCGTCAGGTAAATCTGGGAGAGGGGAGGGGGGATAGGGAGGGGGCTATAAGACCGAGCCGACATCAGTAGCAGTATCAGCAGAAACAGCCTCGACTTGGCTGAATAAAAAATAAAAAAGGGTGCAAAGTAGAACCTTGCACATTGCTTCCTCATAGTTTTGTACCGTTTTTAAATTATTGAGATGTAAAGTAGAACCTTGTGTCGATCAATTTTGGCTTCCTCATAGAGGAAGCTTTGGCAAATTTGTAAGAAGATAATTCATGTGAAATTTGAAAAATTATAATTCGCATAAAATCTGAACTCCTTGTTAGATTTTATCCAAATTCAATAGGAAATCCCTTTGGATGATAGTGCAACTTCGTACTAAATTTCAGCCGGATATCTAGAAAATTATGGAAGCTAGAGCACTTACATTGAATTTTGGAAAAATTTCAAAACGCCATAAAATCTGAACGTCTTGTTGGATTTTGTCCAAATTCAATACGAAACCTCTTTCGATGGTAGTGCAACTTCGTACTAAATTCCAGCCAGATATTTCAAAAATTATGGAAGCTAGAGCAGTTACATTGATTTTTGGAAAAATTTCAAAACGCCATAAAATATGAATGGCTTGATGGATTTCGCCCAAATTCAATCGGGTTTCTCTTTGGATAATTGCGCAACTTCGTACCAAATTAATGTCCGATATCTCAAAAATTGCTCCAGTTAGAGTGTAAAGATCGTTTTTTTCACATTAAAAAACGCTTTAAAAGTAAAGCAATGCGTGGATTTTTTCCAAATTCGGTATCGAGCATCTCCCTGTACTCGTACAACATTATACTGAATTTGAGCTCGATATCTCTAGAATTGTGGGAGCTAGAGACCAAAAATAATTTTTTGAATTTTGAAAAAATGATGTGAAAACAAAATAACTTGATAGATTTTTCCAAAAATTAAATTGTGCTATGCGCCGTGAACCCTTCACATGTGTGACAAATTTCAGCTTGATATCTCGAGCCGTTCTCAAGTTGTGAGCGGTCAACCATGACTACACACACACACACACACACACACACACACACACACACACACACACACATACATACATCCGGACATTTTTTCTAAATGTGTTTTTTAGGTGTTTTGAGACATACTGAACACGTTTTCATGAACATCTCGAAAAAAAAAAATTTCACGAAAACAAAGCTTCCTCTATGAGGAAGCAAAAATAAATAAATAAATAAAAACATAAAAAACGTGTCCAAGCCGTTCACTTGTGCCCGTTTGACTATAAACCCCCTGCACGTTTCGATAACCCACGGTCCAATGCCCCTGCCAATAACAAACTCAATCACAGTTACACTTACTCCACAATTTATCATTCCCCATTTATTCCATCAACTTTTTTTTTCCTTCATTTTTCTAATTTATTTTTCTTATTTTTCGTCTCATCAAAAATTCCATTTTTTCGTCACTTTCAGCAACGTGAATAATCAACATTTTTATTTTTCAATATCAATCGATAATCAACATTTTTTATTATCGATAATCAACATTTTTATTATTTTTTTCCAATTTCTTTCGAAATTTTTATTTTTCCAATTTCTTTTCGTTACTTTGGTCTCGTTGAAAAATCCATCAACGTGAATGATAATCGACATGATCGTTCGAATGGCCCAGTCACGACTTTTCACAATCTCAAATGTATTTTTTTTTTTTTTTTTTTTTTTTTTCGTTGTTCCTTTTCCATTATCGCTTGAGATAAATAAGTTTTTTTATTTTTATTTTTTTTTGTAAATTTTGTTATCATTGGACAAATACAGGCATAACGTAGACCGCTGGATCAACGTCGAAAGCTCACGAAGCGTCTTAGAGACATTTTAAACCCTCCGGCTATCGCTGGATCACGATTAGAGTAGAGAGCGAGTGAGTGAGATAGCGATAGAACGAGAGAGTGAGATAGCGAGAGCGAGCGATAGAGCGAGTTAATGTGAGAACGATAGAGAGACAAAGAGAGAGAGAGCGAGAGAGAGAGAGAGAGAGAGAGAGGGAGAGAGAGAGAAAGAGAGAGAGAGAGAGAGCGATAGAAGTGAGAGCGTTTGAGCATTCCTATCGGTCTCCTGTCTCTCTCCCCCGTTCGCTTTTTATCTCCGTTTCTCGCTACATCTTCTATCCGTCCGTAAACACTTCCTCTCTTTCTCTCGTCCATCTTGCCCATCGAGTTTCTCACAATTCAACGGAACCCAATAAAACGTCTATATAATTGTGGAAAATTCAACGTTACGCGTTCGCGTTATATCGACGACGGAACTTTCGATCGGTCCACGCGGCCTATCAACCCGTCACGGTCGAACGAACCCACAGCCACAATTTTTATTTTTTTTATTTTTTTTCATTTCTATAAACAAATCCTTCGTCTCGATCGATTATTCGCGGACAATAATAATCATAAAATTATTTCATTTTATCAATTTTTTTTAATGTTTTGTTAATTATCAAAAAATATTGAAAAAAATGTGGAAAATATTTTACTTTAAAAAATTTTTTTTAAAAAAGTGCAATATTAAAATATTTTCGTAGACAACGTTATAGATATTGTAATTTCATTTGTTTCTTTATTTATTTTTTTTCGTAAAAATCAATCTGTGCCCCCGGAGACGTCTTTCTCACAAAGCCTTGCTTTATCGCTACGCGTCAATCTTATCAGTCACGACAGAAAAAAAGAAAAAAAAACCACTCCGACCGATCTCTCGAACGTTTCTCGGATCACAACGAAAACGGAGCTTTCCTCGTGGAAAAACGAAATAGCTACCAAAATAGTCACCAATCAATTAAAAAAAAATAAAAAAAAAAAAAAAAAAATTGAAATCGATGGAGAAAAAAACGAATCAACAAAGTTTCCTCACTCTTTGGGACCTTCGTTCCGACTTCGTTGCCACTATTTTCCACCCAGCATCGTAAAAAATGTGAAATAAAATTAAATTGAGAAAAAAAAGGAAAAAAGTATAATCTGAAAAGAGGCCGGTCATTCGTGAACGAAAACAAAGCGCTGTCTCTCACTCGCTCACCCACTTCGCTCGTTCGCTCTCGCTCTCCCCCCTCCGTCGCAGCCCCGCGACTACTACGCGCCTGCGCGGTGGAATACGCGCATGGCGTGCATGGGTTTTTCTTCACGAGATCTCGCGCGAGTATAATACGCGTACACGTGTCTGACATCTAGTATTCCGAGCTTCCGTATTCATTAAACGGATACATTAATTTACACACACACACACACACCCCCCCCCCCCTCCCGCCCCCAACACACATATATATACTTATTAGCGTATCAATATTTAACTTTGAATTAATATTTGTATTTTTTACAAAAGTTTATAATAAGATGCATATGAGATTCAAGTGTACGGTTCGTCCGTATATATGAAGAACAAAAAAGACCTATACATATATATATATGTGTATATAAATATATAAAACGTCGAATTCATATACATATATATATATATATATATATAGCTTGTACATTCGTATATTTTGTAGAGGAAGCTATATATATATTTTTTGTTTTTTTGACAGACTTGGACCCATATGCAGCTTCTAATAAACAAATATGTGTATATATATATATATGTAAGTGTGTAAGCGTTATTATGCGTTTATATGCATAATGCATGGACGCATATCATAACAAAAATATAAATATATACTTATTTATTATAGACATGTATATAATAAATATATACATGTATACACACACACACATGTGCGACTTGCAGGCCCAAGCACGTAACTCAATGTCACAAACTCACCTCCTCGCGATCTCGCATTCGTCCGACGGTGACAAAAAAAAATCCAAAACAAAAGAGAAAACAATAATACACACACACACACACACACAGTACGCAGGCGCGCGGGCGGTTGAGCGCGCACGATGAACGAGCACTTGCGCGCACGTATACAACTCCGTGGAGCGCACTCTACGCCACTCTACGCTGATCTACGATGAAAAAAAAAAAAAAAAAAAAAAAAACTCGTGTTCCTCATCAGACTCCCGACCGCGCTCATTCGCGTTCTCACAACGTAAAACCGTTGTTTCGTCTCACTCGCGCGCGTTCGTTCCCTCGCGTTCCCTCGAAAAAAGAAAAGGATAAGAAACAACAACACACCGAAGGCGGACGGTTCACCACGTCACACACACACACACACAAACACACTAAAACCAAACGCACTACCGACGACGATGACGATTACGACGACGACAAGTTCGAAATCTCGAAACTCGAATCTCTCGGGGTCTATATATATATATATATATATATATATATATATGCGACACAGTTCCTTCTTCTTCTTTTTTGTTTTCTCACTCACTCACACACACACACACACACACACGCACATGCACTGTCGTACCGGAAAAAACTCAGAGCCGCTCACTTACTCACTGACACGTTCGTGGACGACGTTATTGTGAGGCATCGTCTCGGGGGGTTGGTGGGGAGAGGGGGGGGGAAACTAGTCACGAAAATGTTGATCGGCCAACTCGTTAAGCTGCTAATGACACGACGATGACGACGACGACGACGACGACGAGGAAGCAATGCGAACGCCACTACGGACAGTGGCAACGCACTACGTGATCGTACTTCCCACCACCGACATTTAAGAAATGATATATATATGTGTTTTTTTTTTTTTTATATCTTTACTCCGAACTCCGTGCTGCTGCTGCTGCTGTTTTGTCGACACACCGTGGACTAACACACACACACACACACGCTTATCCCACACGTTCGTTCGTGTGTATCTTTCGAATACTATCGCTTGTCTTCTCTTTTTTTTTTTTAATCGCGACTTCGACGTTTTTTGTTCGGCGGCGGGGGAGGGGAGAGATTTTTCCCTTTTTCTTAATTCTCCGTCTCTAATTATTTTTTTTGTTTTTTTTTCTTCTTTTTCTATGGTCGCGGGTAAACAGTTTGTCTCGGATGTGGTGTGTCTCGGTGGTCGAACGGGGACAGCGAGACAGAGCACAGCTGATCGTGCGATGGGGTTCGGGAAACGTCCGCCGGGGGATCGTTGGCGCTGCGGTTGGCGCAGTTGGTTGGCGCATCGTGTCGGACGCGTGGACGGTAAGATGGGTCTGTCCTCGTTTGGTTCCGTTGGCGCGGAGGGAGAAGAGAGAGATGGAGTGGGGGCGGAGAACTGCGATGGGATTGGATCATTGAGATTGGAGTAGATCTGAGAACGGTTGAGACAATGGGCGACGTAGATGAGTCTTCTCTCTCGCGCCCGCACGGAGCACAGTGAGTGCTGTCTCTCTCTCTTTCACTCGTACTCGCGGCGATGTCGTGCATCCCGTTAGAGAAAATCTCGAACGTTTGGAGCTGCTTCTCCGTCACTCAGTTGCGAGCGCACATGGCGCTGTCTCTCTCGCACTCGTTGCGGACGCGAAAGATTCGGGATCTCCCGTTAAAGCGATGGAAGACCCACTGGAGTGCGAGAGAGACAGCGCTATCGGCGCACGCTGCGGAGCGAGAGAGAAGGAGAGAATTTATGTCTTCCATCGGCGTTTAACGATGTGGCGACAGGGCGGGCTGAGAGAGACAGCGAAGTTGTGAAATCTGTCTCGCTCGTACTGCGTACAGTCGATTGAAAATATTACGTCTAGCACTAGATTGTCGTGGACTGATATTGTCATTTTGTCATTCGACTGTACGAAAAAGAAGAGAAGCTCACGCATTGACTGTCTCTCTCGGATCGCGCGCGGCGTCAGGCGACAAGTGCGCCTGCGCGGCCGTACACTGGTCGAACGGTCGAGGTATCGATTGTGTCTCGAACGACGTTTGTGGCGCGCTATTTGAAATTTCGGTGGGCCCGAGAAACGATTGTTGGCTACTGAAAAATTGTTTTAAATATATATTAACTCATTATTCATGATAAATTTGTTCTTCAAGTTTTTTTTCTGATCGATAAGCCAAGGATTTAAAGTTTCCATGTGGAAAATGCGAAATTGAAAAAAAAAAAAAATGTTTTTACTTACGGTCGAGAGTCAAAGTTGAGGTACGAAATTCTGTAAAAAAAAATATCAAAAAACCCAACAACAACAACAACATATTGTCGATTTAATTGAAAAATAAAAACGAAAAAAAAAAACAAACATTTTTCACATTTTTTATTTACTCAACATTTATTTAAAAATCGCCCCAGTCGGATAAATCCTTGGGTGCGGGTTCACGATCCGGGGAGCACGGCTCGAAATTTCGTGTATCCAGATGATTCGCCAGCTGCAAAAATTTCACAATCATGATTGGATATCAAAATTATTATTATTTTCCGTTGTTGCGGAAAAATGTTAAGTGTCCGTTGATCTATAAGAAAATTCATAAAAATGTTTTGCGGTATCTACGGGGGCTTGTGGGGTCCCTGTGGTCCTCGCAGATTTACATTACCAAAAACTTGTTATTTAAAATCATCGATGGGGTCCGTACGCTCCCCACATGTTTTTTTCATGACAAATGGAGCTTAAAAAAAAATTTTTTTTCACCTTTATCACGATGGGTGACGTCATCGTCAGGTTTCTCAAGGCCTTCCAGTCGAATGAACGAAACCATCTACAATACATTCAATCGTTTTATCAATAAAAAAAAATTTGTAAATTAAATTGAAATAGATAATAAAATAAATGAATAAATAAATAAATAACTGTGTATGTATGTATTTTCTGTCGTTGACCAAGCATTCAGTTCATAGACCATAACAAATAAATGAATAAATAAATAAATTCATAAATGAGATAAGATAAGAAAAATAAATGAATGAAACAATTATCGTGACGATCGATAACGTTGCTCACTTGTGATTGCGAACGTCCGTCACACCGTCTCTGAGACATCCCAAACGTTCGGTAGTTTTTTTCTTCAACAATCCACGAACGATATTGGCCGCCGAGCGTTTGAGATCGGTCGGCAAATCTCGACCCTCCAATCCATCGACAATTTTTTTGTAGAGTCTCAATTTGTCAATGTCCGAAAACGGCGGTCGTCCCATCAACAATTCGTGAATGAATATGCCCAGGGACCAATAATCCACGGCTCTTATAAACAAATAACAAAAATAATAATAAACAAATTATTTTATGCAAAAAAAAATATTTTAAAAAAATATCAAAAAATATTTTTAAAACATCAAAATCAATAAAAAAAAATCGACACGATGATGTTTTTCGATTTTTTTCACAATCAATGACGATGGACTAACTTGTCGTGACCCTCCTCGAGCACGACTTCCGGTGCCATGTACTCCGGAGTTCCTTGAAAGGACCAACTTTTGTGAGGTCCTATTCTCTTGCTCGCTCCAAAATCCGTCTGTTCGAAACAATCAAATTTCGTTCCATCTATTTTTTTTTTCAATTTTCCATTATCGATGATGAAAATAAGAATTTTTCTTTTTTTTTTTTGAATTACCAATTTAACGTATCCCCGATGATCGATCATCGCGTTGTCGGGTTTCAAATCACGGCATATTATGTCCATCGAGTGCAAATGATCGAGAGCCTCGATCACGCAACCGGATATGAATTTTGTCGTGGAATTTTCGAATCTTCCGTATCTGTGCAAAGCCGTGCGCAAATCGCCTCCCAAACACGCTTCCATGAAGAAATAAACGTACCTGTCGTCCTTGAAAGTACCATAAAGTCTTTAAAAAAAAAAAAAAAAAAAAAAAAAATCAACGATCATTCAATTTATCGAAACGAGGAAAAAATTTTGCGATACCAGTTACAGCTACCATTTATTAGGATTTTTTATAAATTTAAATTTAGGACTTTTTTTAGCTGACACGTGGGGGTTTTTTTGGCCCCCAGGCTTGAAAAAAGGTTGCCACGAGTGACCAATCGATCTTTTTGACTTGAAAAAAATTCTCACATATTCTCCGATACTTCCTCCGAGAGGTGCCACAGGTTATTTCGTTCAAATTCAATATTTACTTCGAAAAAAAAAATATAGAAGATAACAGAAAAAAGCGAAATTTGTGATTTTCACAACAAAAAAAATCGAGACTTCGTCATTTTTCATTGTCCGACGGTGACTATTGGAAAAAAAAGTATTTGTTCCGATAAACGAAGAATTATCGTCTCTAATTGAGGTTGATTTGCTTGGGGCCGTTCGGACCCCAGTGCGTCAGCTGAGATTTAAAAATCAAGTGGAGAGTGAAAAAAAAATTTGAAAAACTTGCTTGCAGATAAACGAAGATTTGTGACAAGCTTGCATTATATTCTTCTCGCTGTAAACGTAACGTTTGTAATTGATAGCCGTGATCATTGATTTTTTTATTTTCTTCATGGCAAAACTTTTGCCCGGATGTTTGTCCGTGGTGACAAGTTCGACCCGACCGAAACTGCCTTTTCCAATGGTTCGTTGTACCGTGAAATCTTCGAGTCTCAAATTTGGATAATCGCTCGTCCATTGAACGTTCAACGAACGTTTTCGTATCTCGTACTCGGTCGCCCAATCTTTGTTCTTGATGGATTCCAAATCCCCCAGATAATTCAAAAAAGCTCTGTGAACGATCATTGAACCCATTTTCATCTCTCTCTCTTTTTTTTTTACAATATACAGATATCATTTTTTATCATTTTTTATTGATTGAAAATTTTTTGAATTTTTTGAATTTTTATCAATTATCTATTTATTTGTTTGATGATTATTTTTTTTTTTTTGGACTTGCGTTCTATCGATGACGAGACACTCGCAAACAGGTGGCATTGCAATGGCGTTTGCTTGTCGAAGATGATCCTTCTCGTCGTAGAGAGCCTTCTCACCGAAATATTGGCCCTTCTTCAGAATCGCAGTTTCCAACTCTTTACCACTTTCCGTTGTTTTGGTTATTCTCACGTCGCCGCAATTTATTATGTAAAATTTGTCACCCGTTTCACCCTGTCTGACTATGTAAGTGTTGGCTGTGAAAGCTTCCTGCAATTTGAAAAATAAAAAAAAATTTTAATTAAATTTAAATTAAATTAAAATAAATAAAATAAATAAAATAAATAAAATAAATAAAATAAATAAAATAAATAAAATAAATAAAATAAATAAAATAAATAAAATAAATAAAATAAATAAAATAAATAAAATAAATAAAATAAATAAAATAAATAAAATAAATAAAATAAATAAAATAAATAAAATAAATAAAATAAATAAAATTTTGACTTTTTTTCCACCCTGATTAATCCCAAATGATGTTTAATGTGCACTCACGATGTATATCAATTCGGATATTTTGGCAAGCACGTGATGTGGCAGACTGTCGAGCAGTGACAATCGACGAAGCAGACGAATGTTGTGCTCGGTCGTGTCTTGAGAAATTTTTTTCATCGCCGCGACGAACGATCTTCGATCGAGAACCCACACCTTGCCACCTTCCTTCACTTGAACGCACATATTATAATTCTTATACATATACGCACATGTGTATATCATTTTTTTTATGTAGTTGAATATTGTATGTGTTTAAAAAAATTAATATTATTTCTTTTTTTGAATATTAATTTACCATCTATGGAACATAATCGGGTGACGTTGTAGAGCAATGCAAGTTCACCGAAAGCCACACCGGGACCGAAACTTCCGTTGTACTTCGTGCCTTCGTAAATCTCAAATCGACCGTCCTCCGACACGTACAGATGATGACCTGTGAATTTTGTGAAAATAAAATCGTCGATTTAAACGTGGTTTATGAATTAAACATATTTTAATTTTTTATTTTATAATTTTAATATTTATGGGAAATTAATTTGAGACAGGGTCTGCATTATATATTATATATTATATATTATATATTATATATTATATATTATATATTATATATTATATATTATACCAGCAGTGCTTTTCGTGTAATATTTTGATATGAAAGTTTTTTTTTTTGTTAAACGTATGGATCACAAGCATGAGAAAAAGCTTAAAAAAATTAAATTAAAAAAATTATCAGAGTACATTAACATGAACACGTGTACCTGTTTCACCCTCGCGAATCAATCTCGTCCCTGGGGTTATTTCTTGAAGATACATGGACGATATCATTGCTTCCAACTGTGTCAGTTCCAAATTTCTCAAATAATCGTTCTTTTGTATTGCTCGTTTTATTCGCTTTCTCGTTCTGACAAATGAATAAATAATTTACATATAAATATGTATATATATATATAAATGAATAAATCAATTAACTGGTCAAAAGTTCAATGAACATCTAATTGTCTATTTTTTTTCGTGCATAAAAGATGATAAACAAACTGAGGCTGAGGTTGACTGAGAGAAAAAAAAATGGCAAAATTTAAAAAAAAATCAATCGAACGATTTCACTCACGTCAAATCTTTTTCGAATGTTGGCAGATTATCGTCCGAAGTCGTTGTCGGGTCGTGGCCAATACCGATAATTCCATCCTTGCGATGATTCGACAATTTACGATAAATCTGCTGATCGTTGGTGTCCGATGTACCATCGTTCGACGTTATGTTCGCCAAATTCGTGCTCTTCGTTCGTTGATACCAACGTATGCACAAAAACTTCATCGCGATTTTTTAAAAATTTTTCTATTATGATTTATTTATTTATTTATTTATTTTTCAAATTATTTTTTCCTCCTTTTTAGTTTCTCAACTGTCTTCTCGGTACTTTGGGTAAAACATTTTTCGTTTCACGACGATGATAAACATGAAATTGTCACTCTTTAATTTTTTTTTTATCAGGAAGAAATGAGAAAAAAAATTATTCCACTTTTTATTCTTGTGGTTCGAAAATTAAAAGAAAAATAATAGTTTTTGCATGGGAATTTGAATTCTCAAGCCTTCGAGCTCCTCAACGACTATTTTAATACATAAATATATTTATTTATTTATGGTTTTTTTCATACGAATCGAAAATTCGAAAAAAAAAATTTAATAAAAATATAATAATAATTTATTGAATCACGAAAAAGTAGATATATATATGTATATATATATATATATATCAGAGTGCCCCGTTGCGATTGTTCTCGGCAACGCGATTGATCGAACGACTGACCATCGGTACGATCACTTTTGTCACTACGGCTCTTGTCTATACATCGGACTATGATAGACGCTTTCGTTACTCTTATCTATCGGATAACAGAAGGTACGGTAGGCTCGCGCGAGACCATACACGTTAAACACGACTATCGAATGTAACGAACGAAAACATTTTCTTTTTTTCTTCATTTTTTTTCCATTTTCTTTCATTTTTCAAATCTCCTTACACGCGCCCAATGTAAAAAAATGTGGATCTAAATTCATTTCGTTACGTCTATTAGAAAATTTGAATATAAAAAAAGGTGCAGAGGTTGAGCCAAAGTCGAAATTTTTTGAACCTCCTTTCAGCCTGCCTGACTCCCCAAACCCTTCGTCACCCTCCGGTCCACCCTGAGGACGATCCAATCGGTGAGTCGACCGTTGCTCACGATCGGTCCGCAACAGCCTCCGTGACTCGCTCACAGACTCGCCGGGTTAACTCGCGCGTTCAACCTCGGTGACTCCGCGCTGAGCCTACGCTTACCACCTCCTCGAACTACCCGTTCGGGAATCCGCCTCAGCCCGTTACGACGTAACAGACAGCCCCCCGCGCGCGTTCAAACTTCTCGACCTATTCGATTCCATTGTCTCCGTTAACCTACATGACCCTCCCCCCCGCACACTCCGCTCGTTCGCTCACCGCCATTTTGGGCAGTCAACACGGAGCATCGATTCACGTGTAATTTCAACGCGCGATACTCTTCACGCTCCTCGCTGGCTTTGCGGAAAAAAAAACAATATCGGACATTTTGTGGGAGTCGATCAGGGTGAACGGAGGCTCAGCGAATTTGCGACTCTCCGGCAATGTCGTGACTACGGCGTTGAAACAAACGTTTCGATAAATAATAATAATTGGTAATAATAATAATGATAATGCGATTAGTAATATATATCGGGGTGAGATAATGGATCTCAAGGATGTCAAAGCGTTGCCGATAATGTCCTTACGAACGATAATGCAACCGAGATAACTCTGTCGATGGATCGATGGATTTTCACGATCGACTGATTGGGGAAACACAGGCGAGCAGGAAGAAAGAAAAAAATATATATTTGTCTTATCTTATGAACATTGTTTCGGTATCTCTTTCTTTCTCTCTCTCTCTCCTCTTTCTCTCTCTCTCTCTCTCTCTCTGTCGAGCTCCAGGAGAAACACTGATCGATATCGAGAGTTGCAAAATATTTGAAAGCTCGATGTTGTTACCCTATCTTTTATTTTTATTTTTTTATTCTTTCTTTTCTATTTTTTTTTTGTCTTCGCCATTTTTTTTTTTGTAATCATTGTCGGTGCATTCAAGGCCAATGAATGACGAGTATAATCGTAGTGACGAACGACGAGTACGTAGAAAATATTTCTTCGATTTATTCGCACGAAAGTGATAACGTAAACACAAAAATTGCATACAACTTAAATGACAAATGATTGTCCAACAATGTAATTGCGTTGCTTGAAAGTACGAGAAAAATTAATTATGATGACAAAGTTTCTCAGTTGTTCGTCGAAGATGCATTTTTTTTTTTTCGTCTTTTCTTTGTTTTTGCAGATGAAAAATATATGATTTTCGTTAGTTGAAAATCTTTTGGCTCTGGTTGTTCGTCGTTCCGATGGGGAAAATAATATGTTGTCGTTTTTTTCTTCTTCTTCTTCTTCTTCTTCTTCTTCTTCTTCTTCTTCTTCTTTGTTGTTTTTAGTTTTGGAAAATGTCAAAAATCCATGTCCCATCCGGAAAATTCGTCGGGTGGTATCGCACGATCGGGTGGATATCGTTCGAAATTTCTCGTGTCGGTTTGACCACGAACCTGCAACCAAAATTCGTGATAATGTATTTTTTTATTTTTTTATTTTTAATTTTGTTTTCTAATGTTTATCAAAATTATTGGCAATTTTGGGGCATTGCTGAAGTCGATACCGACCGTTGGCACGATGGGCGCAGGCAAGGCGAGTCGTTGCAGAGCTTCCCAGTTGAAACCAGCAAACCATCTGAAATTCATTGGCAACATTTTTTTTATAACTCGGAAATGTTTTTTTTTTAAATTCATTTCGAATGAAAATAAAGTAATTTTAATATTCTTTTTCGAAGCATACTCGAATACAAGCCATGGTATCTTTATTATATTTACACAGGTTAAAGTGCACGTTGAAAAACAAATTCGAAATTTTTTTCAGATTTTTTTTTCCATTATTTGGGCAAATTTTTTTTTTCAAGAATTTTTTGCAAACGCTTACGGTGTTGAAAAAATCTATGAAAAAATCTGTTTGTCACGTGAAATTGTCTGGGCTTCACGATGAAAATATCGGTTTCCCATTTGAATTCTCGGAAATCCATGAAAATCGTATTTGAAACATAAAAATCAGTTTTTCGGCCCTTTTCCAAGATTTGAAATTTTTTTCAATATGATTGTCGAAAAGCTGAGAAAATTTCACAGGATATACGTATTTTTCGTGTTGGGTTCTCCGTATACATATATATTTAATGAAAAAATGGAAAATAAAGAAGGCTCAAAATCTTGACGATTTTTGTTTTTATCTTTTCTTCCTGCATTTTGTTTTTATCAAATCTCGAAACTCACGGTCGAACATTTACCGCAAATTTATTGGCAAATATTTGACATTCGGTTGTACTAACTTGTGATTTCTTATATCCTGAATGCCACCTCTCTGATAACCCAAACGTTCGGACGGGCTGAGTCGCAAAAGTTTTTTTATCAGATGATTCGCATTTTTGTTGACGATTCCGGATATACCGACCATCTCGATGCCCTTGAGTATCTTGTTGTAAGTCGTCATGTGATCGGCACCCCGAAAAGGTGGTTTTCCCACCAACAACTCGTGCGTCAATATTCCTAGTGCCCAATAATCCACAGCTCTGTAAATTCGCGAAAAACGAATTAATCAAAAATTCAATTTTCTTATTTTATCAACGAAAAAATATATAATTCATTAATATATATGATCAAAAACTCCAGTTCACTGTTTGGAATCATTATGACATTTCGGCAGCTTGAAATGCATGTTAAAAAACAAAATTCTCCATTTAAAATTTTTTTTTCAATTTTTTTTTTGTCAAAGTCAAAATAATTCGAAATAATGAAAGAAAAAATTTGTAAAATTTGGATAATTCGTTTTTCAACAAGAATTTCAAGTTGTATAAATTTAATAAAGATTTTAGGTAGCGAAGCTCAAAGTTTCCCGACGATTGACGTTTTTTTTCATACGTTTTATACGCATATATGTCAAATAATGATTCTTGCTGACCTGTCGTGACCCTTATTGAGTATAATTTCCGGTGCAACGTATTCCGGGGTTCCGGCGAAGGTCCAAGTCTTGGCTGGACCAATTTTTTTGCTGAATCCAAAATCCACCTGACGAAACAACGAATACACATTTATTTATTCATTTATTTATTTATTGATTTATTGATTTATTGATTTATTGATTTATTGATTTATTTATTTATTCATTTACTTATTTATTTATTTATTCATTTATTTTTTAGCCTGTGCAAAACGAAAATATAAGAAAAAAACTATCTACAAATGTGTTTATAAAAAATTACCAATTTGAGATATCCTCGAGTATCCAGCATCAAATTTTCGGGTTTAAGATCTCTGTAAACAATGTTTAGCGAATGAAGATGATCGAGTGCTTCGACCACACAACCGACCATAAATTGTGCGGTGTGATCGTCGAAATAACGTCGTCTTCGTAGCGTCGTCCAAACATCGCCGCCCAAACACACTTCCATCAGAAAATAAACGTATTTACTGTCCTTGTACGTTTGATAAAGTCTGTGGAACGAAAACAACGAGAAAAAAAATGCAATAATTCAAAAAAATCCCATAACGATCTCACAATTCGTTCGTTTTCAAACGAAAAAAATGAAAAAATTAAACCACCAACTTGCAAATAAACGGTGAATCGCAAGCTTGCATGATGCACTTTTCGTTCAAAACGTGTTCCTGCTGCTGCTGATCGACCATGGTCTTCTTCTTCAATTTTTTCAGGGCAAAACTCTTGTCGGGATCGTCCCGAAGTGTGACGAGTTCGACCCTTCCGAAACCCCCCACACCGAGGGTTCCTATAGTTTCCAAATCGAACAACGTCAATTCCGAATACTCGTTGGTCCATAATTTCGGCGTCAGGGATCTCTTTTGTTTCTCGTACTCCTCGACCCAATCTTTGTTTTTTATTTCGTCGAGACCGCCCAGATAATTCAAAAATGTTCTGCAAAAAAATTATTAAAAAAAAAAAACCAATTTCATTATTATTCTTTCGATGCTTGAAAATTATGGGAAATAATTCTGGTTAAAAATATAATCTATGCAAACGAAAAAAAAACAATTCACAAATGTTGTGCCAAAAATTATTTTGAAAAATTCAATTTTATTATTATTTTTTCGATGCATGAAAATTGTGGTGAATAATTTATAGCAAAAAAATAATTATTTCCGTTTCAGTTGTAACTTAAATTCCACTGGAAAATAAATTCTAGTGATAATCGAAATGAATGAAGAATCGAATTATCAAATTATTGTCAATAATAATAATAATAATAATAAATAATAATGAAAAAAAATAATAATAATAATAAAATAATAATAAAATATCTAAGTCCAAAAAAAATAGAATAATAATAATAATAATGAATTGTTATACTCACGTGCCATCGAGTGTCAAACATTCGACTCCAGGCGCAAGCGCAACAGCATTGGCCTGTCTTTTGTTGTCTTCCTCGTCGTAAAGAGCTTTTTCACCAAAATATTCTCCCTTACCGAGCACCACGAGCTCCTCCTCACCTCCGTATTCCGTGTCCTTGGTTATTCTCACGTTGCCCCCGCTTATTATGAAAAATTTATCACCCTTCTCACCCTGCCGGACTATCCTCGCGTTTGCCGGAAAAAATTCCTACGAAATCCGAAAATCCAGTTGATTCGAAAAAAAAAAAAAAAATCATTTTCGAAAAATAGACGATAACAGATAATGAACGGATGACAATCGTAACTCACGACTCGTATGAGATCCGAAATTTTCGCTAGCACGTGTTCCTTGGGTTCGGGCAATTTTTTCAACACCGAAACTTGTCGCAAAAATCTTATGTTACCTTCCAATCTGTCCTGGGCGCTTCTCATCATCACCGTGAGAAAAACCGATCTGTCGAGCACCCATACCTTGCCACCTTTCTTCACTGTAACACACACACACATACAACACACATTCGTGAAACAGTCATTGCAATTTAATTATTGATTTTTTTTTATTTAGAAATTTGTTTTTATTTTTCTAGAATATTTTTTTAGAATAAATGCAATTTGTTGAGACACATTTTTAGCACCATACTTGGCAAACTTTCTTTACTCTGACACACATACAACACACACATTCGTGAAATAGTAATTGTAATTTAATTATTGATTTTTTTTTTCAATTTAGAAATTTGTTTTTATTTTTTAGAATAATTATGCATTTTATTCAGACACATTTTTAGCACTATACTTTGCAAATTCTTTTTACTTTGACACACACACACACGTACGTACAAATAATAATTGTGATTCAATAACAATGATAATTTTTTGTCATAATAATTTATTTTTAATAATTATTTCTAGAAAAAATGATGAATTTCACGAAGACAAATATTTACCGCTTATTGAACGTAGCCTTTTGGTGTTGTACAAAAGTGCAAGCTCGCCGAAAGCCACTCCGGGACCGAAACTTCGCTGAAACTTGCTACCCTCGTATATGTCAAACTCGCCCTCGGCCGAAACGTACAAATGCGAGCCTAAATAGTGTCAAACGAAAAAAAAAAAAAACAACAACAAATATTAATGAAATTCAGTAATTGGAAGCATATTATTCCCTTTTTTTTAAATATTGTTAATTAAACAAGATTTTCTTATTTTTATTTAAAAATTATTTTATTTTTATTTTTAAAAAAATGAAATTGAGATATTGAGCTTACCGATATCGCCTTCTTGAATCACAAGGGTCGACGGTGGTATTGGTTTGGGATACATGGCCGAAACCAGAGCCTCCACTTGAACCTCTTCGAGATTTCCCAAAAATTCATTTTCGACGATAGCTCGTTTTATCAACTCTCGCGAACTGCGAAATCATTCAAAGTTTAGTTCGAAATATAATATTGAGAAAAATAATAATAATAATAATAATAAACACATTGCCCACAATTAAAAAAAAAAAAATTTAAATTGTTCCAATCTTTTTTTATTCTTTTTGTATCGACTTTAATTATTGTTTTTTTTTACGTACTTGGGATCTTTATCGTAAACCGGAGTGGGTGCCGAGGGTGGAGTCGGGGTTCTACCGATAACCCCGCCCCTCGGAATTTTCGGTTCTTCGTTTGAGAGATTCGAATCCGCGGTTTCCGAACGCGCCAAACTTTCATTATCGTTTTTCAACGAATTCGACGATGCAACGTCGTTGTTGCGAGATCCGTTACTGTAATTCGTCGTCGGACCATTTCCATTTATTCTCGATGGATTTTCTCTTATCTGGGGAAAAAAAAAAAAAAAAATCACAATCGAGTATCATAAATTCAATGTGTGTCAAATTCAATTTTTGTTTTTTTCTGAATTAAGTTAATTCATTTGTTTATTTCATCGTACTTACGACACTTTGGTACTCGCTTGCACGCTTGTAGCTCATTGCCACGGGTTCCATCGCACCTCCATTCTACATTTTTGATAAATAATGAAAATATGCTATTTTACAAATTTTATTCGGGTTTGACGAAATTTATGTGTCGAACAATTTGAATTAATAATAATGATAATGATAATAATAAAATAATAATAATAATAATAATAATAATAGTTCGTGGAATGTATATTTAAACTTCTATTGAAATATACATTCTTGCATAAGTCAAATACTCGTTTACATGAATAAGTATTTGTTTTTTTATTTAATCATAATTGATTTTAATTGCGATTGAATTAAAAAAAAAAAATAACGACTCACGCTGATAATTCGAAGTCCGGTTACGCTCGGTGTTTCCTCGTGTCCTGAAACGGGGGTGAGATTGATGCTACCCCTCTGTCCCAGGATACTCGCCCGGGGAAAGCACGAGAATCTCATCCTGATGATCCCGATGATATTTCACGATCCCCAAATCTTGACATTTCACAATCTATCACGGACACATGAAATTTTCGTACCTGCAATGAAAAACGAATAAAAAAAAGAAATCAATTTGTGATAATTTACGTACGGGAAAGCTCGAAAGCCAGGAAATGTTAAAAACCGCAGCAGTTTTCTATTTTTCAAAATTATCGTTAATTTAAAAATAAGCGTAAATTATCACAGTTAGATATATGCCGTCACTGTCTTTTTTACAGGAAATTCAATTCTCTACAACATTGTTTATGTAAACTTTTGGTTTGTATAGCGTTGTTTAACCAGCGTTTTAACGGGAAGGTAAAAATGCATCGATTTTCTCATCGTTTTATTTGTTTCTGTCCAAAAGCTGGATAAACAACGCTATATAGACAAAAAGTTTACATAAACAATGTTGTAGAGAAATAAATTTCCTATAAAAAAGTCCGCGACGGCATATATCTAACTTTCATAATTGACGCGTGGGAAAGCTCGAAAGGTAGGAGTTCGGAAGGCTACAATGCGATTCGAAATTTTGACCCTTCGAAACAATTTCATTTCAGAAATTTTGGCCTTTCTGAACATTGCTTATTCTGAACTTCGAGCCCCACCCAAAATTCGAAACTTCGAGACCTACCCCCGGATTGCCTTCGTCGTCGGTTAGTCGACGATGACGTCAACGCACTTGGTCTGATAAACGATATTGTTCGCAAACATTGCCACGGCTGTTAATGCGCGCTCCCCGCTTTTGCCATTGCCGCTTATGCTGCCGTACATTAATGTCTTCCTGGCGATCCCCCCCTCCCCCTCCCCCCGCCCTACCCCGGACCGCTACTCATCCTCTCTTCCGTCCACTTTCCCCAACTCAGTTCGTGTTCGTATCGGTCTAACACATCGAACCGATAACCATCGAAGAAATCTCTTCCTATCGACGAAACAAAATAATGAAAAGAAAAGAAAAGAAAAGCAAAGAAGAAAAAAAATCAACTTTCTCGTCTGGATTCTCAAACTCTGCGTTAATAACAAAAAAAAATGTTTTTTCCATTATTCATAATTTTTTTTTCATATTATCACGGAACGATCAATTTCCAAACGTAATGTGAAAATTAATACGAAAATTTTCTCTTTCGACTTATAATAAATAATTCGACGGATTGATATTATATTTGATGAAGATTATTTTGATTTAATTTTGTTTATTTATTTTTATTGCTTTTTTCTTTCTTCTTGCGTGAAACTTTCTATTTCGTTTTTTTTTTCTGTTGTTTTTGTTTTATAAACATTTTTCACAAAACAATTCTCGTTATTTTTTTTTCTCTTTCGCAGCTTTGTGAAAATTCGTGCAAAGTCGTTCGAAAAAATTGAATGAAGGAATGAAAGATTGAAATCCAAATAATCCAATAGTCGTTGTCTTCTATTTAAGATTTCAAAGTAGTCAAAACGCGATAAGAAAAAAAAGTTCACAAAATCTTACTTTTTTTTACAAAAAAAAAAAAAAACATTCGTGAAAAATAGTAATTATCGCCATGCGGAAAAAAATCTAACGTCGTTTTGCTCTTGGGATATTATATTTTTGAGAAAAAAATACATCTTTCATGGACTTTGAAAAAGTGATATTTATTTCGAAGTTTGAACTCAAGACTTTTGGGTCGATGGGCGAAAAATGAAAGTGGTACGGACAAAATAATTGTTAAAAATCGTATTTTTATTGCATAAATACCACGAAGTCGGCCTGGGGTCCACTGGACCCCCAGTGACCGCAATCGTAAAAAAAAAAAACGATGTCAGAGCCTCGTTTTGCGTGTGCTCTCGGACGTCGTCCGACATAAACTTGTCAAGTTGCAACAACGGAAATCGTGTGCGAAAGCCACCCGCGGAATAGTCATCGCTCATTCATTCGGCATCGCGAAATACGGCTCGTGCGCACGCGCGCGGAATTTAAAAATCCTCTACATACGTATACATACATCGAGTCTACCTATATTTGATTATCCTCATTATACTCGGGCTATTCACTTGGCGAACAAACGTTTTCGTTTAGTTTTGTATTTTTAAAAATCATTATTATTATTATTATTATTATTTTTACATTTTTTTTTCTTCATTTTATTCCATACTCGGAACGATCGCGAGATAGTCACCGAACGAACCGGTCTTTATTCTCGGCTTGGTTTATTATTTTCTTATCGGTTCTTTAATTCGACTCGCGCGCATCTGGCCACGACCGTGTTTCACAACCAGTGACAAACAAATAATTTGTTTGTCGAACGAGATAAACCCATGACAACGATCTCGAGTCCTGCTATTTGTTATACGACAATAAAACAAAAATTATGAAAAGAAGAGAAAAAATATATGTATATAAATAAATAAATAAATAAATAAATAAAATAAATGAATCGAGTGACTGAAAATATTTTTTTCAATTTAAAAAATTTAATATCATTATTATTTTCTTCTTCCAAATTTACTTTTACCGTTGTTGTTATTGTTATTGTTATTATTAGTAATGAAATAGTATCTGAATTGTATTAATTATTTGATCACGAATCGAGGAAAAAATAATAATAATAGTAATAATAATAATATATTATTTACAATACTAATAAAATTACGAGAGTTATATAAGTAACCTCGAAATGTACAAACTCTTTTTTTTCTTTATTTTTTCATCAGCTTGTAACCGAATTATTTTCTTTCCCCCAAATTATTAATTGCTAATTTTTTTACGTTTTTCGTTCAACTAGCGGACAAATAAATTTGTGATAATAATTTAAAAAATAAAAACAACATTGGTAATAATAATTAAATTATCATTAAAACCGTGGATTAAACATGCACGGATAAGATGACGAAAGACAAATATTTGGCGCGCGTAGAAGCCCGCGGGGGAAGACCCTTCTCGCGTGTTTGAACGCATTGTTAATCACGGGACGCAATAAAAAATATATTTAAAAAAAAAAAATCGAGAGACGCCGAGCGACGAAGCTCGGCTTGTGGATAAGACACACGAGATCAAAAGACACACGTGTTCTCTCACTCGTGTGGTGATTGCCTTCGTTCGAGAGAACACACCGCGTGATTCCAATTTTCAAACGTGACTCACTCGCCGTGAGTCGGCCACGTTTTTTTTTTTCCTTCCAATTCTTTCTTTCGTTTTTTTTCCCGCTACGTTACGCCAAACAATCGGCAAGCAAATTCACTCGTGTCTTATCGGCAGACGAGATGAGAATAGAATGAAAAGAGAAAAAAAAAATTTTAAAAATAAAAAATTGAAAAAAATTTATAAGTTCGCATATAATTGTAATGAGGCTCAAACGAGTGATCGAGAATTGCGAATGAGATGCGAATGAGTTTATTCAAATCATTATTTGTGCGACTCACAATCGTTTAACGGCCGATCAATTATTTTTCGAGCCATCGAATTGTTGTTTTCTTCTTTCGATCGATAATAAATTTAAAATAATAATAATAATAATAATGATAATAATAATAATGATAAAGATAATGATGAGATTTATCATTATTATTCTCAATCAAATTTAGTTTCATTTGCACAACTTTTAAAAAGTTTTTTACAAAACTTTTTATTATTATTATCATTATTATTATTATAACAACAACAATAACAATAATTTCACAATTTTTTGTGGTCAGCCATTTTGTATTTCAAGAAAAAAATTCGTACCGTACGTTTCGTTCGTAATCTACGAAATATAGTCCCATCGAACGGGGTCTTTGAAAATGTAGAAAAATGTGTTATCTTTAATTTTCTTATTTTTTTTTCGTTTTCCCCCATTCATTGGGGATTTCTTAAACCCGAAGAAGAAAGAATTTGAGGCATTTACAAGACTGAACTGTTGTCGAGAAACGAGAATAATCCGCTGCTGCTGGTGGATGTGTAATAATCAAGGACGATTAGTTATCTGATATTTCTTCCAGGAAAACGACGAGTCGAGTCGACGTGGCTGATAAGTGGGATGCAATTAAAAAAAAAATTAAGCAAAAAAAAAAATAACGAAAAATAAATAACGCGAGATAATAATCCGACGATGATGGAACGATGGGTACAGGCATTTCCGTTCATCGAGCTCTCGCGGTATTCCCCTCAATCTTTTCTTTTTCTTTTTTTTTTTAATTTTCTTTTTTTTTTTTCAACGATCGAGCGATAATTGAAAAATTGCATTGTGTACTTCATTTAATTGCAGTGCCGGCGAATCTCGGTCTCGAAGGAATGTCAACTGGTCGCGTTGCGATAACGTTGTCAGAGTTATTTCGATAATTCAATTATTTCGGAATTCGAAAAATTCAAAAAAAAAAAAAGAAAAATAAAGAAAAATTCCACGTTCGAAAGTTTGAGAGGAAAAAAAAATAACACCATCTACTCGTCGAGTGGGTGTTCTTCAGGGTGAACGGGAGGAGGGTCGGGGAGGCTGAAAAAAGGGTGAAAATTTCGTATCGCGATTTTAATGATTTTTGAGTCATTACTTTTTTTTGTCTTCTTCTTCCATCCTTCTTTCTTACGTTGGTTAGTTGCTTCAGCCGTATTATTTTATTGTAAATTCGTTAATGATGTTATTTCAACGTGCTTTCATGCAGGGCGACCTTGTTATAGATGTAATTTCGTAAGATTATCATTCCTCTCTTGGTTTGAGAACGAGATTTCTACTTTACCGATATTACATTTTTTCGATTTTCTATTTTTTTTAAATTAAATTAATTGCTCGGTTAATTCGTGAGAATCAACAAAGCAATATTCCCTCTATCAATGTTGTTCTTGATAAATGAAAATTTAATGGTGAAAAAAAATTCTCCACGACCTTTTATTATTTATTATTATTTCTTTCTTATTTATTATTATAATTATTATTGGTACTATTATTATTATTAATTTTTTCGGTCGAATTATTTCTTATCGCTTATCTACCGTTGCCACTGTTGGTGAGCTACCTGAGTCTAACATTTTTTTTTTCTCATTCTTTTGGTTTGTTATTTTTTTTTTTTTCACCGTTCGATGGCGGATCTCACAGCGATAGAAAGAAAACACGTGCTCACGTGTGTGTGTGTGAGTGATACACACCAAACTATGAAACTCCGGGGTCTATTCGTCCGACAATGCCTCGGTCGAGTTTCGCCAATTACGAAGAAATCTTATCGCGAGACAATAACGCGCTCGCGTCTAACACTGCCACCGCGAGCAATGTGTCAACAGGTGAGACAAAACGTATGCGCACGTTATCTCCCCACAGACGCTCTGCTCTCTTTTTTTTTTCTTCTCGTCTCTGTCATTTTTAAAAAATATTTTTTTTATTATTCTTTCAAAATTCTTTCGTCATCCGAGACTCTTGATTCTTTTTTTTATTAAAAAAAAAAACAGAAACACACACATGAGAATAAATGAAAGAATTTCGTTTTTTTTTTTTCAACGTGAGGTGAATTTTTAATACGTAGAATTTCAGGACAGACAGACGCATGAATAAATGTGAATTACTTTGGGGGACAAAAAAAAATGTCGAATAAAAAAAAAACGGGGACATGATGTTTTTGAGGTGTATTTCCTGTTGGATAACATTCACGTGTGCTTGTCCAGTGGTTGAATGATCGTGTCAATAGTGAGAGCACGAAAAAAAGGTGATGAAAGAGAGAGAGAGAGAGAGAGAGAGAGAGAGAGAGAGAGAGAGGAGATAAAAAGCACCTGAATCAATTGTCAGTTTGACATAATTCAGAAATATATCGAAAGAGTCAAAGACCCGACTATAGACTCGTGTCGAAACTTTTTTTTCCCATTATTATTATTATTATTATTGCCTATCATTATTATATTCAATTCGATTCTCGAATGTCATTGATCGACGAGGGAATGAAACGATAAAAAAAAAAGTTGAAAACCCCTAATAATGTAGAAGAGAGGAATGCAGGCCGACCAACTCACATCTGCTTAAACACATCTGGAACCAATTTCGAAATTACAAAAAAAAAATAAAGAACCTTTTTTGAATAATGAAAAAAATAAAATTTGAATAAATAAATAAGAAGAAAAAATCAAATGTTTTTGAACGAAAAGTTTGTTCCCATTAACGAAAACTGTCACGTGTTACGTCGAAATGCTTCATATGGCTCGAACCCGTAATGAGGAAGAACCTAGGAGCAAGTGAAAGACCGAAAGTAAAAAAAAAAGAAAGAAAAAAAAGAACAGAAGCACGCACGCGTCTCTCCTAAAAATGCGTTGATTATTTTTTCTTCTTCAATTTTTATTATTATTATTATTATTATTATTATTATTATTTCACGCTTCGACGCTCGGTTTGCGATGCACTTGAGAGTGCAACGATGGAAAGATCGTGGAAACGATATGTTGCACGTATTAACCCTGAAATAATTTTATCTTTTCATCGTCGTAAATTCATTGGCCAATGTTATCGATTTTATGTTTTTTTTTTTCATTTTTTTTTTCATTTTTTTTTCACTACGACGATAATTCGATAAATGTAACAATAATAATAACAATAACAATAATAATCATGAAAACGCGATAATGACAGTGGCAATGAGTAATTTTTACGATTATCGTCGAAACGAAGAATTTTACACGTCGACTTACCAAATTGTCCAATATGTTACTTTTTTTTTCTTCTTAATAAAAATGGATTGTCTACAATTGTTTTTTTTTTATTAATTTTATTTTCACTCGATGAAAGTCCGATTTACTTTAGGCCACGGCACTGGTTTCAAAACTTTAAAACTTCAAAATCCACAAAAAAAAAAATATTTATATATCTATAGTTATATATACGTGTAAAAAGATTTCTTCTCTCCGTTCCAATTTCCATAAAAAACACAAATCAACGTTCCAACGTCAACGAAATATTATCAGTTCCACAAAACTAATCGCGTCAAATCCAAAAAAAAAAACAAAATAAAAATAAATGAATAAATAAAAATAAACTCAGACGAAAAAAAAAGTACACAAAACGGTTTGAACAAAAAACAATAAAAAATAAAACATCATTATTCAACTTTTCACGATAAAAATTCGTCGTCTCCGAGATTCACGCAAATTAAATCGCAAATTCACTTTTTTTTTTCATCGCTCCAAATTCGTCACAGTTCAAACATCTTTGGTTTCGTTCGATAAGAATAATCGCGAACAAAAAAAAACGTGAAATAATTATTTTTTATCTTCAACCCAAAGTCTTACATAATATTAATTCATATTCGACCAACGAATATTCAAAAAAACATTCGTTTCCTTTTTTTTTTATTTTCTTGTTGTTTTATTTTTTTTTTGTTTTTTAACGCGACGTGAAAATTTCGATTCACGCGCGTGAGCACTCGTCGCGTGTGACGTTAATTTTTCGAGCACGTGTGTGAATGGCCATGCCAACGGTTAGCCGGCTCCGGTGCTACTAGTCCGCTCGACTTTTGCTTCTGTTCGACTGGGAATAAAAGAATGAAAAAAAAAAAAAAAAATGTACTTGGAGAGCCGGGGTGCACACAAGCACGCGTTTGTAGCTCACGTGTATTGGCGTTTGTGTGTTAACGCGCTAATGAATGTATGAGAGTGCGTCTGTGTGTGTGTGTGTGTGTGTGTGTGTGTGTATGCGTCGAGAGAGCGATAGCGATTTTTTTTTTTTACGTAGCCGTCAGACGTCGTCGTCGTCGTCGTCGTTGTCGTCGTTATACACATTTTTCTCCACCTCGACGAGGCGCTGCGCACCTGACTATCGGCAATTATTATCGTTTCTCACCTTACTCCGAACCTCACCCGGGAGGGTGGGGGGGGGGGGGAGATGAATCACGTAACGGGCGAAACGAAACGCATTTCAATTTTTATTTTTATTTTTTCAAATTTGTTATTAATTTTTTTGGTAATTATGCAGTATCGCGGCTTTTCCGAATTTCACAGTTTTTTTTTTTAATTTTTCCTTTTCGAGGATGTGTATTCGGTCCTATGGATGAAGAATCAGGCGGGGGAGGTCAGAAAACGTCGTCGGAAATTATTTTTTTCACGATTTGACATTTTTTATTATTGTTTTATTAATTTTTCAAACGATAATTCGAATCGTACAAACCACATGGAAAAAAATATATATATATACATATATTTGATAACGTTGGTCGCACGACGATATATGTACGTACGAACCGATTGCGCAATTTTCCGGAAGAAAATGGCGAGCACCTGAAAAGGAGAATTGAAAAAAAAAAAAATTCACTCGTCGGTTACGCGTCGAGTGATAAAAAAATAAAATGAAAAAAAAAAAAAAAAAAAAAAAAAAAATACGTACCGACCAATGGTGATGACCGTAACGGCCTTGAATTTCGCAACTGCGGCGAGAAACTCACCCGGTCGGTTTACCAAAGTCGACGTTTAACTCCCGTAAATCGTCGATTACTCACTTGTCGAACGACAAACGGTTTGTCCAACAACACACGTTCGCCATTGCCTTTAACTCGAAACTACATTATTTCATTTTTATTTCATTCGTTTATCTTCCGTTTCTTTCTTCGTTCTCGTTGGAAATCCAAATTCTCAGAATAACAACGATTCAATCGTATTGTCACTTTATTTTCAATTCGAAACAATTGTTCTTTATCATTATTATTTCGTTGTTGGGTTTCATAATTATTATTTCAAGGGGACTGAGGCACCTGAAAAATTGGAAAAATACATTTTTTTTTCGCGACACGGCCAATCCAAATTGGAAATTTAAAAACTAAAGCAGTTATCAGTACTCGAGTACAGTTGTGAATATTGAATAATTTTTTAAAAATTTACGACTCTATTCAAATGCTCATAATTTTTTTATTTTTGAAGATCGCGGTCTAAAATTTGGTACGTAGGTAGAAAATCGTATGGAGATTCGAAAAAAAATTTTTTAAAATCGATTTTTCATACCCCTCAGGTGACTTAGTCCCCTTGATACAGTACAATGTACGATAAATAATTAGGTGTAAAAAATTGTATTAAAAATTTATTAAAACAATGTGATAGACGACGAGTCGATGTGGTTTTTACAAAAAAAAATTGTATCCCGAGTGGAAAATTTGCCGAGCCTCCGTTCACCCTGATCACCTCCCACAATAGTTCACAATACTTCAGGGTGGACGAGAGGAGGGTCGGGGAGGCCCAAAGAAGGGTGAAAAAAAAATTTCGACCCCGGCGAACACGACAAAGAGATTTTTCAGATTCAAGGTCCAACGTCATGTTTCTTCACTTGCCACATCACCGGCTCTGAGCATGGCCGTGAAAAATCCCATGGGCCTCCTCACGAGTTCACTGGGCGATCCTTCCTCGACTATACGTCCCTCGTCAAAAACCACAATTCTGTCACAGTCCATCAACGACGCCACTCGATGCTGCACGATGTTGAAAAAAAAACAAAAAAACATTCGTTCGTTTCACAACTCGTTAAATTTATTGCAAAATCTTACGTATAGCATTTTAAAAAAAAATATCAATAATGATAATGATAATAACAATGATAAAGAGAAAATAATGATAAGATATAAGGACTTCCATGATGGATCCACAACGTAATTCTAAATATTTGACCAAAAAAAAAACAAATTTCATATAAAATTTTTTATATAATTGTGAATGAAAATTCAAAAAAATATGAAATATACGTACAGCGATGGTGATGACAGTTTTGTCGCAGAATGCGTTTGTCAGAGCACCGAGAAGTTCCTTCTCGGTGGTGGAATCGAGTGCGCTGGTCGCCTCGTCGAGCACGACGATGGACGAACGTCTGAGGGCCGCACGAGCCATGCTCAACAATTGCAATTGTCCGGCCGAAAAATTTTCCCCACCCTCGCGAACTTCCAGATCTTCGAATACCAATCGTCAACAATTTTGTTTCGTGTATTGTTTTTTTTTTTCATTAACGCGAAAACGATGGATGAAACGAGAAAAAATAATTATATTGATATAAAAATCTTTTTGTGTTATTGTAAAAATCGTAATCCAACTCACCGAGGCCTTCGGGATGCGAAGCTATGACCAGTTTCATCTGAGCGAGTTCCAGAGCTTTCCAAAGCTCAACGTCGTCGTGCTCGCCGAGGGGATCCAAATTTTCTCTGAAAAAAATAAAGAGATAAATTAAATTCAATAAAATATAAATATGAATGAAATATAAATTAAATATAAGTGATAATTTAAATATAAATAAAAATAATTAGATAATAAGATAAATTAAAAATAAATTAAATAAAAATTAAATAATAAATAAATTTTTAAAAAACGTTTGATGAATCGTCAAAACAAGAGTTCTGAGATTTCAAAGTGACATGGAATATCATAATTTCGCAACCTTGACGAGGAGAAACAAAGAAACGAAGAACAAAAAAAAACACGATGTGGACATTGATAACCGAAGTTCGACAATTGTAGTGTCGTGTAAAATCTCAGTTTCAGAATATTGAAAGATTTGTGAGAAAACCGCAACCGCGTTCCCATCGAAATTGCGGTGAAGGTCGCGTTGGGAAAAGAACAAAATATAATCGATACTCGTCCGCGAAGCGAATAATAATCGATAACCGAACGACGGTTCCGAAGATAAAATCAGACACCATTTTTTCTTTTTTGCGTTGGAACGCTACGGTAAAGACCGTACAGTATCGCAGAACTTTTCCCATTGTCTCCGCACTTCTTATCGATTCTTTTCAGGCTTTCGATTTGACAAGCCGATTGAGGACGAAATTATTGTGATTACTGCACATCGGTCTCGGTCTCTGCGTTGCAATGTGGAAGAAAGAAACGAAACGAAACAAAAGAGAATGAACCAGAAGGATATTGACAAACTGGTCGACTTGTTTTATTCAATTCGCGTTTGACCGTCGAATCGGACGGTTCATGAATCAGTGAAAATTTATTCTAATCGAGTGCAATTACGTATTTTCGTTGTTACGAGAATAGAAAAACAGGAAAAGGGTGATCTCGATGCAGTTCCCCATATCAATCGTTTTATTGGCGGCAATAATTGTGAAAACATGTTCGACGGAATCGATCGTCGTGCCTACCGATCCGGAACAATCGACGATCATCGAGACAACGGTAATTGTTCGTTCGCCACAAAACTGCATGACAATCCACAAGTTCCGTACACTGATAATTCATTTTCAGATCGAAATTTTAAAATTCTGCTATTCCGATCGAATCAACACCGTGGGATTTGTCGGAACTCCGATCGGCAATGTCGTGAAAGAATTATCATCGACCAACATTATCGTTCCGATGATTCAGATAGACGAGTCATCGCCGACAACGAACCACAATCCCATCGATCGTGCGCATAGACACAAGCTCCAGATTTTCGTCGTCACGATAACCGATCCGCAAATCCTCGTGAAAAATCTCATACGCGTGAAAAATTCAAAATGGTGGAACCACATGGCTAACTTCCTCCTCATTGCCGGACCTGGCATGAAAAACGCGTGTTCGCGAGCTCGTGAAATATTGTGGGAAGCTTGGAGGATGAACATACTCGATGGAAAATACGTTTGCTCCGATGCCACGCGTGGACGATTGATCTACACGTTCAATCCGTACACGAGCAAAGCTCCCATTTTCTGGCATCTCGAAAACACTTACGAGGGAATAAACGGCCACCCTTGGACCCTCTACGTTCGTGAATATCGCGAGGACGAGACGCGTTGTCGATTCCTGGATTTCGACAGAACGTCGGATCTCGGAGGCTACGAGATTCGCGCGTCCGTACAAGAAATGGACAAATGGTGGTCGTCCGATTCAACCGAAAAACCAATGATGTGGCGACGCCAGGAAAACATAACCGCACGAATTCTCATGGGTTCTCTAAACGCAACGTGGAAATTTTCGAAACATCCGCCAATCCCCGGTCCACTGATCGACGCAAATGGTAAAACGTACAGTATCGCTACCGAAGTCACAAATGGCACGACCGACATGGGTTTGAAGATATTGATGCAACACGTTTGGCGACAATTCGAAACTGTATTTTTACACCTCGAAACTAATTTGGGCATTCTAACGCAATATCCCAATTACAAATCGCAATTGGAAAAAATTATTTCCGTTCTCGATGTTTATTCGCGTTACGGTGTCTTCGCGATATTTTCAATAACTTTCGTGTTTTTCAAATTTTATTTGAACAAACCTTTCGTACCGTCGATGATGAATCTCGTTCTGTTGTTGTGCAATTCGGGAATTCTTATGATTCCGAAAAAATTTGCACCGAGAATTTTTTTGGGCAGTTTGTTCGTGCTTGTGGTTACCATTCACGGAATTTATCAGGGAAAATTTGCGTCGTTGGTGACGAAACGAGTGCGTCTGCCGAGCATCGACACGATCGACGATCTCGCGCGTTCCGATCACACGATTTACGGATCTAACGTTTATCGATCGTTTTTCAATCGTTCAAATTTGTTATCGCGTTACGTTAATTCGAGCGGATTCAATTGCACGGGATCGGTGTTGCGCGATCCCAAAGCTGCTTGTGCTGTTTCGAAGTTCTGGCTCCTCGACGAAGCCGCTAAATTCAATCTGCATTTGTCACGGGGAACCATGGGAACGATTTACATGGTTTATCTCATACGCGACGATTGGCCACTCGTTCGGAGGATCGAAAAAATTTACACCAGAGCCGCGGCCAGCGGTATTCCCAATTTGTTGTACGATCGAGATTTGACTACGATTATGAATATCATAGAATCCAACGAGCATCCGGATCCGGATGAAAAGTTCAAAGCGGTCGAATTGAGCGAATTGACATTTGCATTCGTGATTCTTGCAATCGGTTTGACATGTGCGACCGTTGTTTTCGTCATCGAGGTCACGATGTTCGACGGAGCGAATAAGTAAATAAATGAATGAATGAATAAATAAATAAATAAATAAATAAATGAATAAATAAACTCATAACACGTTGTTGAATAGTTAGATCGTTGGCTCCGATCTTTCCGATTGCGTGAGGGACCTCAAATTGGCGTGAACTTTGAACCATCGTGCCACAATATCGACGAGTAAAAAAAAAATCATGTGGACATTGATAAGCGATCTTCGAAAATTGTTCCGTTGTAAAATCTTTGTTTGGCGATATTGAAAAATGTATTTATGTGAAAACACAACGACGTTCCCATCGAAATTGCGGTGAAGGTCGGATTGAAAAAAAAATCGATACACGTCGATGAGGCAGATAATAAATAACTGCACGATGGTTCATCAGATAAAATCGAACGCCATTTTCCGCGTTGGAACGATCAACGGTAAAGACCGTACAATATCGCACAGCTTTTTCCTATTCTGTCTCCACATTTTTTATCGATTCGTTTCGGTGTCCGAGCTTTCGATTTGACAAGCCGATTGAGGACGTAATTATTGCGATAACCGCATATTCCAAGTCTCGGTCGCTATTTTGCAATGTAGAAGGAAAAAAAAACAAAAGTCAATGGACAGACGGATATTGACAAACTGGTCGACTAGTTTTATTCATTTCGCGTTTGACTGTCGAATCGTACGGTTTGTACATCACTCAACATTAATCCCAATCGAGTGCAAAAGGGTTACATATTGTCGTTGTTACAAGAAAAAGGAACATGAAAGTGCACTCTCGATGCACTACCCCGTATTAATCGTTTTATTGGCGGCAATAATTGTGAAAACATGTTCGACCGAATCGATCGTCGTGCCTACCGATCCGGAACAATCGACGATCATCGAGACAACGGTAATTGTTAGTTCACCTCAAAACTGCATGACAATCCACAAATTTCGTACACTGATAATTCATTTTCAGGTCGACATTATAAAATTCTGCTATCCCGATCGAATCAACACCGTGGGATTTGTCGGAACTCCGATCGGCAATGTCGTGAAAAAAATATCATCGACCAACATTATCGTTCCGATGATTCAGATAGACGAGTCATCGGCAACGACGATTCACAATCCCATCGATCGTGCGCGCAGACACAAGCTCCAGATTTTCGTCGTCACGATAACCGATCCGCGAATCCTCGTGAAAAATCTTATACGCGTGAAAAATTCAAGATGGTGGAACCACATGGCCAACTTCCTCCTCATTGCCGGACCTGGCATGAAAGACGCGTGTTCGCAAGCTCGTGAAATATTGTGGGAAGCTTGGAAGATGAACATACTCGATGGAAAATTCGTTTGCTCCGATGCGACGCGTGGACGATTGATCTACACGTTCAATCCGTACACGAGCAAAGCTCCCATTTTCTGGCATCTCGAAACCACTTACGAGGGAATGAACGGCCACCCTTGGACTCTCTACGTTCGTGAATATCGCGAGGACGAGACGCGTTGTCGTTTCCTGGATTTCGACAAAACGTCGGATCTCGGAGGCTACGAGATTCACGCGTCCGTACGAGACGTGGATGAATGGTGGCAACCCGATTTAACCGAAAATCCAGGCATCGACGATCGCATAGAAAACATAACAGCACAAATTCTCATGGATTCCCTAAACGCAACGTGGAAGATCGTAATAGCTCCGGCAGACCCTGGTCGATTGATGGACCCAAATGGCACCGCGTACGGCATCGCTGCCCAAGTCGCAAATGGCACGACTGACATGGGTTTGAAGATATTGATGCAACACGTTTGGAGAAAATTCGAAACTGTATTTTTACACGTCGAAACTGATTTGGGCATTCTAACGCAATATCCCAATTACAAATCGCAATTGGAAAAAATTATTTCCGTTCTCGACGTTTATTCGCGTTACGGTGTCTTCGCGATATTTTCAATAACGTTCGTGTTTTTCAAATTTTATTTGAACGAACCTTTCGTACCGTCGATGATGAATCTCGTTCTGTTGTTGTGCAATTCGGGAATTCATATGATTCCGAAAAAATTTGCACCGCGAATTTTTTTGGGCAGTTTGTTCGTGCTTGTGGTTACCATTCATGGAATTTATCAGGGAAAATTTGCGTCGTTGGTGACGAAACGAGTGCGTCTGCCGAACATCGACACGATCGACGATCTCGCGAGTTCCGAACACACGATTTACGGAGCGAATTATTATCAAACGTTTTTCAACAAATCGAATTTGTTATCGCGTTACGTTAATTCGAGCGAATTCAATTGTCCGGGACCGGTGTTGCGCGATCGCAAAGCCGCTTGTGCGCATTTGAAAATGTGGCTCGTCAACGAAGCCGCTGAATTAAAATTGCATCTCTCGAGGGATAGTGTGGGATCCATTTACATGGTTTATCTGATACGCGAGGATTGGCCACTCGTTCGGAGGATCGAAAAAATTTACACCAGAGCCGCGGCCAGCGGTATTCCCAATCTGTTGTACGATCGAGATTTGGCCAGGATTATGAATATCATAGAATCCAACGAGCATCCGGATCAGGATGAAAAGTTCAAAGCGGTCGAATTGAGCGAATTGACATTTGCATTCGTGATTCTTGCAATCGGTTTGACATGTGCGACCGTTGTTTTCGTCATCGAAGTCACGATGTTTGACGGAGCGAATAAATAAATAAATGAATGAATGAATAAATAAATAAGTAAATAAATAAATAGATAAATAAGTAAATAAATAAATAAATAAGTAAATAAATAAATAAATAAATAAATAAATAAATAAATAAATAAATAAATAAATAAATAAATAAATAAATAAATAAATAAATAAATAAATAAATAAATAAATAAATAAATAAATTCGAAACACGTTGTTGAATAGTTAGATCGATGGCTCCGATTTTTCCGATCGCGTGAGGGACCTCAAATTGACGTGCACTTTGAACCATCGTGTCACCCTATCGACGATTAAAAAAAAACCATGTGGACATCGATAAGCGATCTTCGAAAATTGTTTCGTCGTGAAATCTTTGTTTGGCGATATTGAAAAATTCATTTATGTGAAAACACACCCACGTCCCCATCGAAATTGCGGTGAAGGTCGGATTGAAAAAAAAATCGATACGCGTCGATGAGACAGAAAATAATAAATAAGTGCACGATGGTTCATCAGATAAAATCGGACGCCATTTTCCGCGTTGGAACGATCAACGGTAAAGACCCGTACAATGTCGCATAGCTTTTTCCATTCTGTCTCCACATTTTTTATCGATTCGTTTCGGTGCCCGAGCTTTCGATTTGACAAGCCGATTATGGACGTCATTAGTGTGATAACTGCATATCGGTCTCGGTCGCTACGTTGCAATGTAGAAGAAAAAAAAACGAAAGCGAATAAACCAGAAGGATACTGACAAACTGGTCGACTAGTTTTATTCATTTCGCGTTTGACCGTCGAATCGTACGGTTTGTACATCACTCAACGTTAATCCCAATCGAGTGCAATTACGTATTTTCGTTGTTACGAGAAAAGAAAAACAGGAAAAGGGTGATCTCGATGCACTTCCCCGTATCAATCGTTTTATTGGCGGCAATAATTGTGAAAACATGTTCGACCGAATCGATCGTCGTGCCTACCGATCCGGAACAATCGACGATCATCGAGACAACGGTAATTGTTCGTTCGCCACAAAACTGCATGACAATCCACAAGTTCCGTACACTAATAATTCATTTTCAGATCGACATTCTAAAATTCTGCTATTCCGATCGAATCAACACCGTGGGATTTGTCGGAACTCCGATCGGCAATGTCGTGAAAGAATTATCATCGACCAACATTATCGTTCCGATGATTCAGATAGACGAGTCATCGGCAACAACGAACCACAATCCCATCGATCGTGCGCATAGACACAAGCTCCAGATTTTCGTCGTCACGATAACCGATCCGCAAATCCTCGTGAAAAATCTCATACGCGTGAAAAATTCAAAATGGTGGAACCACATGGCTAACTTCCTCCTCATTGCCGGACCTGGCATGACAAACGCGTGTTCGCAAGCTCGTGAAATATTGTGGGAAGCTTGGAAGATGAACATACTCGATGGAAAATTCGTTTGCTCCGATGCCACGCGTGGACGATTGATCTACACGTTCAATCCGTACACGAGCAAAGCTCCCATTTACTGGCATCTCGAAAACACTTACGAGGGAATGAACGGTCACCCTTGGACCCTCTACGTTCGTGAATATCGCGAGGACGAGACTCGTTGTCGATTCCTGGATTTCGACAAAACGTCGGATCTCGGTGGCCACGAGATTCGCGCGTCCGTACGAGGAATGGACAAATGGTGGTCGTCCGATTCAACCGAAAAACCAACCATGTTCGCTCGCATGGAAAACGTGACAGCACAAATTCTCATGGATTCCCTGAACGCAACGTGGGAATTCGTGAAACATCCGGCAAACTTCGATCGAACGATCGACGAAAATGGCAAAACTTACGGTCAAGCCGCCGAAGTTACCAATGGCCCGAGTGACATAAGCTTGAACATATTCATGCAACACGTTTGGGGACAATTCGACACGATATTCGTACAAGTTGAAACAAATTTGGCCATTACCACGCAATATCCCGGTTACAAATCGCAATTGAACAAAATCATATCCGTTCTCGATGTCTATTCGCGTTACGGCGTCTTCGCCGTATTTTCATTGACCTTCGTGTTTTTCAAATGTCACTTGAACGAACCTCTCGTACCGTCGATGATGAATCTCATTCTACTGTTGTGCAATTCGGCAATTCGCGTGATACCGAAAAAATTGGCTTCGACGATGTATTTGGGCGGTTTGTTCGTGCTCATGATAACGATTCATGGAATTTATCAGAGTAAATTTGCTTCGTTGGTGACTAAACAAGTTCGTCTGCCGAACATCGACACGATCGACGATCTCGCGAGTTCCGATCACACGATTTACGGATCTAACGTTTATCGATCGTTTTTCAATCGTTCGAATTTGTTATCGCGTTACGTTAATTCGAGCGAATTCAATTGCACGGGACCGGTTTTGCGGGATTCCAAAGCCGCTTGTGCGAATTCGAAACTCTGGCTCGTCGACGAAGCCGCTAAATTCAATCTGCATTTGTCCAGGGAAACCATGGGAACGATTTACATGATTTATCTCATACGCGACGATTGGCCACTCGTTCGGAGGATCGAAAAAATTTACACCAGAGCCGCGGCCAGCGGTATTCCCAATTTGTTGTACAATCGAGATTTGACTACGATTATGAATATCATAGAATCCAACGAGAATCCGGATCAGAACCAACGATTCAATGTCGTGAATTTGAGCGAGTTGACGTTTGCATTCGTGATTCTTGCCATCGGTTTGACATGTGCGACCGTTGTTTTTGTCATCGAAGTCACGATGTTCGACCGAGCGACGGTTAAAACTCGAAAACGTTGGAAAAAATGGATTCGATCGATAAAATAGATCGACGATCGAAACACGAGTCAAAATTTACGATCAAGAGTTGAAATTATATACGAATTGATACTGTCCAAAATGTGAACCGCCCAAAATGACGGAATGTGAACAATCGAAGTGTTGGGGGAGGGTCATTTAGGTTAACAGAGACACCCGGTAGACAATGGAATTGAATAAGTTGAGAGAAAAAAAATTATATCGATAAATTGATAATAATAATAATAATAATAATAATAATAATAATAATAATAATAATAATAATAATAATAATAATAATAATAATAATAATAATAATAATAATAATAATAATAATAATAATAATAATAATAATAATAATAATAATAATAATAATAACAACAATAATAATAATATAACTTGCCTGATCGTTCCGCCGAACATGATCACGTCTTGTGGAATGGCCGATAGTCTTGATCGCAGTGTGATCAACGATATATCACGTATATCGACACCGTCGATGATAATACGACCTTGGGACACTTCGAGCAATTGAAAAGGTGCCATTACCGTCGAAGATTTGCCGCTACCCGTCCTTCCACAAATTCCCAGCTTCGCGTCGAACCCACGAAAAATAAAATAAAATATATCTGTACCCACGTACCTACATGTAAATATATATATATATATATATATATATATATATATATGTGTGTGTGTGTGTGTGTGTGTGTCTCGACAGATAAATAAATATTTGACTAAAAAAAATATTTATATAATTTTTTTTCTCTCAGAATTCGTATTCGAAAAAATGATAATAATAATAATAATGTATAATTTCTCGAACCTTTTGTCCAGCTGGTACACGCAAATTGAGATTGTGAACAACAGAATCCGATTGTTCGTTGTAACGCAACGAAACGTTTTCGAATATTATTTCACCCTTTTCCGGCCAATTTTCCGATACTTGGAAATCTAATTGAATGAAAGAACAGGACTTTGGTACTTGAAAAAAATATCCATAGCAATGTTTGGTGAAAAAACAAAAAAAATCGTTACAAAATGTTTGTTTTTTCGTCAACATTTTTTTTAGCACATGAAAAATTTACATTTTGGATATTAAAAAAATTTGTGATTGTGCGAAAAAGGGTTTGAAATACGATCGGTTCTTTTTTTATTTATTTAAAATCATTGTCGTTGATTGAAAAAATGTTGTAATTGAAAATCAAAGTTGACGGAGTGAATTTAACCAAAGTCCGACCCAAAGTGAATTAATTATGTGAGAATCAATGGTTTTTAAAATAAAATTTGAAAAAAACGAAAAAAACGTTTAATTACGATCAGCATCGTCGCGATAATTTTCTCGAGCGGTTTTCGCGTAAGACGCGAGCCTCGCTACGCTTCCCATGTACATCTCGATTTCCGAGACGAATTTAACGACCCAATTGAGATATATGGGCACGAGAAGCGTGTAATTCACGGCCAGTCCAACGAGAGCGGGTGTGACGCGTTGGGGATGATTCTCGGCGGTCAACAGAGCCGCGAATGTCGCTGCCACCACAACCACCGCACCTAAATAGTCCTAAATTTTTGGTTTTTTTTTTTTTTTTTTTTCACAATTGACAAGAAATTCGAAAAAGAATTTTAGAAAAAAACAAAAAATGAAATAAAAACATTTGAATGACGATCATTACGTACCAAGGCGATTCCGAGCCAACGGCTGCTCGTGTTCAAAACGAGAAAAGCATTTGTATTAGCGTCTAAATGTTCGATCATGACGTTCATGAAACGCGACTGTTGCTTCGAAACTCGTAAAATCGACAAGCCGGCCAGAGTTTCGGAAAAATGTGCGGCCACTGGTCCACGAGTGCTGAAATAATAATAATAATAATAATAATAATAATAATAATAATAATAATGCGAATAATAATAATAATAATAATAATAATAATAATAATAATAATAATAATAATAATAATAATAATAATTGCGTGGGAGAAATTTTTTTTCCAAGATTAAATTTTCATTCGGACATTGAAAGTAGTCAAGTTCTATGTGAAAGCCATCTCAATCATCAAAACTCAACATCAAAAATCTCAAATGATCGATAGATCATGATGATTTGAAGAAAACTTGATAATTTTTCAAATGGAGAAACGAAAATTTGGCTTATCATTTTATTCATTGAAAAATCTTTGTAATCGAAGTGAGGTCCGAATGAAGGTTGTTATACCTGCCCTCCAAACGTTGCAATTCTCTGGCACTGCGACGATAGAATCTCTGAAGCACGTAATAAACTATGCACGTGGGTATCGCGGCAACGAGGAACCACGGTGATACAGCGACGTTCACGAGAATCGCGGACGAACACAGCAGAACGAATGACGTCAGTCTTTGAAGCGCAGTCGACAATTTCTGATATTATAAAAAATTATAATTCAAATTTAAAAAAAAAAGTAATGCAACAAAATGTGATTAGAATAATTCTGTCTTCTTTCGGACGTCTTTGAACCCTGAGCGAGTGTTCCGGGGGTCCAAATTACCCCAAGCAAAATCAACCCTTATTTTTTATTTTGTTTTATTTTTTTTTTGTTTTTTTTTTCAATGATGCTAAATTTATTGCTTTGTCGATGCCTTTTATTATTATTTTTTTTTCAAATGTATTTTTTATGTCACTAACTTTGTCGACGACGCCCATGTCGGCACTGAAACGATTTAAAATTTTGCCAATGGGAGTTTTCTCGAAGAACGAAAGCGGAGCACCGAGCAAACCGTTGATGGCCGCCTCGTGCAATCGTTTACGAGCTTTTGCACCGGCCCATTGACCGGCTCCGCTGTTCATCGCGGCCAACACGATCGACCCCATCGACAGCAGAACGTACATCTTGAAGTAAAAAACTGTCTGGAACGAAAAATATTGAAACAATTTGGTTTTTTTTTTAATGACGTCAACTCGAATTTAAAAAAAAATATATAAAAATAGACATTACAATTTTTTGTTGGATAGCTTGTCAATTTATTCATTATTTTTTATTGGTCACCTCTTCGTGAACGTTTGACGATTCGTCCGATCGTATTTCCAGATCCGTCCAACGACTGAGCCAAAGATCGGTGTAAATTCTCAGAGCCTGACAGCCCAGAGCAGCCCCCAAGTATCCCAAACTCGGTGCCAGACCTCCGGCTCTCAGATAATCCATCCAAACGATTTTTGTCACGACACCATCGCCTTCGGCTTCGCCAAAATCGCAGCTAGTCGTTTCACGATTGTTTTCCGATGATTCTCCTGAAACACGACAGATCGAAATTATCAAACTATAAACGCAAAAAACGATTTCCCCAAACTTTGAGGATGTGTGACACGTGGGTCAAAGTATCGAAAAAAAATCTGCAATGTTTTACAGTCAGTAAAATATTATTCAAATCAAGTTTAAAAATTTTTTTTCTTAATTGTTGAGCCCAAATAAAAGTGAGAAAAAATAGTACGATGGAAGATGGGGTGGAAAAGAAAAAGTGCTTGCGTTCTTTGTCCTCGTCGATGTCAACCGTGGTCACCGATTCGGTGGATATCAATCGCTTGAGCGGACGATGATTCCATTCCGGAATTCCCTGATTCATTCTAAATCGTACAAAACAATTTTTTATGAATACTTTTTTTTTTTTTTTTTTTTTTTTTTTTTTTTTTTTTTTTTTTTTTACGCACTTGTTGGTCGACGATGAACCGGACATCAATCGACGGAGCACGCTTCTCTCACGACTGACCGTAGCTTCCTCCGACGTTACGTTTGTTATCCTTTGAAGATTTTTTTTTGTTGGTTTTTTTAATTAACAAAAAATGTATTAAATTCATTTTCGTGGAAATGAAATATTTTTATTTACCTTCCGGAAAATAATTGCTTCAACATACTGTTGTTCTGTCCGTTTTCGAGTGCACTCCGCTTTCTGCGAACAAAGAGCCAACGATGAACGTCCGAATTCCAATGATCATCCATTTTTATTATTTTCAGGTGAAAAAAAAACTTGAAATGATGAAAAAAAAAATTCTTAAAGAAAATAAAATCCATGCAAACATGTTTAAAATTCTCCGAACGAAAATAATTTCATTTAGAAACAATGTTATTCACTTTTTAAAAAATGTTATATAATTTATTATCATTATTATTATTATTGATAATTTGACAATTTATGCAATGCAATGCAATGCTCCTGTAAAATTCAAAATTCGCGGAGGAGGCACTTTATGCTCTGCCAATAAAATTTCTGAGTGAACAATTTCTACATTTTTTCATCCTGAGTTTTGTTATCATTTTTTTTTTAGTTTCTTTTTTAATTCGTAAATTACCTCGGTGCTGCATTGTAACGACATTCCAAAATGGTGGGTGTGCTGCTCTGTCGAAGGACCGGGGGTGGATGCTTCGGTGGTTGCAGACTCGTGGCTCTCACGGCCACCGGATGCTTTCTCGATCGTCGCCGAAGGGCGCCCCACTCTTCGGCGGGAACAGGCAGATCCGTTAAATCGTGAGCGAGATAACGCGATCCCGAAAGCGTCGATCTTCGCAAACGCAATGGCACGAAGCTCGGTGGTATCTGCAACATTTTACAAACCGTCCAGCGAGGGACCGTGGCAACATTTTTTTTTTCCAATTTAATTTTGCTTTCACTCATCGACAAACTCGTCAACGATTTATAATATTATTATTTCAAATAACATTCCTCGATTAAGTATTAACAATAAATAAATAAATAAATCAATAAATTGGAAAATTAATAGATTAGAAAAATTGATAAGTTAGAACAATTGACAAAGTAGAAAAATTAATAAGGTAATTTAGCCACCTTATTAATTGTTCTACTTTGTCAATTGTTCTAACTTATCAATTTTTATAATTTATCAATTTTTCTGATATATAAATCAGAAAACTTCATAGTAAGTTAGAAAAATTAATAAATCAGAAAACTTGAAAAATCGATAAGTTAGAAAAATTAATGAATTAGAAAAAAATTGATAAATTCAAAAAATTAATAAATCAGAAAACTTGAAAAATCGATAAGTTAGAAAAATTAATGAATTAGAAAAAAATTGATAAATTAGAAAAATTAATAAATCAGAAAACTTGAAAAAATTAAAAAATAAATAAAATTACGTACGACATGAGCGTCACGATCGGTTGTCCAAGATCCATCGCTCGCGTTTCTGTTCTTCACCGATATACCGATTCTCGATACCAATCTCACGAGCGACCACCGATCCTTCGCCGTTTTGTGAACTCCCGGATTCGCGACGTACCGTCGACTCGCGGCATCGCGCCAGTCACGCGCCAGAATCGGATCGGTATCTTCGATCGAGGCTTTGGTTCCCACTGCTCTCAACGCACAGCCGTCCATCACCACGATCTGCGATCGAACGTGACAATGCGGATACAATTTGATTCATCGTAAATCGAATATTTAAATAATTTTTTTTTCTGACAAGCTCACTTGATCGGCAGCCTGAAGAAATTCCAATCTGTGAGTGACCATCACGACCGTTCGGCCCTTACGCAGCAAAAGTCTCTGAATTCCTTGCTCGAAAATTTCATGACCGACCTGCTGATCCAGGGCTGACAGAGGATCGTCCTGAGAACGGACGAAAATTAACTGATAATGAGGTGTATAAGATTTCAATGTCTCCTCAAATTTAAACACATCAGTGGTTTTCCACCAAATCTTATACCCAACAACCTTTATCGGTGATTTTTGTGAATCCACGAGATTAAACATGGCATGTCAAATATTTTTGAATCAGCAGAGGCTTATAATCGAAAAACTTGAATTCTTGTGAAAACCGAACCATCCAACCGATCTCCGCACAAATTTGATATACAGCACGGCTGAATGATTTTATATACGTTTGTGAAGTTTATTAATTTAAAAAATTTGTATATTTTTATCATTTTGGCTTACAACAGAAGAACAAAATAATCTTAAGAATGAAGCTTTATAATATTTATTTTTTAATTTTTCAATTGTTGATTATTATTATTATTATTATTATTATTAATATTTTTTATCAAGGACGAACCATGAACACGGCATCGGCGTCACTGTAAATTGCACGTGCAATGGTGATCCTCTGTTTCTGTCCGCCGCTCAGATTGATTCCCCTCTCGCCGATTCTCGTGAGATCGCGACCCGGCAATATGTCCACGTCCGGTTGCAACGCGCATGCTCGTAAAACGTTGCGATAACGTCGTCGACGATACGGCAGACCGAACAATATATTTTCCCGCAACGTAGCGTTCAACAGCCAAGGCTTTTGGGAAACGTAAGCAGCCCCGAAGTTTCTTCGGAATTCATCGAAATTAATTATTCAATTAATCAATGAACTATTTAATTTATTTAATCGATTGTTTGAATGAAAATTGGAAAAAAATTCGAGGACCGAATGTGAAAAAAAATATGCATTGACAATCGTTACCTCGGCCATTCCACGTGTCCGGTAACGCTCTGGGATTCACCGAGCATGGCTGACATCAAAGATGTCTTCCCACTTCCGGTTCTGCCAACGATCAGGGTCAATTTGCCTGAAACACGTAAAAACCAAAATTAATCAATCACGAAAAACAAAAAAAAAAAACAAAAAAACGTATAAATATCGAAAGAATATTGATAACATAAAATAATGAAATGTGTGATTTTTATGAAAATTGAATAATTGACCGTGTGTCAATTTTTCGGTGGAAATGAATTGAAAAATTTGTGAATGTCACAACGTGTAACAGATTCCAACATTTTCGAGCCTAAGTTCACTTCGTTTGATCCCGAATATTCGTATTATTATTTTGCGAAGAATTTTTGAGGAGTCAGGGAGGGTAAAATGAGGGTAAACAAAATTCAACGTGGAATTAGAAAAATTGTGCGATTCGAGTTTGAGAATTCCATTTTTGTAAGTCCGGTCTAGCTTATTTTATTGTGAGTCAGGAGGGTCGAAAATTCGCTGAGCCTCCGTTCACCCTGATCGATTCCCACAAATGTCCGATATTGTTTTTTTTCCGCAAAGCCAGCGAGGAGCGTGAAGAATATCGCGCGTTGAAATTACACGTGAATGCTCAGTGTTGACTGCCCAAAATGGCGGTGAGCGAACGATCGAAGTGTGGGGGTGGGGGAGGGTCATGTAGGTTAACGGAGACAATGGAATCGAATAAGTCGAGAAGTTTGAACGCACGCGGGGGGCTGTCTGTTACGTCGTAACGGGCTGAGGCGGATTGTCGAACGGGTAGTTTGAGGAGATGGTAAGCGTAGGCTCAGCGCGGAGTCACGGAGGTTGAACGCGCGAGTTAACCCGGCGAGTCTGTGAGCGAGTCACGGAGGCTGTTGCGGACCGATCGTGAGCAACGGTCGACTCACCGAGTGGATCGTCCTCAGGGTGGACCGGAGGGTGACGAAGGATTTGAGGAGTCAGGCAGGCTGAAAGGAGGGTCAAAAAATTTCAACTCGAATTATCCTGAAAAAAAGAAAAATCTCGTCGTACTCACCTCGCGGAACGACGAGACTTTCCACGGTCAATGAACTTTTCACACCGTCCCACGTGAACGTGCCGAAAATTTTCATCAACGGTGAAATTTCCGTATCAAAATTTTCCAATTCTTCGTCACGATCGAATATCGTGTCCGTCGACGAATTCATTATTCCGGAATCGTGTTTGCCGAGCAAATGATAATCCTCGTCGTTCTCGTCGATGTTGCCCAGATTACCGAAAGTCGACGAACTCTGAAGACTCTTCGGTTCGGTTTGCGAGGTTGTGTCGGACGCGAAACACGAATTCGGACGTTCCGTCGGAATTTCGTGGAACGGTAATTCGGAATTTTCGTTCGGCAATGCATTCACGATTTCCGGAAGTGACAAATAATCCTCCAATCTGTTTGTCGATATCTACGTGTGAAAATAAAAAAAAAAACAAGAGTAATTGAAAATCGAACGTAAATTACAAAAAAAAAAAAAATTATTATTAAAAATAAATTAAGAAAAGAATGATTTTTTTTTTTTTTTAATCATTCTATTACGATTTTTTTTCGATCATGTCTCACCGTTGCATTGATGATTATCGGAACGATAACGGGAAATATGAATAGCGGAACTGTCAACTGTGAAAAAAGTGCGAGACTGGAAAAAACGTTTCCGGCATCGAGACGACTTTCCTCGAGACAGAAGTAAACGCCAAATGTGAACAGCGTCGTGAGAACCGACGACGCGTGTGTCAAAAATGCTGTGAGAAACAAAGAAAAAATTGATCTTTGAGATTTAAAAAATTAATTTGAAAAAAAAAAATTGTACGCATGTAAAAAAAATTCGATATAACGATTGTCGAATGAAGAAATTGCAATCGAACTCACTTATGAGAGCCCAGTAGACGGAATCTTTGTTGAGCAACGATAGCTCGTGATTGCGAACATTTTTCACTCGACCCTCGAACAATTTTTCCCAAGCCCGAAGTTTCACCAGTCTCATACCTTGAAGTATCTCGTTCACGAGTCTGAGACGCGCATCGCTCTTTTCCTACGATTTAATTCGATGAAAATTGGTAATTCAATTGTAATCGACAATCGATTATCCATTTATTTAAAAAATCATCATATTATTTTGCATTATTGTTATTATTATTATTTTTTAAATGTTATCATCAATTCTTGGATACAATTTAGTTTTTATTTTGTTATTAATATTATTATCCTTGAGAATGAAAATAATAATAATATTATTGATACTAGAATAATAACTAAATTGTATTCAAGAATTGATGGAGAATTTATTAAATAATAATAAAAATCATATTGTTATTATATTATATTATATTGCATTGTTATTATTATTTCAATAATTCTTCATTAATTCGTGAATAAAAATTAGTTTATATTTCAATATTAATATCATTTTTATTATTTGAAATGTAAATTTTAATAATATTATTAATAATATAGTAGTGAGAACTTTTCCAATGATAATAACAATTTGTCGAAATTCCGACAACCTACCGCCACGTTTTTCAAATTTTCCGACATTTTTTTTCCCAAATAAAATTGCATCGGTGTGACAATGATGATGCAACAAATTGCACCGATTATCGCACTTATTCCAAGCTTCAGGTACAACAAAAAAATTATCGCGACGATCTGAAAATAAGAGAAAATTTGTAATTTTTTTTTTTTCATTGATGAAGAATAGTTTTTTGCAGGTTAACATCAATGAGAACCTTTTTTTTTTGTTTGTACCTTGAGAGGAATGGCCCACGTGTAATGACCGATCCAAAAAAAGCTCATAACATTGTACACGTCCTCGGCCATGAGATTCGTGAGCGTACCGATATCCGCGATTTGCGAATGTTTGTCGGAATTTTTATTTAATCTATCCTTGTCATTTTTGTTCGAAGTTTCGTCGTCCTCGGCAATCGTCCACGAGTAAAGACGCAATGATTTGTCGTAAATTAGTGCCTGAAAAAAAAACAAATTAAAAAAATTAAAAAAAAAAAACCACATTCGAATGCACAACAATTCAAAACGCGAATTGCATACTGCATGTTAATGCGGCTGAATCGTCTGGAAAATTGGAAATTTCCTTTCATCTGAAAAATTAGAAATTTTGTTTCATCCAAAAAATTGGAAATTTTCGTTCATCTGAAAAATTTTAAAAATTTTCTTTTATCTAAAAAATTGAAATTTTTCTTCCATCTAAAAAATTGGAAAATTTGTTTTATCTAAAAAAAAATTAGAAATTTTCGTTCATCTGAAAAATTAAAAAATTTTCTTTCATCTGAAAAATTGAAAATTTTTTTTTATCTGAAAAATTGAAAATTTTCTTTCATCTGAAAAATTGGTAAAAAAACCCCAAAATTCCAATTGTTCAGGCGACTCAGCCCCCTCGATTGCATCGACATGCACCTGAAGCGCAGTTCGCAGACGAATTCCCTCGACGTTGAGATAATGGGTCGAAGTTTGGCTCAGAGTGCTCTGAATAATTGCAGCTAGAAACATCACGATACCAACGAAATAACCGTTTTCCATCAACCGAGAAAATGTCACGAATCCCTTGAAAAAAAGAAAATATTGAAATTTCATTAAAAAAAAAAGAAAGAAAGAAAAATGAATTTTTCCAGATTCTTCGAATGCAAGAGCGAAGGATTTTTTTTTCTTAACCCACCTCAAATTTTAGATTGGACTGACTGGTCGTTGTGTTCTTTTGGATCGAAACGTAATCGACGATTCTAGAAATGGCCATGGGACCAACGAGTGTCGTGGCATCGCCCAAAAGCTTCAAAAAACCTCCAAAAACGAAGCAAGGCCAAATTCGTTCCCAGTAACAAGGCCACAGTCTCACTTTGACACTCCCAATATTTTTGTTCTGTGATGAAATAAATTCTTAAATTATTATTTCATGTTTTTTACCTTTTTCTTTTTTTTTTTTTTTTTTGAATAACGTTTCAAAGAGTTATTATATTTCAGTGATTGTTCTCAAGTTCAAGGCCTGTCGAGAATATTTTGAAATTGCGTCGATGACGAAAATTAAAAAAACAAAAAAATTGTCCCAATTGAGATTTAGCAAAAAAATAAAATAAAATTCAATTAAAAATATAGTTGACTGGAAAAATTATGATTCGAACGTTCTCTCACTCACTCGTCGTTCGTAAATACGACGAAATTTTTCAAACTGCACGACGGTGGATTCGCCATCCGGCAGATCACCGAGATCGTTCAGATCCAATGGATTACCGTATCCGCGTGTCAAAAGTTCGACGACCCAATAGAACGTCAGTCTGCTGACGAACGTGGATTCGTCGTGTCTGTAAGACGTTCTCGTGTATCTGGTATCACGAATTTCTTCGCGTTTGCTCATCCGCATCTGCATCACAAGAGGCCACAACATTTTCAATTATCATTCGTGTATACGTGTGTGTATACTTTGAACGAGAAAATTATTTACGGACTCGATAACTTCTCGACTCGATATATAACACTCGACTTTATCCGTAACACTTCAGAATCGAAAACCGGAAAATCCCGTTGCAGCCATCGCCAACGATTTTTTTTTTTCAATTTTTCTCAACAATTTATTATTTTTATTGCAAATATTTCGCGCAATTGGGTTTATTATTATTATTATTTTTTTTTTCATTTTTATTTGTGAATAAACTGTTTCTTCAGGCCTAGAAATTAATGGAGCCTTCAATGATAGATGAATAAAAAAAAATCACGAATTATTTTTGTAAAGGAAAAAATTTTTTTTAAAATAAATTATTATAGTAATATAAATAGTATAGTTTAGTATAGTAATAGTATAGTAATATAAATTATTATAGTAATAATAATGATAAATTAACAGTTAAGGATCTAATTTTAAGTAAATTAAATTGATAATTATATTCAACTGTTTAATTAATTATCAATTCATGTAAATTAGTATTCTTAGTGCATAAAGTTTTCACAGCGTGACTCCTCAATCACGGCTGTTTATTGTTTCAACAAATTCGAAGAATTTGGAACAGCTGTGGCTCCGGCTTCGGCGCGCACCGTCTGTTTCGTAACAAATTTTTTTTCACGAAAATAAACGTGGAAAATGGGTGATTCAGTCGAGCGATTATCGGTCTTGTTTAATGTATGCAAGACACCGTGCCGCAACTCGGGTCGAGGCTGCGAAGCACTTGCACAGTTGCACACGCCGATCGCATCTATCCGAGCCATGGATATAACTAACTCTCGACGCTGAAGATCCACGGTCGCTCGAAGCGTTTGAAGCTTCTTGACTCGAAGCAAACTGCATTCGCATTTAGCACGAACGGAAAAAAATATATTGAATGCCATTTTTACAATATTTCTTTCAACTTTTGTTTTTTTCCTCAAAAGAATTTTTTAAAAAATCGTTAATAACCATTTTTGCAATATTTCTTTGAACTTTTCTTTATCCCACGAAAAAATTGGAAATTTTCTTTCATCTAAAAAATTGGAAAAAAAAATTTCCAGTTTTCGTTAAGAGAAAAAAAAAAAATTTTTATATATATATATAGATATCTATGAATAAAAAAATAGTTCAATGAATGTGTAATGAGCAGGGACGTTTCAAAATTGAATTTGCCAATTATAAATTGTTTGAAAATTAAGAATCTAGAAAACTTTGTCGAATTTTGCTACTTTTTTTTCTCGATTTCGGGCAAAAAAAAAACAATTTCGACTCACCATTCGATATAGAACGTAAGAATCTACAACAGCGAGTAATCCACACGAGGCAGCTGCGCCGGCGGTGCTTATAGTACGTACGTGGATCGAACTCAATCCGTATCTGCAAAATTCCAATAAAATTAAATTCCACAAAATCGGCAGCAACCGCAAGATTGTTTTTTTTTTCTCAAGTACGCAAGAATCACCTTTGCAGCTGCACAAATCGCCACGTTCTTGCGAGGGCGATGACGGAGAATGCACCAGCAGTTGCGGCGAGCCCATGACCGTCTCGAATTTCGGTTTGACGATGAAGATACCAACACGCGACGATCGCGAGCATCGATACAACAGGTGACAATGGTCCGACGATTATCAACGATTCCGTCAATTCCAGAAGCAAAAACATTAACAAAATCATGCACAATAGGCTTCGGGTCGTGTGCAATGGCAGCAACGAAGAAAATCTGTAATTAAAAAAACGTATAAATTCCATTATTGACATCGATCGATTAAATAATTAAAAGTTAAAAATATAATCCAATTTTTTTAAATTTAATAATTTAATAATTTAATAATTTAATAATTGCATAATTTAATAATTGAATAATTTAATGATTTAATAATTTAATAATTTAATAATTTAATAATTTAATAATTTAATAATTTAATAATTTAATAATTTAATAATTTAATAATTTAATAATTTAATAATTTAATAATTTAATAATTTAATAATTTAATAATTTAATAATTTAATAATTCAATAATTCAATAATTTAATAATTTGTTGTATAATCAGGTGGTATGCCTAACCAACGCATCGAGTCAATTTGTTTTTTTATTATCATTAAGCTACGTCTTCGAAGAATCGCGATTCAGTCGGGGAAATCCCGCGCATCTGGGTTAAGTTTCATTCATGCGTTACACAAGACGTTCGTTTCATGATTCCCCAAACTCACAGAATGTTCACACTCAATTTTTAGTGCCTCCGAGTCCACAACATTTTTTCCCATTTTATTATTATTATTATCATTCTATATTTTCTGTCTATTATATTTATTATTCTTTTATTATTATTATACAGCCATTTCTAGTTTAATCTTGAAACTACGATTTTACGTATTGTAAATTTTGCATTCTAGAAAAATCCTACTTAGATATATTTGAAAAAATAAAAATAAAAATTTAAATCGCTTCCCGGTACGTATAAACACGTATCTATAAATAAAACTCCGATATTAAATTGTAAACTCCGACTGTATATATTTGAGACAACCGAAAATAACTGAGATTTCAGTGGCCAAACATTCGTGAATCAACATTAAACCAGAAGCCACGTGTACTCGATAAAATATGTTTTCATTCGTGTATAGGTAATCCACCTCGTTCAGAAACGTTTCGCGGACGATAAATTTGCCAATTTCATTGGTCCATCATTGAAATACCGAAAAACACTGTTCCAGATAGTGAAAATTCGCTTGCACAACACATTTTCATTATCACGACGATTCTTCAACTTATCTTCATTTTTTCTTTCATTCAAAAGCAAAGCAAAACGAAACAAAAAAAATGTGCATACAAAAAAAATTAATAAAATATGAATGTAAAAAAAAAAAAAAAAAAATTGTACTCGCCTCTTGATGTCTTCGCTGCATCGCAATTTGACGATGAAACCGATAATCGTGATAAGCACAACGGTGGAAACTCCGAAATTGACGATTTCGACCAAACAATCCGACCTGGACGATGGGCTGCCCGTGAATTCGATGGTCGTGCCATTTCCGGTTTCCCAAGTCCACACGACGCGCCAACCGGATGTCGGCAGGAGTCGCAAAAATGCACTTTTATCGCACACACCCATTTTACGTTGCACGATTTTTATTTATTTTTTCATTTTTTTTTTTTTTTTCACATTAGAAGACAATTGAACTCATCAACTATACACACATATATATATCACATATTTACGTCGAGTTCTTTTTATCCGCATTATCGTAAAATTCATTAATTTTTCATTGAATTTAGATTTATTTATTTTCAAATATTCAATATTTTGTCACATTCGTGATACACGTTGCTGCCATTGGTATTTTGTTGTTGTATTTTTTTTTTTTTTTTTGGTCGTGTGAGAATCGTGTCCGTTCGGAGTCTCGGGAGCTTACACGTGAAACCGTGAAAGTGTGGGAAACGAGAGGGAAGCAAGGGCTTTGTAAAAGCTTTAATCGCCGGTGACACAACATAAACTAATACGAAAGAGAGAGAGAGAGGGAGAAGGAAATAGAGAGAAAGAGAGGGATAGCGATATTTATTTAGAGAAAGAGAGAGAAAGAGAGAATGCGATATTAATTTAGAAAAAGAGAAAGAGAGAGAGAGAGAGAGAGAGAGAGAGAGAGAGAGAGAGAGAGAGAGAGAGAGAGAGAAAGCGAGGGGGAGGTAGGGAGAGAGTTTAGTATTAGTTAGTCCTCTCGTGGCTCCATCGTTAACCCACGTGTTTCGAATTATTTACGAAGTGTGTCTGTCATAAAGAAGGAAACGTGTTTTGCACGGTCAAATAATTTTTCGTGTAGCGTGCTCTCCTTTCTCATTCTTTCTTGAGTTAAGAAAAAAAATGTTTTTTCGTTTCTAAATTTCAATACAATTATTTCATCGATCGATCGACCTCGGTTTTTTTTTTTAAATTCATATTTATCTCGAAAATGTTTTTCCAGGTATTTTCGTTTCAATCGTCGTTGAATTTATTTGGAGATTTTTGTTTGGCGAGACCTAATTTGTTTTGTTTTTCTTTTTTTTTTTTTTTCAATTCAAAGTTCTTATTGAGTAGTAGTCATATTCATACATGGCGTATGAATGAACAAATTCGATTTATATCGCGATGCGTCTGACATTGGACGATGCAGTTCGGTGAGCAGCCAGAAATGCCGGCTAGCTCGATGGACTCGACTGAGGGAGGCTTTGCTGTCACTCGGTCAACTTGTAATTCGTCCGCTTTGAGGGAACGATCCCCTTCCCCCCCCCCCCCCCACTCCCCTCCAGCCCCCTCCGACGACCGCCCAATCGGCTTGCCGAGCCACGCGTTAATTGTTCCGATCAACACCTCATCGCACACTATCACATCTGCCGTCAATTGTCCCAATTAAAACATTATTCATCTCATATAAACATTTTTAATCTCACTTTTTAATAAAATTTTTGTCTCACTTCTTAATAAAATTTATATCCAACTTTTTAATAAAATTCTCATCTCACTATTCAATAAAATTTTTGTCTCACTTTTCAATACATTTTTTGTCTCACTTTTTAATACATTTTTTGTCTCACTTCTTAAATAAAATTTTTATCACACTTTTTTAATAAAATTTTCATCTGACTTTTCAAATAAAATTTTATTTCTCTTGTTGCTGGTTTATGTATTTTTTTTTTTTTGGTCAATCAATTTATTTTGTGATCACAAATTTCGGCAAATCAGTGTCACGAAATTGTCGTTCGATGTACATTTTTTTTTTTTTCATCACGAGATGCGATTGAGTCGTGATGATTAATTTTTTGGGAATGGACAAAATATTTTCAATCGATTATTTCGATCGATTGTGAAATTTAATTTTTATTGTTACTTTTTTTTTTAATTGTTATATATTGTTTTTTTTTTTTTTATTTCGTCTTTTCGTAATTAAAGTCTCGGGCGTTGATCGTCGTGCATGAGAGTTTGAGCACGTGTCATCGAACACTGATCCGTGAACGACGTCCGCGCGCTATCGTGAATCGTGAACTACTGGAAAAAAAATGTTAAAGACAAAAAAAAAAAAAAGAAAAAAAGAACGAACGTACGAAACCCCCTTCTCGACGATCAACGAGAGGCAACCAGACACACACACACACACACACACACACACACACGAGAACGTACGATCAAATATGTGTGTTCGTAGTTGTGCAGCTCGGGCGGAACAAACCCGGAGCAAATGTGCTTCGAGAGAGATTCCTCAGCTGTTATGCATATTGTGAGTCATTTGGATGGCAGAGTGGTTGAAAAAAAAATGAATGAAGAATAAAAAGAAGAAGAAAAAAAAAACGCTAATGAAAAGAATTCCGTGCAATGGAAACAAGTGAGAAAGCCCATCGTCGTAGGATAATTTCGAAATTAATTGCGGTACGAATAGTCAACTTTTTTTTTTTGTTTTTTGGTGAATTTTTCGTTTAATCGAATTATACATTTTTTAAATGTCACAAATTGGCAAACATTTTTTTAATGTGTCGTTGATTGCGTGCAAGCATAAATTTTGTTTTTATTCTTATAAAAAAATGGGGAAGTTGATACAATTGTTTTTTTTTTTTTTTTTTTTAATTTTGTTTGCATTACAATTTAATGTATTTTGGATGAAAAAATGGGGGAATAATTTTCACACGTAAAACTCTTTCTTCTTTGTCGCATCCTGCTCGACGACCTCCTTTTCCAGTATCTCGATAGCCTGTAATTTATTGAGAAAAAAAAGGTTATGTATTTATATATACAGATAATTTGATTGAAATTTTTATCATTTTTTCTTCTTATTACGTCACGAAAAGTATTTACATGTCTATCATATGAATTTATTTCCACGTCTATATTACAATTAAATTTGTAATATAAATATTCAATTGAATCTTTAAATCTATATATATCTATATATATTTAATTTGAAAATAAATCCATATGATAGAAATGTAAATCATTTTCGTGACGTAATGAAAAAATGATGATAAAAATGGCAATTGAATTCGAAAAATGTGTTTTTGTTTTTGTTTTTTATTTTTCTTAATATTGAAATTGTCGTTACCAAATCAATGTTCTTGTCGAGATCGGTAACTTGTTTCTCATGAGCGACTTTGAGCTTTTCCTTCTCCCGACCCTGTTTTATCTGAACGTTTTTTCTCTCGTCCATAAATTTTTTAATATTATTTTGTTTCTTTTCGCGCAAACGACGTTCCTTGTCACCCTTCGTCTTCAGGGCTTTGTCGTTCATAACTTCCTTGGCCGTTTCGGCAGACGCCTTCACCTGATTCGTATTCATTTCCTTTATATCCCTGAAAGTGCGAAGACAGAGAAAGAAAACAAAAACAAAAACACAATATATTTCATCGCTGTATTTATTTAAAAAATTAATTGTCAATTATTATGAAGACGATTACGCATTAAAATTTACCAGAAAACCCAACTGGACTGTAATAAAAATTGAATGGTCATAATAATAAATAAACGTATGAATAACAATGTTAATTATTTATAGATGAATGAATTATTCATTTTTTCTTAATTTGCAAATTTGTTAGGCATTATTATTATTATTATTATTATTTTTTTTTTTTTTAATACTGACTTGTCGTGCTTTATCTGCAATTGTTTGACCTGATTGGCCTGAACGATCGGTATGACTTTTTTAAACTCGTCCTTGCCCGCGACAATGTGAGCCTTGTTCAAATCCCATTCCTCCTTTCGTTGTCTGGCCATCATCGTCGACCATTGTTCGATCTGCTCGCTCACCACTTTTTTCATATTCGCGTCACTCCTCAATGCTGCTTTGCTACGAATGAACGAACGAAAAAAAAAAAGATTTTATAACCAATTAATCTTAAGAAAATTCAATCAAATAACAATTAATTATTTTTTAAATTTATTTGAGCGAAATGAAAAAATAACAATTAATTTTTTTTAAATTTATTTAAGCCAAATAAAAAATAACAATTAATTTTTTTTTCAAATTTATTTAAGCAAAATGAAAAAATAAAAATTGCTCACTCTTTTCCTTTGGCTAATTTATCGATGGCAGTCACGTGATTCTTCTGCATGGTCTGTCGTTCTTTTTGATGTTTCTTCTTCAACGTGTCGAGCTCCTTGTTCGCTTTTTTGCTGTTCTTGTAAGCCTTGTCGCGTCTTATCACGTCCACCGTTATCGGTTCCAATTTCCACTCGTCTTTCATCAAACGATATTAAATATAATTATAAAAAAAAAACATTTAAAATAGTTTTAAAAAAAAATTGTTTTTAAATTTCGTGAATTTTGAAAAATAATTTCCAAACCTTTTTTCTTCTGTTCCTCCTCCTTCTTCTTGGCTTCCGCTTTGGTGTCCGTCTGTTCGATTCCCATGCCCTTCATCGCTTCGGCCTGTTTCTCATTGCCCTTGGAAAACGCACCGGGATCGGAAAGCATGGCCATGAAATCTGTCAGACAAATTTCGATAATGAGTTTGTAAAATTTAATTTCCACATGAAACCCAGGACTTTCTTTATAATTTTTCGATAAAGTTCAAGCAAGGCATTATATTCCCTGATTTTGTGTAAAATTTTAGGATAAGCAGTTTCGAAAATAAGAGGAGGAGGGGGGAATGTTCTATTTTCGCATATTTTTCAGCATATCTTCCTAAATATGCTTCTCAAAATTATAAAAAAAATATTTTCGTATTTCACACATCAAGCCCTTTCAAATGATACCCCACATGATACACGAAAGGACATTTTTTTTCGACCACCTCATTTGCCTTCTCTTCAAGTCTCATATGACTATTTTTTGAGTGTTAATCAGTGAACCCTGGAAAAAATGAAAAACCCATAAAGAAAATCATGATGTTGATGGTTCGACTGACCTTCGAAACCATCGGGCACGTAAATCTTCAATTCGATGTTGCAGAAAAGCATGGGAAGTGCCATGGGAAAATTAGCCTCGGTCTTCAACGATATGTGTCTGTATCCGGCTTGCAAACCGTCCAGGGGAAGTATTCGCTGTCCCAACAACTTGCCACTCTCCTCGTAAACGCCTTTGCGAATTCACGATAAAAGAAAAGAAAAAAAATTGTTCATATTCAAAATCGAAATAAATATTTTTTTTTTTATTAAAAAAAAAACCTTCACGTTCGAGTGTTTCGATTTTCCTTTTTTTGTTTTCTTCTCGAACGACGATACTCACCCAATCGTAGAACCGCGAGATCCGGTAAAACGACTTTGCGAAATAAAAATGGTTCCTCGTTGTAAACGGGATTCAAACCGTTTCCGGGTACCATTCGGGTTCGAAATTCTTTTTTTATCGTATCGGCCGGCAAACCGTACATGTCGACCTCCACGTAAGTCCCGACTTTCTTGTCCGACAAAAATTGTCCGGCGATTACCTTTTTTCGACGATAAAATACAACGACGATGAAATTTTTTTCGTGATGAAACATTTTTTAAGTTGCAGAAATAATTCACCTGAACGGAACATTGAGCGGTAATAACACCGTCCACGCCCTCGGCGAAAGGATCGAAAGTCTTGTCGGAACGTCTCATGAATTCCGGTTTCAACAGATAACCGGAAGTGCCGTTGAATTCGAATTTTCCCTGATTAAGTTGCATCGGCAAATCCGGGGTTTGAAAGTTCAACGCGACCATCTGGCACCCAGCGTTCCAGAACACCTGTCGAACATTGTTTCGTTTGTTCCACGATCTTTCGTAATGTTACTTTTAATTTTTTTTAAAGAATTTTTTTTTTTTTTTTTAATAAAAGTGATTTTTTGAAAAAAATTTGATAGAATAAAAATTAAAAATAAAAATTTTACAAAGATAAACCTGTGGCATGTAATTGGACGAATCGGCTCTCGTTCCTTTCGGATAAATTCTACTCATCTGTCTCTTGTTGTAATTCACAAATTCCACTCCCGATGTTTTCAGATAATTCAGGGCCGCCGTTTCCGAAAATGATGACATGTTGTGAGTTATATTTTTTTCTGAAACGATTACGAAAAATAAATAAATTATTATTATTACTATTTATTTATTTACTTAGTTATTTATTAATTTATTTTTTTTTTTCAAATCAATGAATTGAGTAAAAATGAAAACGTGTTAGATGTGTATTGAGTCTATTATTATTATTTGTTTAAATGGTCAATTTTGACCCAATTGATTCGACGAATATGTGATTTATAATAAATTCAGGGATTTTACAAATAACAAATTTACTCTCGGCAGTTTCGAATCCTTGAAATTTGATGGGTTGAGCGTAATTGATCATCGAAGAGAGCCAAGGATGACAAGCCATGGTACTGCCGGTGTGTTGGGGCATCGCCGCAGCATCCGCACCGCCCTCGCCACCTTCGCCCGGTGGACCCGCAGCCTCCGGTGGCGCTTCTTCCGGCTGAAACGTTTATTTTCATCAATTTTGTTGACCCCCCGGGTTCGACGACATTGGTTCATCATCTCAACTTCAATTAATACAATTTCCATGTCATCGATTCTTAATTAAATTTTTTTTTAAATTTAAATCAAAATTCAAATTTAACCGTTTAAATTTAAAAAAAAAATTGAAACTGTTCATAATGATGAAAATATGATTATTCAATGTGTGTACAATCTACCTTCGGTTCGGGTGGGGGTCCGCTCGCGTCCTCCACGACTTCGTCCTTTGCCTCGAATTGACCGGACATGAACAATTCCAACTCGACTTTCTCGATCTCCGGTTTCAAACGTTTGTTCTTTATCAGAATCTTACGTTTCAACAGATTCGGCGGTGGAAGAGGCACTCCCGGTTCATAAACCTGATTAAAAATTTTTTTTTTTTTTCAAAACAATTAATTTTTTAACAAATCTTTCAATCACAATTGTTGACGATTCAATTGTTAACAAAGTTCAGATCTCTTCAATTGTCAACAAAGTTCAGACTCACTGGAAAATCCTTGAGCGGTTCTCTGCCCAACAAGTCGCCCAAAATTTCGTCGAAATATTTCGCTAGTTTGTATTGTTGTTTCAAACACAAATGATTTTCGATACTTAGAATAACCGGATAATCCGATGTCACGAATGCGCAATCTCTTATCGCTATTATAACGTCCTTGAGAAGTATGTCGGTGCACATGGCTTTGCCGTGAGTTATTATCGGTTCCTCGTCCTCACCTTTACCGTCCCAACAATCCAATTCCACGCATCTGTCGATCACGAAAATACAACTTTTTTTTTTTCTATCCACAACTTTATGTCAAATTAAAGATAATAATAATAATAATAATAATAATCATAATTTTGTAAAAGACTTGTGAGAAAGTTGTGCAAATGAAACTCATACTCATACTACGACTACCAATAATAATAATAATAATAATAATAATAATAATAATAATGATGATGATGAGTTAAAAAAAATAATGATATTAATAATATAAGATATTTTTTTTTTGTTCCACCTGCAACCGGCGAGCAATGTCTGACGATACATTTCCACGGTGCTCTTGCCACCGATTTGTCGACCGCTCAGATAAGTATTGTGACTCGAATTGATGTAATAATGACAGAGTGGCTGATCCATTTCCATGTACTCGTCCAAACGGTCGAGAAAAACCGGTGCGTTTTCGTCGGACATCAAGTAACGTATGAAACCCTCTTTCGTCATTTTTTCTGAAAAATTTTAGGGAAAAAAAAAACACGCATTTATACAGAATTGCATTTATTTGATTTTTTTATCCCATATAGATCTCATCAGACCTGACATACGATTTTTTTTCCTTCCATTTTTTGATAAAAAAAAATTGTCAGTTAATTGTTGATAATTTTTTTTTGTAAACGTTTGTGATAGGCTAAAAAATGCTGAGTGAAATCATTTTTTTTTTTTTTTGTATCGACGGACAAACTCACTTTCCCCTTTGGCCTTTTCGTCGTGCTCGTAATCGTTTATTATTTCCATGCATCTCTTGTCGTCGTACATCGGATACATTATTTCGTTCAATCGTGGATCACGTTGTTTCTCGTTCATGAAGCACACCAGCTGCTCGATCGTTATCGCCTCGGCTTTTCCCTTCGTTCTGCGATATTTTAATAATTTTTCAATGACTATTGGTTTTTTAAAATTATCATTATTATTTTTTTTTTTTCATTATTTTCCATTTTTATTTTTTTTCAAACAATTTATTCTCTCTCACGAGAAAATTGAATTGATTCGACAATGATCATCGATAAATATATGTTTTTTTATAATTGATCACAATGAAACTTGCATCGATTGAAAAAGTTCCTCTATGTCGTTACGGGGACACAATTTGAAGTACATGTACGTAAATTTGTCCAGGGTAAATGCTTCGGACTCGATTTTGTCTCCCTGAAAATAAAAAAAAATACACAAATTGGAAAAATTTATTTCAAATGTTTTTTTTTTCTTAAATTCGTTAATTATTATTTATAAGCGATTTGATTGGTTCAATTGGATTGTTTTTATGCGATTCGGAGACTGAGTTTCGAACACTCGCCTTTCCATTGGGCAATCCGAGATCCGCGAGTGCCTGATAAACGAGCTTTTCCGTTTTTCCAGATGCAAAAGTTTTCGATATCACTTTCACCGGGACTTTGCCTTTGGCATCCACCGAGAAGCAAAGTCTCATCCAACTGAAGACGGAAATAAATAAATAATCGATTATTGTGCTTTGGATTGTTTACGAATTCGTTTTTATAAAAATATTTTTTAATTGTTATTAATATTATTATTATTATTTGAACTTTTCTCAGTCTTTTAATCAGTGTAATATAAAATAATAATAATAATAATAATAATAATAATAATAATAATAATAATAATAATAATAATAATAATATGAATAATAATAATAATAATAAAAAATCTATTTTTTAAATTTCGATACTGACTGTTTCATAAGTTGGGTAGTCGGACAGACGTTACTGGCTTTCGTGTTGTGCGTAATTTTTCGTAATCCAGCTTGCCAGTCCTACATTTAATAGTTTGAAAAAAAAAAAAACGTAATCGCTAAAAATTATTCTAACTATTTTCGTTTTTTTCCTAAAACATTATGACGACTGAATTATAACATAATTTTCATTTGTTTGGACATCAATAGATTTTTCACAATTTTATATTCACATCTACATATTTTTTCATCTTACATATACATATTTCGAAAATGTTTTGAATTAAAATTACCTTTGCCTCTTGGGCACTCGTCAGAACAATGTGCTGATAATGAATATTCGTGTAATCCGTACCGGAACATACCGTCAAACTTTTCTCGTCCAACTGTTCCGCATTACCGTGTTTACTTAATTTATTCAACAATTTTGGATCCTGCAAAACAATTTTGTACGATATTTTCATTTATTTTTTTGCCCCTCTCTCTCTCTCTCTCTCTCTCTCTCTCTCTCGCTCTGGCGCATATATTTTTACCTTCGGTGTTCCACCGTAACGTATGTCGCTCACTTGTGCGAGTTCTATCACATCACCGTCCTGCGAAGATTAAAAAAAAAAAAATTTTTAAAAAAGGTAAAAAAAATTATCTCGATTTTTTAAAATATTAAATTCGTAGTTGAATAAAAATTACAATATACAGTAATAAATAGATAAATATCAGATAATGTAAAATTAATAGATATCCGAATAACAATAATGATAAGAAGAAAATTGACAATGTTTTTAAAAAAATAGTTTCTTATTCGAATAAGAAAAAAAAACGGAATTATTATTTGAAAAAAATGATAGATTGCAATGTACCTTTCCGTCGCTCTTCCAATACATGAAAAATCCATACTCGTCGACTTTGAATAAACAATTTGGTTCGTACTCGGTGTTCTCTTTGTCCTCGAACCAACGATCGAAGGTCGCACCGTTGCGCAAAAATTCCGGGGTTTCGATGCGCCAATTGAATTCAAATTTTTTCGTCATTTTTCAATTTCCGGTTCGATCGAACTGATCGAACTGATCGACAGGATTTTTTTTTTTTAGTATCGCACTTTTAAAAAAATTTATTTATTTATTTTTTTATTTTCTCAGGGACCCAGTGACCCCCTTGGCGAAACCCTCCTCACTGAAACGTCTCTCTCGCTCGGTCAACGTGCATCGCGGTTTCGCGAGCAACGATAATTCAATTGTGATAATCCACTTTGACGGATAATCGGATAGGTTGAGGGTATTGACGAACGACACACATATTACACTGAGTTGCCTTCTCCTATTCGTTTTTTTTTTTTTTTTTTTTTTCATCTTTATTAATCATCATGTCGATAATTTTTTTACACATTTTTTATTTGATTTTTTTTAACAATTAATTGGAATCTATGAAATTCGAGTCTCAAAACTATTCTTATTTATATTTTATTTCATCCTATTATTAAAATCATTTATTCTCTATGTACAATATATTTTCCTGCACGATAAAAAGTGCCCTTCGGTGCTGATTAACTATTTATATTGAATTCCGTATTAATTTATATTTAATTAATTATTGTCATCCATTTGTGTGTGTGTTTTTTTTGTTTGATTGGCGATTGTCACGTTTGTGCTGTTTTGTTCGTAATAATTTTTTTTTCTCATTCAAAAAATTTGTTATTGCGATTTTTCTTTCTGTCGTTTGATAAAGTTTTGCACAACGGGCAACTGGTAGGCACGAATGGACAGTACGGATCCTGAACAGGCGCCGATCCAATAAACGATCACGTGTTCCATAAACGTGGTACCGAGACAACCGTACTTCAGTGAAGTTGCCAGTGCAGGATTGAAGTAACCGCCGGAATAATTGAAAGCTGAGAATAACAAACCATAAACAATATTCATTTGATTATCGTTATTATCAAGGTCATTAAGATTGTTAAGATTTTTAAGATTATTAGAATTAGTAAGATTTAATTGATTTAATAATTTAATAATTGAATAATTATTAAAATTATTGAAATTATTAAGATTATTGAAATCATTAAGATCATTAAGGTTATTAAGATTATTGAAATTATTAAGATTATTAAAACTATTAAAATTATTAAAATTATCAAGATAATTGAAATTATCTTAATTATTAAGATAATTATTCGAACGAATAATAAATAAATTTTCAGAACCATAAAATATTTTATTTTCAAACATCAGAAGAATAGAAAAAAAAATAATTCAGTTCACGATTAAATATTGAAGGTAATGAATGAAAATTGTGGATCGAATAATAAGAAGTTGTTGTTTTTTTTTTTTTTTAACGTACCTGCAACAACGAGAGTCGTTCCCACAAAAGCATCCATAACAGAACCGAATCTAGGATTGAGTTCGCTCAAACCTCGTGAAACGACTCGACACATGCAAGTCGCGATGCACTCGACTAATGCACCAAATATCACGGATACCTGAAAACGGCGGAAAAAAATAGATAAAACATAATAATAAAAAATTTCAACGAATAATTCGACAAAATCGTAATAAAGTATATAAATGCATATATCCGGTATATCCACCTGGAGATCGGTGGTGCAGTCGTCGAAAGCACGATTCTTGTGGGTTGGAACCATCTCAATGGCCCAGAGCAATTGAACGTATCGAAATATCACAAGACCGCCCACGAGCTCGGCCCATATCAATAGAAAAGCATCCCTCAAAGTTTTTTTACCCTCCACGAGATCCTCTATGTGGGTGTAAGGACAGGCAGTCGCTTCGCCCCAATTCATCGACCACCAAATCGTCAATACGAATAAATAAATTGCGTACATCGATACTCCCCAATTATCGGCGACTGAAATGAATTATTCAGTCATTAATTTTTTATTTTTGATTTTTTTTTCATTTCGTCCTTCAATCATTTCTCATTATCAATGTTTTCTTTTTTTTTCGAATTACAAATTAATATTTTATTATTATTATTATTATTATTGTTATTATTATTATTATTATTATTATTATTATTATTATTATTATTATTATTATTATTATTATCATCATCATCATCATCATTATTTGGTTTCGAATAAAAGATTAATATATATTTTTTCTATTTCATATTTGAATGTAATTAGATATTATTATTTTTTTGTTTTCAATAAAAGAAAAAAATTGAAGAAAAAAAAACATGCAATTCGTCTCCTACTTATTGTATATGCAATTTTTGTTTTTTTTTTTTTTCAAATTTAAATATAAATGAAAAACAATGAACGATGAAACAATAATTTAAATAATAAAAGTAAAAATGATTTTTTTGAGAAAATAATGATTTAAAATGTATTAACCGCGAGTAGGATGGAATTTGATACGCACTTATGATAAGTTCGAAGCATGCACCGCACAGCTCGGCCGTGGCTATTCCCTCGAGAAACAGAGCTCGGAGAAAGGGTTGTCGTACGTAATAATCGACGTACTTTCGCGACCAATAAGCCATCAGACTGGTCAGTACGATGTAGACCGTCGAGACGGCCAAGGCGAACGGATTGACAATCATCTTGATGTCCTTCTGCCTTATTAATTCGTGATATTTCACCCCCCACTGTTATCTCGCTGTCGAATAAGAATCGTTTAATTTTTCGACAAAATTTCATTATTTGATTTTTTTCAACTTGAAAAAATTCTCATGTGTTCGTTGATACTCCCTTCGAGAAATGTCAGAAGTCAAATATTCAAATTCAGTATTTACTTTGAAAAAAAAAAAAAAAAAATGTTCGAGGTAAAAAAAAATGGCGATTTTTATTACAAAAAATTGAACCTTTTCCATTTTTCATTCTTTTAATCTGAAAATTGAACCAGACACTCTCGAAAAAAGTTTCGTCAAAGTTGTTTAATGAAAAATAATGTATTCTCATTTTTCAATTCACAAAATTAATTCGTAATTTTAATTTTATAAAAAAATTGGGAGGATAAAAAATTAATGATAGGAATAATAATATCGAGACGACTTACTCGTTCGGCTGAAGAAGTCGTCCCAAGTTCGTTCGGTCCCCGACGAGGTTTCAGTACGATGAGAATGTAACAAGTGCACGTACGTATTATTATTGGCGCGGTTTCTCACATATTCACGTTCGACGAATAATCATTGCTCGAAATATTGATTTATCGAACAAACGAATAAAAAACCACGCAAATAAATAAATAAATAAATAATTTCGTTCGTTTTTTTTATTTCAGTAACCAAAATTATTATTTTCTTTTTTTTTCGAAAAATTAAATTTCAATTAAATTTTTCGTGCGTTTTTTTTTTCCACCTCGACTTGAGAATTGGTTGTTTGGTGAACTAGTTTTAAGATTTGGCGGGGGGCGAAGGAGGAGTGGGGGGGGGGGGCAAGAAATTGGCAACCTTTCGGGTTGGGCGGTCTCGGCCCGGGCCAAAAGGCGCCACGACGTCCAACACAGCGACTTTGGACACTTCGTCCGAGCCAGGACGTTCCGTGGCTTTAAATAACCCGGCGGATAGCGTCAATCTCGCTAATGAATGCAAGGGCTCGTTAATGCATCTAAACTTGACCGAGTGACCACTCGAACATTTTTGAAAAAAAATTTAGAAAACAACAAAAAAACAATTTTTTTAAAAAACGACGAGTGGCACAATTTCTTTCCGAAATAATAAAATTCGATATAGTTTCCGTACGTGTTTATATCATCAATCGTATTAATGAAATAATAATGATAATAATAATAATAATAATAATAATAATAATAATAATAATAATAATAATAATAATAATAATAATAATAATAATAATAATATAAAATTTCATTCATTCAAATTTTTATGAAATTTTATCAATAATCATCTCTTGAATTTCGAGACAATCATTCCATTTCGATGACCACGTTTTTTTTTAATTTTTTTTTTTTACAAGTATAACTTTGTAACTAACTCGTAAAATTTTTGTTTTTCAATTCAATTTTTGTTATCTAAAATTTTTCAAACGATTATCGTGATCGTTGTGAATGAATCAATGGATTTAATGGGATCAATCGAGTCGTCGCTTAATTTCCTAGGCCTCGGGCACAACGATAACCATCTCGGGCGGTCGATAAAAAAATGTATCGCGTTCTCCCGCCTTTCAATCGCATGGGAAATATATATATATATATATAAAACATTAAAACTGAAATTTCAAACCTGACAAATATATATATGTATGTATCTATTAGGGTCTCACGCCCTAGAACCATCGGAGGTATGTAAAAAAAAATGTGGACCACATTGCAGACCTCTACTCCATCGCTAACCCGAGCCCCACAGCCATTGAAATTTCGTATTGAAATAATTATGAATTTTTCGATCATTTCGTTTCAATTGTGTTCCGAAGGTATTTGTCGGTTGAAAAATTATCACGTTTCACCGACAGGACATTCAGGCGATTAAGTTTGAAAAAACTGTCAGTTGAATTTCTCTGTTTTATATTTCGAAGACCGAAAAGCATTTGAATTTAAATAAAAACGAATTAAAAAATCTTAATTTCGCTTTAGAAAACAAAAATCTTATTTTCAACACTCCAGCGGTGAAAAACGTTATCTCATAACTTCATAACATTATTCAAAACTCTCTCTTTCTCTCTCTCTCTCTCTCTCAAGCTTTGACAATCATTTCGAAACAATACGATAGAATCCAAAACATAATATCTTCTTATTTTTTATTCAAATAATTACCAATAATATTAATGCGTCATAAAAAAACACACGAAAATCTGTGTATCAACATTCTTCGTCACATTATTTTCATCGTCATCTCAAAAACATTTGTAAGGCCGCAAGGAAAAAAAATATGTATACGACGGTTTCGTAGACAAAAAAAAAAAAAATCGTCGAATCAAACGAACAAAATTCATCATTCTTTCATTCACTTTTATTTATCTTACGAAGTGTACTAACTACATACTTTGTTACACAGGTAAACTGGGCGTTTGGACGTCCTCTTCGCAGCTTCGTTATTTCATTATATTTTTTTTTCTTCTTGTCCTTTCTTTTTTTTTCTTTCTCATTCTCTCTCCCTCTTTCTCTTTCTCTTTTTACCGTTATAAAAAAGAATTGGGTGGGTCAACGGTTTCGTTGAACGGGCGGTGGGACGAGGTCGAGGTTTTCGAGGACAAATGGGACGGGAATTGGGATCGGGGGGAAAGGGGGGGGGGGATGATGATTGGAACGATCAAACAAAGATGTCAACATTTATTTACAGGAATCATAATCGATCGACGTGACGGATTTGCCGGACGACATGATGTCCGAACTGCTTATGTTGCCACTGCTGCTGGTGGTGCTGCTGGGGCTGCTTATGCCCGCAGTGCATCCGGTGTAGTTCAGACACTTGGTCGCACCGTCATAGTCGTCCTTCGATTTCTTCGCCGTCCCACTCTGGGGCTCCTGACTCTCCTGATCGCGAGACATTAGCCTCGGGATACGTTTGTTTCGCAGATAGGACAGTGTGCTCGATGATCTGTCCGAATAAAATAAATAATATTACATTTTTTTTTTTTGTCATTTGGTTTATTTTGTTTTTTTTTTCTTATGGATTAATTTTTTCAAATGGAATTGAATAGAAGTAAATTCGATGGATTTTACGTGGAATGTTCCGTCGAATAGACGTTTCGCATCCAAAAATAAATTTTTAACATTTTTTAACGAATTTCACCTTAGTCTTTTGTTTTTCTTCTTTTTTTTTGCCACCTTGGACTACAAGTTTCGGGAGGAGGATCGGGCATTCGTTCGACGGAACTGTATTTGAATTACATTTTTTCTCGTTGTTCCCCAAATAATAATAATTATGATAAATTATCACGCCTAAATTAATAATTGTCAAATTATTGTTGTTTTTTCATTTATTTTTGTAATATTTATGAATAATTCGTATGAATTATCATTATTACTATCATTGTACAATAGATGCCGATATTTAGATGCCGATCCTACGAAAAAATCAATAAAAATTGATTTTTTTTTTTTTTTTCAAATGAAAAATCATTCAGTCGTCAAAAAGTAGTTTCGAATAAAAAAACAATACATTTTCATCGAACGAATGCTCACAGCTGTTCGTGTCTATATGTGTGTGTGTGTGTGTGTTTGTGAACGAGTCATGTGACGGCAACAAGCTGGCCCAAATTAATCATGATTCACATATGTTTTAATATTTATTTTTTAATGAAAAAAAATTATTTTAATTTTTTGATTTTTTAATTTTTTTTTTTTTCGAACGCGTATAAAATTCCCAACGATTAAATTCGTATAATCGGACTATAATAACCTGGGTTTAGCGTCGAATATCGTGTCGGAGGATGAGCTGTCCTGCGACGATTGCGAAACAATTTGATAAACCGTTCGCGTCATAACTTCCTTCTCGTTTGAATTTTCCGGCGACGTGACGACGCTGCTCGTGCTCACGGCCACGAGTCTCGTCTTGTCCTCGTTCGAGCTCGTCGTCGATGACATGAGACTCTGTTGTTGTTGTTGTTGTTGTTGCTGCTGTTGCTGCTGCTGTTGCTGCTGTTGCTGCTGCTGCTGCTGCTGCAACAATTTTTTCTTCGCCTCGATCTCGGCCTTCGGCACTTTAGCGTCGCCCGTTTGTTGATCGGGTTTTGATTTTAATTTTCCAGCTTGGGTTGGAAATTGTACGATCGGCATCACTATGGTTTTGTCGCCCTTCGTTTGATTCATCAATCGTACCAATAATTTTGCCAATTCTTCGCGCTTTCGCGTCACGACGATTTCCTCGAACCAATCCTTCAACGTTCTTATAGGAAACGTGTAATTTTTTATGGGATCCTGTGAATAACCGAAATAAATAATTAATCGTTGGTTTAAAAACGTAAAAAAAAAAAAAAAAAAATTGTTAAAGTGTTAATCAGTGACAAAGTCGAAATCGTGTCAGCGGAACCTCTGAATGTATTTCGATTTGGCTCAAATTTTTACACATGTCTCCTTATCGTGTCCAATTCGAATGTTAGAGTCGCCATGAGAATTCCTTATATATATATTACAAAAAAAAAATGAAATTAATTCAAAAAAACAATAATCGTGTCTCACCGTGAAGAAACTCTCGACGTATTGCAAAAGATAAAGTCCGCAATCCGTGAAGTTCGATTGTTGTGGCACCTTCGGTGACGAACCTTTTATCGTGTCTTTGGAAAACAATTTTTCCGTACCGACTTTTGCGAGATGCTCGCAACTCAAATAATCCCGAAGAGTCGCGACCACGCGCGATCTACTTGCACCCGCTAACGAGTCGAATATCAATATGCACGGTCTGCAAATTAATTAATTTATTAATTGTTTATTTTTTTTTTTTTTGTGAAAGAACAAGAATAAAAATAATAAATATGAATACAGAGATCGATCATTTTATTCGGAAATAATAATAATAATAGATTGTTTTTTTTTTTTTCACAAATGATAATTTGTTACTAATACTCACAGTTTAACCATAGATCTTTCTTCCTGATCCGAAGTCAATGGATTGAAGGAGGAATTCGGATCTTCCGAAGATTCCATTTCTTCCTGAAATTATTTTCAAATTATTTATTTCATTTTTTTTCAAAACTATTTTACAGACTAAAGAAAAATATAAAATGAAATGTAAAATAAATAAATATATATATATATATATAAAATAAAATAACTAGACTAAAATTGAACTGCTTCGAATTAAATAGTAACAAAAAAAGAAGAGATAGAGAAAATTAAACGTACGTCGTCGTCGCTGTCCATCTCCATTTCCTCATCGTCGCCCTCGGCCTCGTCCCTCTCCGAGCCCTCGTCAGCCTGATCGATCGTTATTGTCGTCGCAACCGGGGTTATCGTCGTGTTACCGATCGTAACGGCTTGTAACTTGAGTTCCTTCAATTTTTTACTCTTCTGCGTGGTTTTTGCGACGCTGTCTCTCTGGGGTGTCGGTGGTACAGTGACTTTGCCCACGAGACCCGGATAACATATTATCGCCAGGAACCAATGAGCACTTTTGAGAAAAAAACAAATGTTTAATACAAAATTTTGCAAATTATTTTCCAAAAAAAAAATATTACACACAGAGCATTCGATTTGACACGGAAAGCTCCATATATATATATACGTATGATAAATAAAATGCATCAATGTTTGAATCATCCAAATTGCTTGGATCAAAATTTCATAAGAAAAAATTTGTAAAAATTTACTCACTGCTCGTTAATCGGTATAATAATAAAATCCTTTTCAAAAATATTAACATTTTTCGTCCATTTTTGGACCCGGGCGTGACGCCGAGCGGCCGCGGTCATCGTCGCGGTTGCCTCGCCGGTTTGAGCGTGGGGACTCGTCAAACGTTTGTAAAAGTACGAACTGAACACGTGTGTACGATTGTGATCGTTTTTCGACAATACCTCGAGGGTGAGATATCTCAAATAAAAATCTATAATAGCGTCGTTCAAAAATTGATCGACTCCCAGACATATGTAGTCCTCCGTGTTAATCGCGATTCCGCCTTTCGCCGGGGGCGGAGGATACACCGTCATTCTGTTTTTTTTTTTTTTTTTTTCATACGGGAAAAAATAACATTTTAATTAATTTTCACACGAATAAAATTTTTCATTTGACGAATCTTTTTTTTTTAATTTTCAAATATATATTTTTTAAATACTCACACTTGTATTTCACCGCCATTTGCGTTGCCACTAGCACCGGGAGCTTGCGACTGTCTCCTCGTCGTCAACCCGTGCGCGTGTGAATTTACTGATTGCTGTGACAAACAAACAAATTAATAAAAATATTTAAATCCTGTTTTTCGTAACGTTTTGCTTTTTTTTTCTTTTGCACTTTATTTTTGAGAAGGACGATCTCGATCCTGCCTTTGAGAAAAAAATTTCTATGGCAAATATAATGAATATAGTTTGAGAAAAAAAAATGGTAAAATTTCATGAATCGTGCTTGAGGAGAGAATAAGGTTCGGGATTCGAGGTGAAAATGATTAAACTTTGATGATTTCGTCGTAGATTGTTACTCACGTCTTTGGGCGAGGCACGAACGAGAATATCATTGGCCTCTTTCGGATTAAGTTCTATGAGCACCCCGTTGGGCATAAAAAGATTCTTCAGTATGTGTTTAGATTCTTCGGTGAGCCTTTCGGGCAGTAACGTGATGCGTTTGTGGGTGTGATCTGCATGGAATAAATAAATAAATGAATAAATAATGAATTAAATTGAAAGTTATCGAAAATAGGGAGCATCGGAAAATATTGTTTTTTAACCCGTTGCGGTCACTCGGGGTCCACTGGACCCCCAAACATAGATCATACCATTTATACAATCAAACAAAACTATTTTTCAACATTATTTTGTCCATTAAAACGTGCCACTTTCATCCTTCGACATCGACCCGAAAGTCTCGAGTTCAAACTTAAAAAAAAAAATCTTTTTTTCAAATTCCATAAAAGCTCAATTTTTATCTCAAAAATATAATATCCCAAGATTAAAACGGCGTAGGATTTTTTACCATACCGCAAAAAATGAAATATTCACGATTTTTTTTTTTTTTTGTAAAAAAGTCAGAATTCCTGAATATTTTTTCTCATCGTGTTTCTGACTACTTAAAAATTTTTTTATAGAAGACAACGACTGTTGCATTATTTGGAAAACATGTTAAAATGAAATTTGGCGCAAAATTCATAAATAAAATAAATAAAATATTTGATCAAACCTTTTCCAGCCGGATCGTAGTAAAGTCCTTTGGCGTCTTGCATACCAAGCAATTCCCTTATCATTGCCCCGGTGGTCGTCGTTGTGTAGAAGAACAATACCGGCATCATTTTGCCAAAGTGTATCAACACCCGAACGATGTCTTTGAACTTTACATCGAGGGTTACGAACGAACGTTCGTCTTCCAACAATGGAACCGCAAATCTTACACCGCTCGGTGATATGACTATGGGCTCGCGGGGCACGTATTTGTACGATCCTATTCTAACTGTGCGACATTGAAGCGCCGTTTGTGGTTGATTTGATGAATTATCCTCGAAGTTCTGATCCTCGTTGCCCCCGCCTTGAAATTAAAAAAAAAATGTTCAATTGAAAAAAATAAAAACAACGAAATAACAATCGCCAAACAAATTGATTAATTTAATCTTAATTATCATTTTGATAATATTAATAACACTAACACGTTCTAAATTTATGTGCATTTCAATTTTATTTATAAAAAAAATATTATTTATTTTATTATTATTATTATTATTTTTGTGAATAATTATTTTTTTTTTTAATTATTATTTAAAAATATTAAAATTATATTTATTGCAAAAAAATTCCAGAAAATCGACCTGAGAATGAGCGTTTAGCCGACAACTTTAACTCTTGAATAAAAAATGTTTTACATTGATTTTTTTTTCGCTTTTTTTAAACTGTTTGTAGATTGTCAAAAATAAAAATAAAAAGAGGGAAAGAAAAAACAAACCTTTCATCGTTCCGTCCTCGGATTTCGTCGACTGGTCGGTCAACGGGCTGGACGAGCTGTTTGTGATAACCGGTTCTTTCTCGTGAATCGTATCCGGCTCGTCGTTCGCCGTGCTCGACGGGCAACCCGTCGACGACGATGCATTTCCCATCGTCGAGTCCGATTTTTTACGTTTCCCACTGCCGTCCTCCTCGTCCGACGATATAATCAGACACTCTGAAAATTGCAAATCATCACACACACACACACATACACACATTTGTTAGAATAATGAATCTTTTAAAAAATATTAATTTTTTAAATAAATCTTTTGAGGATAAAATGGATTTTAAATTTGGATTAATCGTGTCACGATGAAAAAAAAACAAGTTTTTTCCTATTTTCCGGGTGACTCAGTCTTCTCAAAGAAAAAAAAAGATATTTTAAAAAAAACGTAATCAGATTTATTTCGATATTCATGAAAAAAATAAATAAATAAATAATCACCTGGTTCTTTAACCGGTCGTTTTTTCGCGGCGGGTCTTCTTCCCCCGGCTTTACCCCCGCGTTTGTTATTTACCACCGCGGCGTCGATCTTGAGCAACGAATTCGGATCGTTGCACTTTTTATAAAAATTATCAATGGAAATGGCTTCCTTGCCGTGTGAATCCCCGATCATCGACACGGTCTTAACATTATCGGGCAAACGTTTCTTGCACCTCGAGCAACGATTGAAATCCATGGAACTGATTCCACAATTCGGACAAACCGCGGCTTTGCCATCCACGAATTTCGGTTCCTCGTTGTGAGTGATCGACGAATTGCTGTTATCGTCCGAAGCTCCGTAATTCGGCGAGCCATCGGGTTGAGAATTTTCCGCACCCTGATTTATCTCGTTGGGTTCCGAAACGTCCGAACAATTCGTCACGTGCGAGCCGCCCTCGACTATGTAATTAATTCCCAGGATACGATCGGACACGAGCGAAACGCAAGTCTCGTCGCCGAACGTTATATTGGCTTGTTCCAAGAGATCCAAAACCGTGCAAGGCTCGTTCGGTATGTCGAACGTGATCAAACGTTGTTCGCCATTTTGCAAAACAACGAGCATCTTAACCGTATTACCGACAATCTGATTCTGCACGATCGTCGTTTGCGGATTGTCGATGGTTTTTTGCAAATAAGCTATGCTCGCCGAAGTTTTGTTGTCGTTCGTCGCGTCCTGATTCGAATTGTTCAAATCCGACAATTCCGCACCGGATTCCGATGTAGCCGCGTCAACGTCCATTCTTTCGTCGTTTTCCGAACCCGAATTAGTCGCCATTGTCGTGGTCGTCGTCGTCGATTGCGTCGTCGTCGCGTCTCTTTGGTACTTTTGCGGACACGACGACGTCGATGATTTTTTCACTATTTCGATGGATTGTCGTGGATCCGGAGTCGTCGACGGTTGCACGTGTTGAGCGTGTCGACGTTGCTGCTGCTGCTGCTGCTGCTGTTGCTGCGAGTGCGCATGCGTCGATGGTACTTGTCGCAAATTCGTTTTTTCATTGTTCGACGTTTGTCCACGTTGCGGCGTTGTGCTGTTGGAATTGATCGATCTTTGGGATTGTTGTTGAACCGTTTGTTGGTGCGATTGTTTGGCGACTATCGGATGTATCGGATTACGCGGTTGAGGCTGAATCGGCGACCCCGAATTGTTCGTCGACGCCCCGATTATGTTCATCACTTTTTTCATCTGATCCTGTTTTATGCGTTCGCTCAGTGGATTCATTCCCGGATAATTCAGAGCCGGTATTACGCTTCTCGGTTGTGATGGAATTTCCGAAGTTTTCGGCAGACCTGTACGCGTGCCGATGGTCGTTGTCGTTGTCGATGATTGTTGTTGTTGTCGCGCGGATTGTGATGCGGCCATTGCCGCCACGCCCTGGGCACTGCCGTACGTTTTTCCCTGATAAACCATGCCCGTGGGGTTGCGACCGTTGTTCGGGGTTGGCGCCCGACCGAGTATCGGACTCGCGTCCCGCGTCAGCGCCGATTGCAGTTGCGGCGATTGCGGTTGGATTTGGGATTTTGGAAATACTTTCAATTGTCGCGCGAACGTCGGGGTCTTCGGCGATTGAGGATTTTCCGGGGTCGCGGCGTTGAGGAGAGCTCGCGGGGGTTGAGGCTGACCCGATGGGGTCGGGGGATCGATCCGGATTTTCGTTTTGCAATGCTTTTGGGACTTTTTGTCCGATGGTCCGGGCACGATGTACTCTTGGGTCGATATCGGTGTTCCACAATGTTCACCGGATTGCAGAGTCAACTGTTGAACGAATTTTTATGAATTATTGTTGTTGTTGGTTTTTTTTTAGATTGATTTTAGATTGATAATAGTTGTTGTTGTTGTTGGTTTTTATTATTATTATTTTTTTTTAAATCGTTGAAATTATTTTCGAACGAATTTTAGATTGGTAATAGTTGTTGTCGTTTATTGACGATACGTGGCTAAATTTTTTATTCTCTTTTCTTCTCTTCAACAACGTAATTGAATTATCGTTCCGCTTCGTACATTTATTTTTTGTTTAAAATTTTGAATTGTTTGATTTGATTTTCTTCTATTCTTATTCGTCGTGATTTTGTTGGTGTTGTTGTTTTTTTTTTCTTCGGTGATTTTTTTACCATATGGCAAAAAAATTTCAATTTTTCATGATTTTTTTTTTGAGAAAAAAAAATCAAAATTTCAGACGAGTGACGAACTTACGGGTTGCGTCGTTCTTTGCTGAGGAGTTTTGACCGTGGACGTAACTTTTTCCATAGGTGTACCCGGTTTCATCGATACCTCGTAGTTAATATTATTTTCCGGCATAACCCACTGAATTTGTTGTTGTTGTTGTTGTTGTTGTTGTTGTTGCTGTAGTTGTTGTTGCTGCTGCTGCTGCTGCGGCTGCGGCTGCTGCTGCTGCTGCTGGTGTTGCACCTCATGAATGTTGTTCGTCACCAACTTTGAACCTGCGATGACGTATTGAAACCCTGCAGTTGCGATTATTGTAGTTCTAGAATTTTCGTTATTGTGAATATATGCAAATAATTTACGATAACTCGAGATTATAATAACTCACCACGACCGTCGACGATGCTGAATGGACCTTCGTTGGTGAAACTCGCGTGTATCACATCGGGTTTTAGAGAATTTTGTTGCACGTGTAAATCGTTCGTTGTCTTGATTATGTAAACGTTTTGGCTGAAATTAAAATAAAAATTCGCGTTATCGTTCACATTTCTGTTTTTTTTTTTTTTTTTTTTTTTTTGCATCATCGATATACAACATACAACCAGGGAAGGGCATTCATTCGATGAAAATGTATTTCGAATACTTTTCGGACCGGGTAATAATGAATTTTTTCCAAATTTATTAAATATTTGAATTTTTGTTGGTTTGAAAAAAAAGTATTTGAAATACATTTTCATTTAATGGATGCCCGTGCCTGCAGACGACACGCTAAAGTATGAATGCAGGGAAGGATGGGGAGAGGAAGGAAGTGTATGATGAAATTTCGAAAACAATGAACATAAAAATTAGACGATCGCTTTGATTGAAAAAAAAATAAAAAAAAATTTAGGGTGAAATTGACTGACCAAAGTATTCTTGTATATGTATTTTTTTTTTTTTTTCTACAGTTTTATTTGATCAATCATCTCGTGACGCAGAAAATTATCTGGACACGATAGTACAGAATTGACAATTTTGTCATGTATTCGGTTCGATCGATTAAAAACAAAGTTGAAACAAAAAAAAATTAATTGATTGACAATTTTTTTTCGGTTTAAATGCGTTTAATTGAATACAAATTAAAAGTGTTTGTTGTAATGCTTGTGTGTGTGTGTGTGTGTGTGTATTTTTTTTTTTACTACGACAGTCGAAGATAGAGAATAACAAAATTTTGTACAATCGAGCGTCTTAATTATTTTCATGCGGACGAAATTATTTTTACCGTTGATCGAGCGGCACTCCGATCAGTTGGTTTCCAATTAACGAAGGCTGATGAATAAATCCGGCTTCCGAATGTTGCGGAGACGCTGCGTAAGTGACGTACTGAGGAGTACCGTTGGCACAATTGTTTATGTCCTCGACCACGAGTTGTATGTTCTGACCGTCGCAAATCTGTTGCACATCCTCGACCATAATAGGAACACTCGCGCCGGTCACAGGATTGTAGTAATCGGCCATATTATCATTCGGCTAGCCGTCGCAAAAACTTTACCGCGCCCCCCGCCCCGCCGTCCTCGCGGATTCTAATCGGCGACTGCACTTTTCACCGTACGATTCGATACTGCAAATTCTTCGATTATGTTTATCTTCTTATCTACGCCAATCCACGACGATCATTTCTGCGGTACTCGCCGCACAGTTTCACCTGCTACAAATGACAAACGAAGATTCTTGTGATATCTCGACTTTGGGTTACAACGTTTTTCAAACTATCGCCGCTTGTCGCATTTGAAAATTTCAAATCATATATTTTGGCAAACGTTTCGAGAATAACTGTAATAACAGTTTTCACAACATTTTCATTTTGTCGCAAAAAAAATGGAGTCCAATCGCTATCGTTATTTTCTTTATTTCCGTTTTTCGTCAATTGATTCAATTGCTCGTGGTCCCATTCACAGAATTTTCTTACGTTCCACAAATTTTGCTTCTTATAGGCCTGAAGAATAGCGAGAGCTAGGATCAAGTTTTGAAAAAGGAAAAAAGAAAAAAAAAACGTTTCCGACATAACCTTTGCCATTTTTTCACGCTCGAGTTGAACCGATTCCAAACAAAAAAAATACGCGGATAAACCGGAACATCATCAAGCATGCCATCGACGAGCAACAAAAATTCATTTTCGACTTTCTCGATCCCTCCCAAATCCATCGAAATGAAGAAAACCCACAGAACGCTTGTCCGCCAAGCTCGTCCCACGCCACACAATCATCGTCGCAACCGCTCGTACTCCGAAAAAAGAAAAACCCCATCGAATCTACCATGCCGCAGTGTCTCGCATGTGTCGTACTTCTCCTACCCTCCGAACATAAAAAACAAAACGTAAACCATCGACAATCGCAACAATCCGAACGATTGGACAATTGTCAAATCGTCGCGTCGACGACTTACGAAAATAAAATAAAAATGACGTCACACATAACACACACACACCGCATACGCACATACACACTCAAAAAACCACGTGTGTCGTATTTCGACCGTTGAAAACCGTGAAATCAGTTAGAAAAAAAAAAATCGATCGAACCCATTAAATCGAAAACTTTTTTAACCTATAAAAACAAGGTAAAATATAAATGACTTTTAAATAAATTAGAAGCGGTTAACGACGGTCGTCGCGTCATCCGACGAGAGCCTGTGTGTGTGTGTGTTTGTGCTTCGACTTCGTGTTCGTTATCCCGGTCGCCGGTTGTGTCGAACAGGTGGAGGTCTCGTAATTCCAGACGAACCACGAGACGCTCGCCCAAACGCCTCACCACACAATCGACTCATCGTCTCGTCTAACCCATGAAAAAGTGGGTAAAAAATAAAAAAAAGTTTCTACACGCGCAAACCAAACACGACATACATACATGAACCGTTCGCGACGCCGACAATTAAAAAACAACAAAAAAACAAAATAAAAGAAAAAAAACCGTTACATCGGGGGATAACGAATATACGCACGCGTTATTACGATACCACGTTGTCGAAAAACGTTCTTTTTTTTTTCGAACACGACGGTTTGTCGTGGACACGCAAAGCGCATATACACACACATATATATGTATATATATATATATATATATACATATATATTTATATGTATATATATATATACGAGCGTCCTTAGACGTTATCGCAATAAGCGTGTGTGAAACACGAAACAAATCGATGTGACAAACGCGAAAAACTTTCGGTTTATACATACTCACGAGGTGCGTTAGTATCGAGAGAGAAAGAGAGACAGAGAGAGAGAGACGAAAAAAAAAAAAAAAACAAGATGCAATCGCGAATGTTCGAGCGTAAGGTCAATGAATGAACAATTGTTGCGACAATTGTTCCGGAACTAACGAACAAACGCGATTGTCTTAGACGTTGGTTTGAGTCGAAAGTCGGACGCTTCGTGGTGGATGCCATACTTACGTCTTGCGAAAAACTCGCGTGCGATTAGGTCGACTCTACCTTCCGAGGAATTCTCGGCTCTCTTTTGTGTGCGCCCTGTGTACAGTATATATATATATATGTATATGAATATATATATATATATGGGTGTATGTGTGTGTCGGCTGTGTCAGCTTTTAATATGTTATATCGACGATCGGCGTGTTTGATTCGATCGATATATCGCCGTGACGATCGACCGATATTATTATTTAATCGCGCACGAGCCACTCAGCCTCTCGACATTTTACGTGCAATGTAAATACTTCTCGTGTTACAACCGCACTTCGCCATTTTATACCGCGTATACATGTGTATATAAGTATGCGTATGTACATCTACTTATATATATATGTATATATATATATATATATATATATATATATATATATATGTATATATATATATATATATATATATATATATATATATCGTACTTGTACGTTGCGACGTGGAGATTGGTTCCTGGATACCGACACGACACGGGCCTATCGGCGACCGCGGATAACCCCGCGCAATAATATAATAAACCGCTAGAGTCTGGTTGGACCAGAGATGAATGATTCACATGGAACCGCAAGTTCCCCGTCGGATTTTCGTATGGAAAATGTAGTGTCCATACCGGCCTGTAGCTGGCGCGCCGCTGTGCAGGTGCCCATGGACACGTAGAAGAAGACGGAAGCCCCGCCCCCGTCGTCGTGCTTTCTCTCTCGCTCCGCAACGAGCGTGTGTAGCGCGGACTCTCTCGCACTCATGGCGGTGAGCGAATCATCGACACATCGCTGTTGTTGTCTCTCGAAACGCAGCGATGCGCCGACAATGCCGTCTCTGTCGCGCTCGGGGAGGAACGAACGAGCGAGGCATGTGAAAGACATCACCTCAACGTCTTGATCATGCGCAGAGAATCGTGTGTGCTGTCCTAGGGTAGTCGCGCTGTCTCTTTCCTATTCATGCCGGGAGCTATCGGAGAGAGACGAAGAGGGACAGAGCGAGCATAGCAGAGTCCCACGGGGTGGAGGAGGATAGGAGATAGCACAGGCCGGGGCGGAGCAAAGCTAGATCGCAGTCCGTGCACGCGGACGAGGGTAGCAGCGCCACGGCTCGCGGTGTTCGGGAGCGAAAGTTCGATCTTCCCCCACGCCCCTTTACACGCCATTTGCCCCGAAAGGTCTGCGGTTCCATGTAAATATTTATTTCGGTTGGAGTTGCTTGCCGTGAATTCCGTCGAAATTCCCTGACTGATCGTGACGTGATCGTCGGCCTCACGGTTCTCGGGACTTTTAACGGCCCACAGTTGTTTGCAGGTTAGGTGCAACAACTGACAAAATGAAGATGGCGGACGGCTCGACGATCTTGAGAAGAAACAGGCCCGGAACAAAGGCAAAGGTCAATAATAATTGTGTCACGATACTTTCGAATGCCCATTCACGGTCACGATGAAACGTTTGAATAATTTTTTATTATGATTTTTTTTTTTTTTTTCATAGGTTATTTGGGCGTATAACCGAACCGCCATTTGCACATGACGTTAGGCTGAAAAAAAAATCGATCGACTCGTTGAAAAAAAAAAAAAAAAACAATGGTTTCAGATCAGTTAATGAAAATTTTTCGTTGAAATTACAAGCTTTTTTCTTATCTCATCCTTGTTTAAGCTCTCGAATGAGTTTTTCGTTTTTTCGCGTGGGTTAATTCACTTTGGGGTTAGATGTTTATTCGAGCGACATTTCTTTGTTGTTTTTTTTGACAGCTTCCTGTCCGATTCGTCTGATGTGTCACAATTCGACATCAGAACGATCGATGACATGTCAAATTTATCTGAAATGATGTTTGTATCTTTTTTTTTTATTGAATTTTTTTATTAAATCTCGCAGGATTTCAGTAGGTGGCCCGATGAGCCGTTCGAAGAGATGGACAGCACCCTGGCTGTTCAACAGTACATCCAACAGATGATAAGGCGCGAGCCGGAAAACATTGATTGGATTTTGAGCATGCCGGACGCTCAGGACGAGGGCGTGTGGAAGTACGAACATCTGCGACAATTCTGCATGGAATTGAACGGCTTGGCTGTGAGGCTTCAGGAGGAGTGTCATCCGGACACTTGCACCCAAATGACGGCCACCGAACAATGGATATTCCTGTGCGCGGCTCACAAAACGCCCAAGGAATGTCCGGCCATCGACTACACGCGACACACTTTGGACGGCGCCGCTTGTTTGCTCAACAGCAACAAGTACTTTCCAAGCAGGTAACAGCTCTTGCCTTTTTTGCCGCCGGGCGTGTCCCTACGACCGGTTTTCCATCGATACGTCCGGGCTCTGCTTTCGCATTCGCCGGCTCTGTCGACATAACCTAATTTTTGCGATAACGTTCGATTGTTTCGCTTGATCAGAGTCAGCATCAAAGAAGCCTCTGTGGCCAAACTGGGATCCGTCTGTCGCAGAGTCTACAGAATCTTCTCGCACGCTTATTTTCATCATCGAACAATATTTGACGAGTTTGAGAATGAAACTTATCTCTGTCGCAGGTAAAACTTTCGCAAAAATTGTGATAAATTGCAAAATTTCATTTATTTGAGAAGAGGTTACTGTTTTTGGCCTCTCGAATGATTTTTTTTTTTTTTCTTATCCAGATTCACAACGTTCGTAACCAAGTACAATCTAATGTCGACGGACAATCTGATAGTTCCGATACTGGAAGAGTCAGCGGCGACCGAGTCAGACGCATAAGACGACAAACAAGCGAAAAGTCGCGAACGATCTCGAGACTGTAAAAAAAAAAATGAAAAAATGAAAAAAAAAGAAGGTTTTTGCGTTAATCTCGCCGGTAACCGTTACGATCGGCTTCCTCAAGAGCATCTCTCACCGGTTGTCCGCGAATTCGACAACCGCAAACGCTAAACCGATGATTCGAACGACATTCGACGAACGCTACTCGCCGATGGAATACGAGTCATGAAAATACGTTGTTTAATCGTTGGAATAATAATTTTGTGATCGAATTCGCAAGTTTTTTTTCACGTAAAAAAAATCATCCGGATGTAAGAACTATTAACTCTCGTTCGAGTCGAATTTTTGATAAAATCATCCCGAAAGCATCCGAACCCGGCATTTAATAATAATAATAATAATAATAATAATAATAATAATAATAATTGACCGAAGGCTCGGCGCAATTAATGTTTATACGCGTAAGTGAAGTAACCTCTTTCACTTTTCTATGACTAAGTACGATTTTATTTAAAACCCACAAAAATAATAATAATAATAAAAATTCAAATAATCGAATAAAAAAATTGGAAAAAAAAAATCCCCCTAAACTTTTGAGTGTTTTTCGTACGTCTACGTTGTCCACTTTTGTAGATGCCAAATGTTCGTTGAAGAGCCCGTTAGAGAACTCGTTGAAACGAATCACAGAAGCAATGTCCGAGTGACGAAACTTTAAAAACATTTTTTTTTTTGTAATTCTCTGCTAAACTCGACGACTAAGAAGTCTATGCATCAAGATCATATGAGTTCAAGTTGAAAAGTTCGATTATTTTTATCATTATTTTCATTATTATTATTATTATTATATTATTAATTATAAAATGATCTAGTACCTAAGTAGAAATCTCAATCCATCATCGAATAATAATCGTTCATCCATTTGTCAACGTTCAAGTTATCCCACAAATAATAATAATAATAATAATAATAACGATAATAAATTACAGAAAAGGAAAAAAAAACAATGCCTTATCTTTGACACACAAGTGTGTCGTGGACTTTTTTAAAGAAAAAAAAAATAAGTCATTCAACATCCGACGAAAATATACGTGTACCCGCTGAATAGCCGCAACCTTGATTAATTGTAAGTATATAGAAAAAAGTAGTGTCGAATAATCAGAAGAAAAAAAAACGTAAAAACCTTGGAATACATGAAAAAAAGAGAGAGAGAGAGGCGAGTAGCAGCAACGATAATAGTAATAAATGTTGTGCCACAATTATTCGTGACTTCAAATTTCGTGACGTAGTTAAATAATTCAATTCTCGTCTGAATCGATTGTGAATAATTATAATCAAACTTGTCGTTAGAAATTTTTGTTTCGTAGACGATTAATCGTGTCCCCGAGTCGATGAGTATCTCAATCGACGATTATCCGTGTTAGATTTCAATCCGAATAATCGGACATCTCAATTGAAACTTGAAAAAAAGAAACCAAAGAAAAAAAAGGAGGAAAATATAGGCTTTTGCTATGAACAAATTCTAAAAACACACGTGTTAAAGAAAAGGGATCGTTGTCGTTCGAAACTTGTAATCCGCGTCCTTTTTTGTAATCTTATCCTTAATCCTTAGTGATGTAGACATCGGTCACTCGTGTCTTGCCCAAACCTTCTCCCACTGCTCTCATCATTCGTTTATACGATTATATATCGTTCGAACGAATGATTGTTTCAGCAATACAATGATCGATCCTTGTACCAGAATGGTCGACACGATTTCATGAATTTTTTGTAATGTTTTTCGAGCGATCTGGAGTACTTTTTTCATGATCGACAAAAGGGTTCAAATTTTTTCTTATTTTCACGTTTCAGTGTTTGTAATTGTTACGGTCGCAATGCTCCCTTCATACGCGTATACATCGTGAAGCAATGCACAGTGCCCAAATGTTTTTTTTTTTTTTGCAATAAAATAAATTTTTTAAAATAATTTAATTTTTAAATTTTGTACCAAATTCATCGTTTGCTCATCGAATAATCGCAAAGCCTTCGAACAAATGCTTTTCACGTGAAACTTGACAAATCATTTGCATCTAATGCTATTTACAATTTTTCGTTGAGACTTAAATATTGCATAAGTGATGAAATAAGGACAATTTTTTTTTCGATAATTTATTGGTCTGTGAAAAATTGGATTATGAATAATCGGTGAAATACGAATTTTTTTATCTCGATAATTCATTGCTCGATGAAAAATTTGGATTACGTTGAAACAAATGGAACAGTGAAAATTGTCGTGTAAAGTTTGTTTTTGCAAAAGTTTTTCGCATGTGGAACACGATTTTTTTTTTCATTGTCGTTGCATCACGTTCTTCGTTTGGGATGAGACGATAAAATGCATACAATGTACATAGATCCTGTAAATAAACAATGCAAACCGTATTGCGACAATGACGACCACTGTGTTTACTCTCGAATCGGTTGCAACAATAAAAAAAAAAAGAAAAAGAATTCATTGAAACAATATTAATTAACTACTAATGACTATGATGATGATAATAATGATGATATTGATTACTGTATATCGATTGAAAAAAAAAAAACAATAATGATATTTCCTTTTGACGATTTTTTTTCGTGTATGTATTGATATAAATAAATAAAAAATAAAAAAAATTCATACTCGACGAAATTGTGTGGAACTTTTTAATTTATTTATTTCCCTTTTTTCTTGTTTTTCTTGATCGGTTGATTGTTTTGATTGTCTCGTCTGGGCCTTTTCTGTCCCGTTCGCAGACCCATTGCCGCAAATTCGTCGGCAGTCGCGCTCGACATTTTCGTTTTCACGGATTTAACGTCTTGCTGCTCTCTCGATTTTTCCATCGCATCGGTCGTTTGAAACATGGAACAAATTCCAGGCGCCTGATATCTGCGAAGAAATTTGTCAATGATATTCGATCATCGTGGCAGTCGAAACAAGGCAAAAAATTACGCCTGGAAGATTCAGATTTTTTTAAATCCCAAATTTGAAAAAATATCAAAGATGGCCAAACGATAATCGAACCCTGAAAAAAAGTTGTTCCCCAAAACTTGGGAACAAAACAATTTCTCCAAACGAAATTTCAAGGTAAAAAAAATTTTTCGAATCGTTTCCATCAACGTTTCGAGTCTCGAGAACATTTTGAGCCAATTCTGATACCGAAATTTAAAAAATTGACCGAGTTACAGCAATTCTTAGAAGCAAAAACAATTTTACTTTTGGAATTTTTTTTTTTTTTTTTTCTATCGAAACGATTTTCAAAACGTTGTAGAGGCAAAACTAATGGACCGATTGACTCGAGATTTGGTACGAATATCCTTCGATGTACTCTTTTCAGCTTAGCCCAGGACTTTTTGCTTCTAACGTGTCTCCGTTTTTTTATATCAATTTCTTTGTCCACTTTTGTGATAAAATGTTTTGATTTTTTTTTTACCCAGGTTCAGCGACATCCAGAGGATCCTTCGACAGCAGGATGTGTATTTCAGGTACTCTGCGATCACCCTCTCTGTTCTCTTCCTCATTGTCCTCACCGCGACTGTTCGATCTTGAACGAAAAAAAAATAAAATAAATAAAAATGAAAATAGGATAATCAAATTTAATTACAACGAAAAAAAAAGTTTCGCTCTCGACTCACTTTACATAACGAATTTTCGTAATTTGATGCAATCCCGTGAGCTTTCTCTTGAAAATTTCCACGCACGATATGACTTTTCCAACCGCCTGACCGGCTCCGCTCCAAACGACCAATTTTTCACCCACAAATTTTTTCAGCGAGTGATCCAAAACGTTTCTCATCTTCGTTCCACTTTTCACCTCAATAAAAAACAAGAAAATCAATTTTCCTCACAAAAATTGATTCTAAAAAAATTGTTTACAATTTTTTCGTAGCATGAATAAACATTAATGCTCATGATTCTATAAATTTTTTCGTAACTCGAATATTTATTCTTTATTTTTTGTAATATTTTATTCATGTTACAAGAAAATTAATAAAACCATTGGAATCAATTGTATTGTACATGAAAATTTCGTTATACCTTCATCCAAAGAAATTTATCTGGCAAATTTGGTATGGGAACTTTGGTCTCATCCACGAGATTCTCGTCTATCAACGAAGATGTCGTCAATTTTTTCTTTTTTGTCTTCAACTTCGATCTTCCCATCTGGAAAAAATAAAAGGATTATAAAAAATAAAATGAATGTTTTAATTTTTTGCGTTTTTATATTCATTATTTAATTCATAATTTGTTTATTAATTTTTTATCCAATTCATTGATTGATTTGTTCATCCATTATTGATTCAATTATCAATTTTATATTCAATTGATTCGTTGAATTGTTTATTTATCATCGATCGATTTATCAATTTTATATTCAATTGATTTATTGAATTGTTTATTTATCATCGATTGATTTATCAATTTTACATTCAATTAATTCGTTGAATTGTTTATTTATTATCGATCGATTTATCAATTTTTCATCAAATTAATTCGTTGAAATGTTTATTTATTATTGATCGATTTATCAATTTTACATTAAATTAATTCGTTGAATCGTTCATTTATCATCGATCGATTTGTCAATTTTACATCAAATTAATTCGTCGATTCATTTATTCATTCACGTCGACGATATCCGTCTGTGTGGGTGACGGAATGGAAGATAAGGGACGATGAGGGGAGGGGTCGGGGGTGTCTATGCGTTCGGGGGGATGATCAACGAGCGGAACGTGAGGGGTCGGGCAACCGGCGACGAATGCTGCTGCTCTCCTCAGGATCCTTCTCGTGAAAGGGCCAGGACAGTGGGTCACGAGTTCACGACTCTGGTCGCGTGCCTCAAACGACGAAACCATTCATGGCACTCGAACGACCTTGTACAGTCGTACCCACAAATATTTTCACGAGATTATCGTCCCAATTGATCGATCATCACCCCCCCCCCCTCCAGCCCCCCAACCCCCCAAAAATTGGTGAGGACGATATCGAGAAAGCACCGATCGAAGGACGATATTTTCTATTCTGATAAGAATACTTTTTTTTTCACGTAATTACGAAAAACAAACTATTTAACATAGCATAGCCATTTTCGAAATTATCGAAAATCGCGATAATCACCTTCGAAACCAAACATCGTGACCAGCCGCGACATAACGATTGAAAAAAAAAACGATTTTTTTTCTAAATTAAAATGAAAACGGAGCAACGTAACTTAAAAAAAATTGAAATCCTACGTTAGGTCGAAGATAATCTATTTACCAAAAAAAAAAAAAAAGAATGTTACAAAATTTCGACTCGATAGTATTATGCGTTCTCGCTTTGTAACGTCGGCCAATTATTTGCAAAACTTCCTCCCAGAAAAAAAAACCCCAAAAAACACAAATTAATGAGTCATTCACTTGTTTAAACTGCTGTAACACCTTTGATTCTCAAAATTTTTAAATCCCCCGGAGGGTTCATGATATATTCTCACAAATTTCGTACTTCGTGTGCATAAAAAAAAGTAATGAAATAAAAATGATAAAATAAAAAATGGACAAAAAATCATTTTAAAAAAAAATGTCACGACGTCGTCACCCTCAATTCACAAAATTTTCAACTCCCCCGAGGGTTCATGATATATTCTCACAATTTCGTGCTTCGTGTGGATGAAAAAAAAAAAACGTAATAAAATAAAAATGACAAAATAAAAAATGGAAAAAAATCGTTTTAAAAGAAAAACGTCACGACGTCGGGAAGGTTTAATTGAACAAGGACAGAGAGATGGAAGAGGTGGATCGAGAGTGGAACGAAGATGAAGACGTCGAGGTCGAAGGAGACGGTGAAGACGAAGAGAGAGAGAGAGAAAGAGAGAGAGAGAGATCGAAGCCCATCAATATTTTCCAATCAGCAGTCGATTGTCGCGGGGGGGAGGGGTGGGGAGTTGTACCGAGAGGAGGACAACGGGGATGGTCGAGGGTGCCAATGGGGGTTCGCGTGGGCGTATATGGCGGAGGTATGCGGAATAGCGGACATAGCGCCGCGACTCTGAGACGCCATATTGCATTATTAAGCGTTCACCTCACACCCCCGATCCCTCGCATTCCAACATTATGAACGTTTTTATCCTCCACCCCCCCCCCCCCCCCGCCCTTTCCCTTGCGCCCTCGCGGCTGTTCAAAGGCATCGCCGTTTTCCACGTTCACTCAAAAGTCTCCTTCGGGGCCGCAGCTCGGATGATTCGTTGCCGATTGTTCTTTTGAGCGGGCTGAGTCACCTAAACAATTGGATTTTTTTAGTTTTTTTTTTTTTTTTCGTTGCTTTATACGGTCGATGGTTTGTATGGCTATGAAAAAAAATTGATATTACAGCTGAGTGCAAGTATTTCATGAGGGTGAAATCGATTTTTCATTTGGATTGATCTTGGGAACGAAAAAAAAATATGTCCAATTTTTTAGGTGATTCGGTCACCTTAAGGAGGACCATACGACTCAATGGATTTTTCATTCTGACGTCTCCATTTTGTTCGTGGTTATTATTTCACTTTGATAATTATATCATATTGTATTCCATGAAAATATTCATATTTTTCGTTGCACCTAATTGTTGTTGTGCGAAAAAATAAAAAAAAAGGAATTGTTCGATCGATCGAACGAGTTGAAAAATCGTCGATCGAAGAACCCTTCGTCCATTAGGGCGAAATATCACGACGTTGTGTGCCCCCCGGAAGCTTCGGTTAGGTGCTCGAGGCAAATTGGATGTTTGGTCTCTCCGGTTTCCTTGGCTGTTGAAAATGAAGGTGAGATGCATTATTAAGAAGTTGTCACGAGCAGAAACGACGATTCCCGCCAAGTAGAATTCACTTGGTGAAGGAGACTCGTGAGAAAAGCGACCCTCTGGCAAACGCGTTCCCCGTTGGGTCACCGCTCAACGTTTAACCGTAACCACGAGACTGTCCCTTTATTCAACCGTTATCTAATTATTCTGCCGTCCATGTTAGACGTCGGCTCGAATTCATCAATGGAATATTTTATTTTGCCTTTTATTTATTTATTTTGAATTATTTTTTTTTTCAAACAGTAAAATATTATGTTATGATGAAAAAAATGAACGAACAATATAAAAATTATTGTCCATTATCTAGCGAGTTGAAAGTCACCTAAAAAAGTAGAAAAAATGTTGTTTTTTTTTTATTTTTGAAAAAAAAAAATTCAAAATTTATTTACAAAAAATAAAAAAATGTTCTATTGAACTGAAAATTTATTTGAAAAATATAAAAATTTTCAATTGAATTGAAAATTTATTGATTTAATTATTTCATTGACGAGGTCGAGATATTTATGAAATTATAATTTTACGTAAAAATTGTTGAGATTTGGAAAAAAAAAACAAACTTTATTGTCTTATGTGTAATTTGAAATTAAAGCCTGAGCTGTTATGTATAGATATATATGTGTATTCGACGAAATGTCTGCGACGCAACAGAGATCAATAGATCATTAACCTTTCGGACATTGCGTCTTCGAGGGGTCGTCGAATGGACCGAAATTTTCGTCCTCATCCCGGAAATTTCAACGACCGAAAATATGTGAATGCGGCATTTCGAACGTTGGCCCGGCGACTGCGAGACGCTGTGTGACAATATCAAGCAACCCCCCCCCCCCTTCCCTCTCGTCCGGCGAACCCTCGCAGCATTCCCACATTTTCAACGTTTTTCAATGACTCTGTTATGCACCCAGTGTCATTTTCACGTGCTCGGAAAAATTATTCGTCTCGATGACTCTTCGACGATTGTTCCGACTGGTTTTTAAAATTGCGAAAATTTATCATTCCCAATGACATTATTCATTTCTCGCCAAAATTGCCGGGTGTCCAATTTTTCAATCTTACACATGATTCACCTCGAAAAATACTATTTCTATCAACTATCGACTATAATAGAACTCGAAGCGTTCAAAGAAAGATGTAAAAAAAATAAAAATAAAATAATAAAAAATTCCAAAATTAAAAATGACGTATTTTTTAATCAAATTTGTAATAAAAAATTGATTCTTCTTCGAGCAATGCCAATACCAATAAAACCCAATCAACCAAACCACAAATTTCAATTTTACAAAAATAATAATAAATAAAAATCGCAAAAATATCTTTCCAAAAAAAAAAAGTTCAAAAAAATATATATTTTCATTTCCCCAAATTCTCGAAATTAATTTTCACGCTTCACATGATAACCAGTGACGTCATTACCCACAATTCACGTGTTGTTACGTCATCGATCATTCGGTCGGAAAAATTTTATCGACGACAAAAAAAAAATTCAGCAAACAATTATTTCCATCATCTCGTCAAATGTCAAACGTTTGATGGAAAATCAAATACAATTTCCATCGGTCTCCGCGATGATCATTGATATACGAATTCACAGGACATATCAGTAGATTACACAGTGGTCCTTTCTTCCAGTCGGAGGTGGGGGATGAAGGAGGGGGGGGGGGCATCGAGATGCCCTCTGTTTCGGGGTCGAAGAAAAACGCGAGGGGTGGGAACCGATGGCATCGTCAACGTGACCACGCATGCGCGCCGCGATAACGCGTTATTCGTTCGCCGAAGAATTCGAACCGGCACATCCGTTTCCATCGCAAACGCAATGTCCTTCGTCCTGAACCGCGCGTCCTCAATCTATCGTTTCCTTCGCACCGAGACAAACCCTCACAGTCACCGAGAGCACTCTCTTCCAACGTAACTCACCTTTCCAAACCCGGATTTTACGCAATTTTTTCTTTTCCGCGCGTGTGTTTGTTATTTTTATTTTTTCGTCCCAACGAACGAACGCGAATTAATTTTTTTTTACCTCAAAAAAAAAAAAAAATCCATTGAAAAACTAATAAAGCTAAAAATAAAAAAATTACAATAACAAAAATGGAAAATGACAAAATTATCAAACTGTTGAATGAAAATTGAATTAAATTTCAAACGAGTGTTTTTAAAAATAGAATTTGAAAGTAAATATCAATAATAATAATAATAATAATAATAATACGAATAGTAAAAATAATAAAACGATTAATAATAATAACAATAAGACGAATTAAAAAAATAATAATAAGATTGATAATAATAATAATACGAATAGTAAAAATAATAAAACGATTAATAATAATAACAATAATACGAATTTAAAAAAATGGACGTGAACGAATTTCGCACGAGAGGAAAAGAAATGGTGGAGTATATATGCGATTTAACGAGCAACATAAGAAATCGTCGTGTTACATCGGACATGGGTCCGGGTTACCTTCGACCCCTGTTGCCGTCTGAACCGCCCCAAGAACCCGAATCGTGGGACGATATTATGGCCGATGTGGAATCGAAGATAATGCCCGGAGTGAGCAAATCTTTTACTTTATTTTATTTTATTTTATTTTATTTTTATTTTATTTTATTTTATTTTATTTTATTTTATTTTATTTTATTTTATTTTTATTTTTTCATTAACCCTTTCACTGTAACGGGGTATCGATTCGAGCCATCGAGCTGGGATTGTATTCTAAGGATGTGTCCATACATCCTCAAAAAAGGTTTAAAAAAAAAAGAGTTGCATCGAAAGGATGAATCACAATAATTATTATGTGGGGAGGGGTAGTTTTTTAATGTTATTTCGTTGTTGTTTCTTTTTCACCGGTAATTAATAAGTCGATCGATGAATCGATTCGTGTTTGAACGATGTTTCAGATAACCCATTGGCAACATCCACGGTTTCACGCTTATTTCCCAGCCGGAAATTCTTATCCGTCGATTTTGGGGGACATGCTGGGCGACGCTATAGGATGCATCGGTTTCTCGTGGGTGAGTCGACGAAAGTTGTTTTTTTTCGCCCCCGAAATTTTGTCAACGATTCGTGAAAAAAAAGAATAATATTGGAAAAAATTTTCTCCGACTGATTAAAAAGTGAAATCGAATTTTTTTTTCACTCACCCCATCGAGTGGGGTGTCTTTCGATAGGACTCCTCAAATGTAATTTAAAATGTTCAAAGACCTTTTCCATTTTGACTCTTCGGTCGTGAGATATTCGCTCTCAAAGTCGTCATCGAAGACTATATATATGTATATATATATTTTTTTTTTTATCAACGCACGATGGTGTTTTTTGGGACCCCTCGTATTTGTACGCTGTCACGTTGAGGAGCCTGTCGAGAATTCGTCAACGCATCGCTCATCGTCAATCGACGAATAATCCGATTTCCTTTTGTACACTTTTGTATGTTATCATTGACAGTGATATATATATTATATATATATTTTTTTTCCATATTTCCCGCAGGCCTCGAGTCCTGCCTGCACCGAATTGGAAACTATCGTCTGTGATTGGTTCGGTAAATGAAAATAAAATATTTATCATTACAATTATATTGATAATAATCTTTTTTTTTTTGGTGGAAATAATTAAGAATTGACAATAAATAATTTACATTCGAATATTTATTTTCAAATATTTCCATCATTATCATTAATCGATTCATCAATTGAGTCATTCAGTCGTTGATTAATTTATTAACTAATTTCGATATTCATTTATTTATTCATTGAATTATTTAATTTACAGGAAAAGCGATAGGATTGCCCAACGATTTTCTGTACTTCAGTCAAGGCAGCAAGGGCGGTGGTGTAATTCAGGTGAGTTTGCCATTGCTTTCCCCAAAATTGCAACGCAAAGATAATTAAATAAATTTGAAAAAAACAAAAATAAAAAAAATAAAAATTCAATACCATTTAAAAAAATAAAATTAAATAAAAACACTCTCTCTCTTTCTCTATTTCCGCCCCTCCCTCATTTTCAACTCCCGGCTCGAAAAAAGGGTGTCATGTGTTTCGTCGCCAATTCGTTTTCGTTTTATCATCCCCAAACGGTTGATTTTTTTGTCTAATCGAATTATTTATAATTTAATCAATCAAGGGATCGGCTTCGGAATGCGTTCTCGTTTGCATGCTGGCCGCGAGAGCTCAGGCAATCGCCAGACTCAAAGAATCACCGACTCACTCGCATCTGGACGAGACTGCACTGCTCGGCAAACTCATGGCTTACTGCAGTCGCGAGAGTCACAGCTGCGTCGAGAAAAACGCAATGATAAGTTTCGTTAAATTGCGAATTCTCGAACCCGACGAACGAAGTGTCATGCGAGGCGATATCATACGTCAGGTTTGTTATCAAACAATAAATTATAAATCATGGATTCATTATATTTATATTTATATTTATTTGAGAAACAATTTATTAACGAATAATGAAATAATAATAATAATAATAATAATAGCAATAAAAACAATAATCAAACTATTATTATATATAATATTCAATAATTATATATTTTTTAATATTCAATTATCAATTTAGTATTACGAAACTGCGTGAAATGATAAAAATAGTTAAATATCATACATCGATGAAAGATTTTGAAATAAATTAATTTCAATTGTCTCAGGCAATCGAGGCCGACGTTGCCGAGGGCTATGTGCCCTTCTTCGTCTCCACGACCCTCGGAACAACCGCTTGTTGCTCATTCGACAATCTTAAAGAAATTGGACCGGTGTGCAAAAAATATCCAGGCGTAAGTATTGAATAACAAAATGATTTAAAATTTTTTTTTTTTTTTTTCGTTTTTGCGGTCTCTCGGGGTCCACGGGACCCCAGGCCAACTTCGTGGTATTCATGCAATAAAAATACCATTTTTCAACATTATTTTGTCCATTCAAACCTACCATTTCTATTTTTCGACGTTGACCCAAAAGTCTTGAGTTCAAACTTCGAAATAAATATAATTTTTTCAAAGTCCATAAAAGATGTATTTTTTTCTCAAAAACATAATATCTCAAGAGTAAAACGGCGTAAGATTTTTTACCACAAGGCAAAAATTACAATTTTTCACGAATTTTTTTTTTTGTAAAGAAAATCAGATATCGTGAATTTTTTTTCTCATCGTGTTTTGACTAGTTAGAAATGTTGAATAGAAGACAACGGCTATTGGATTATTCGGTGAACTTGTTAAATTGAAGTTTGGCGCAAGATTCAAGTCGATGCATGAAAAACAACGCAGATGGGTTCAGTTTTAGCGAGTGGGATTCACCGGACCCCATGCGACCGATATTGACGGTTGGTAAATTTCTTCGTTGCAGATTTGGTTGCACGTCGATGCGGCATACGCGGGTAACTCGTTCATATGTCCGGAACTCAAGTATCTGATGTCCGGCATCGAACACGCCGATTCTTTCAACACGAACACGAACAAATTTTTATTGACGAATTTCGATTGTTCGTGTTTGTGGGTGCGCGATCGTTTCAAACTCACCAGCGCACTCGTGGTCGATCCTCTATATCTTCAACACACTCATGCCGATACGGCCATCGATTATCGACACTGGAGCATTCCTCTCAGTCGACGTTTTCGATCGCTCAAATTGTGGTTCGTCATTCGTAGTTACGGAATATCCGGGCTTCAGTCTTACATTCGCAATCACATTAAATTGGCGAAAAAATTTGAGAGTCTCGTCGTAAAGGATTCGAGATTCGAATTGTGCAACGAAGTCGTCGTGAGTTTTTTACAATTTGTTTTATTTTTTTATTGGTTTCTCTCGTTGAGAAAGCTAAATTGTTTTTTTTTTTTTTTTTTTTTTTTTCATGATTAAGACAATTTTGTCACCCATTGTCATTTTCGAAAACACATTATAATAAGTCGATTTTATTTATTTTATTTATTTTATTTATTTTATTTATTTTATTTATTTTATTTATTTTATTTATTTTATTTATTTTATTTATTTTATTTATTTTATTTATTTTATTTATTTTATTTATTTTATTCATTCAACAATCAAAGTTCGTTCGATAATATATATATATATATTTTTTTTTTCGAATTCGCAGTTGGGATTGGTTTGCTTCAGAGCCAAAGGATCCGACGAATTGAATCAGAAGCTTTTGAGCGCGATAAACGATTCCGGACGGATTCACATGGTTCCCGCCCGAGTCAATCAACGTTACACCATAAGATTTGCTCTGGCTTCGCCACAGGCCAGTTCCGAAGACGTCGGTGCGTTCAAAACAATTTTTTTTTCTTTTTCCAAAAATTGTTAAAAAAACCGCAAAAAAACGTCGATGAATAAAAAAAAACGAAAAAAAAAAAAATAGAAAACATAATGTATTGTAAAAAAAACTTTGAAAAAGTTATGGGAATAAAATCCGATCGATTGATTGAATGAAAGTAAAACATAATTTACGAAAATTAGGATTTTATATTTACATTTAATTATTTGTTTCGTAAAAAAAAATAAAGAACAATTTTTTTTTTTCTAAAAAAAACTTTGAAAAAGTTACGCGAATAACATTCAGATCGATTGATTGAATAGAAAAAAACATAATCTACAAAAATTAAGATTTTATATCAATATTTAATTATTCGTTTTGTAAAAAAAAATTTAAGAAATTTTTTTCTCAATGGTTTCGTCATCGAAGATTCGTATTAATTCCGTACGAAAAAATTGCAGACATAGCGTGGAACATAATAACCGATTTTCTGTCGGAAATATTGGAATCGAAGGACGTTATGGACGAGCGGGCGGATATACGTGAGAAGAAGAGAAAGGCCACGCTCGCTCAGAGAAGATCGTTCTTCGTTCGTATGGTTTCCGATCCGGCTTTGCAGCCGGGATTCACCAAAACCCCGAACAGACCGGAACCAAAACTCGAAACCCGGGCGTCCATCGGCGGGGTCGGATCGAACAATCATGCCGTGTGAGTGTCATCGTTGTTATTTATTCATCTCGATATTTTTTTTAACCCAAAAACAAAATTCGACGTAGAAAAAAAATTTTTTTTTTCTCTTAAACGAAAAATGTTTGTTTACGATTTTTGTCAAAGACGTTCGTGGATTTCTTGGCCACTGGCTTACCTGATGCAATCGCGTGACGACGGCGACACGAGCGAGGTCTCACTCAGGTAAATTATGCTTTTTTTTTCTTTTTTTTTTTTTCGAGTGACGCAAAATCGTTTTATCGTTTGATCATTCAATTTCGTATATACCAAAAAAAACAAACATTGATTCCCTAATTTATTTTTATCCAACTATTGCCGCGTCGAACGTCGAATTTCCATTTGACTGCGTAATTTTTCAATGTGCGTAGATTAATTTCATTTTTATTGAGCAATAATTTTGGGCGATGCGTGGATCACGGTGAATCATTCGGAGGTCGCTGCACGACACGAACGAACGGGGGTCATTCTCAAGGCCGTACAAACGGTCCGGAAGGGAGATACGAATTTTTTTTTATATTGTACACAGACGTACAAGCTGAAACCTAGCTCAGCGGATTTTGTGGTTTCACGAAAATGGTGGAATTGCGCTTCGTTATCAAATTTTAAAAGTTAATTTAAAAAAAAAGACAATTTTTCGATAATCTCGTTTGGGACGAGATTTTTTTTGTTTATGTTTTTTTTTTTTCCATTTTGGTTTGATCGATCGCTTAATGAATTAACACGACCTTGACAATTGTAGACAGTCTTTCAACCATAGTTTTCCTTCCTGCCTGAGAAGGTTTCGCCATTTGGACACGATGGTGCGATTGAAGACTGGCGCAGCCGGAAGCCGAAGAGGCAGCAGCAACGGTTGCAGCCCCGAATTGTCACCCTCGGCCTCGCCCTCGCGAGGACGATCGCCCAACGGTCGAGCGTAATTCAATCGAACCTCCATCTCCGACAGGAACGAAAAAAAAGACGAGGAAGACGTAGAAGAAGACGACGAAGACGAAGAAGACGATGAAGAAGAAGAAGAAGAAGAAGAAGAAGAAGAAGAAGAAGAAGAAGAACTCTGGTACCAAAGCCAAACGAAAAGCAAACATCGAACGCTATATCGAAGAAATCAGCAAACACACAAAATAATAAAAAATTGAATTTAAAATAATAATAATAATAATGATAATAATAATAATAATGATAATTAAATTGAATGAAATGAATAAATAAATGACTCGAGCGAGTGATTGGTGCCGACGAAAGACAAGCTCGACCGAGCTTTCCAGCTTTTAATCTCTGTATCTCCGTAATCACGATTCAATGAATAATCAATTAATCAATAGCAAACAAAATCGTAACGAAAAATGGAAAAATAAAAAAAAAAAAAATTGTGCCCCATCGAATCTCGATCGAATTTATCAATCCCCAGCTCCCTTCCATACGGATTGTCAATCGACGAAATGAAATTCACGATGGTGGAATGAAATAATAAACGAATTTTTAGGTTGAAGAATTACTTTTTTTTTTTTTACATTGCTAAGAGAAAAGTTTTTTTTTATTCATCGAAATCGTTGTTCTTTCCCGTCTTCTTTTGTTGTTGCATTTGATTTCATCGCGATTCAACTGATTTGATAACGGGGATGAAGAATTATGAAATAATTTGAAATATTTTTTGTCGAATTTTTTTTTATTCTCGAAATCTTTTTTTTTTTCGCGATTCAACTAATTTGGATCGTGAGGATGGAGCAAACGAATGAGAATCTATTGGTGAAACGATTTTTTCACGGATTTTTTTTTACCGATTGCAAAAAATTTATTCATTTATTTGTTTATTTTTTTAATCTTCAAAATTACTTTTTTGTTTGTTTGTTCGTCGCGATTCAATTAATTTGATAATGAGAACGAATAAAAGCAATGAGAATCGATTGGTTGAAAGAGCGTTTTGAAAAGCTCGGGGGACCCGTGGGAAACGATGCGCGAAGGAGGTTCGTACGTGATAAAATACTGGCGCGTGTTGCCCGACGAGAATGACACCCCGGAGGGGAGGGTGGGAGGGCGGGGGGGGGTGGTTGTGGTTACACAGATTGAGCGGTGACCTGTCGCTCGTCGCTCCATCGGAGTCTTGTCAATGTAGGTGAAGAGTAAGTGTCTATTAATAAATCCCCGAGGGAGTAACGGTTATGATGACCAACCCCATGGAAGCTTACGAACCTCCAACAACCCGACGTACAACCCAACAACCATCTCCCCTCCTGCCTATCTTCTTCTTCTTCTTCCTTCCTTCTTTTTTTTTTTTTTTGAGCACCCTCAAAACGCAATGTCGGGTTGTCGGCGGTGTCAATCCAATTTCAGGTTCGGTTCGATTAGCCAATCGTTGATTAGCAAATTTTTTTATTTAAAAAAATTTTTTTTTAATTTTTTCAGAATTTTTTTTTTCTCAAATTCGAAAGTTCACGATTTGACAATCGCAAACTATCGAATTTGAAGGAAAAAGTTTGTTTTGACGAAATCGATGGTCTGGTTTTCTGAATTTTTCAATTTTCCAATCCGCCGTTTTTTTTTCTTTTTTTTTCAAAACTTTTTTTTTTCCTTTCAAATTGAGAAGTTCGAGATTTGACAATCGCAAACTATCGAATTTGCGGGAAAAAAGTTTGTTTTGACGACATCGATGGTCTGGTTTTCTGAATTTTTCAATTTTTCAACCCGCCGATTTTTTTTTTTTAACGGAAGATTTTACGGAAAAATTTCAATCTTTGGAAAATTATATTATCCAATAATTCTTTTAATTAAATATTTTTAAGATAAATGAATGATTATGTATCAATTAATTGTGAAACAAATGGTGAATTTAGAAAACAATAAATTATCTATCACTACCGTTATCATTATTATTGTTATTTTCGTTCTACGTCAATATGAAAAAAAAAAAAGAATTTACGTGATTAATATTTTCCTCGTGAAGCATGTAGTTCGAGGTGAGGGAATATCACGCAGAGCGGAAGGCTTATAAAGTGGCGTCGAGCATCCGGAATAAACAGTTTGTGTCGAGAGCTCGTCAAGGAATAATCGCGGAGCGCAAAATCGATCGTTAATTAATCGATATATTATAAACACCGGATTAGTCCGATGAGACGTTAACTATCTCAATATTTTTATTTCCTCGTTTATCTTCGTTGTTCCATCGTGTTTTTTTTTTATAAATTTGTTTTTTTTTTCATTCGTAATTCGCTTCGACTTTTATCAAGCTCATCGATGCGGAAGAGTGAAAAAGTTTTTTTAGTTTTTTTTTTGTTTTCATCATTATTGTGAAGATAAATTGAATGAATAGAAGAAAAAAAAATTGAATAAAGAGCCAACGAGTGATGATAGACCGAGTTGAAAATAAATTTCGATCAAACGCGATTGAATTATCAATAATAAACACTTTATAGTTGTTAATTGGGGCCTGACCCGAAGCGACTTGATGAGAAATTACAATTGTAATTGGATCGACGAGATTGGACCTCGAAGAGTCCGATAAAATATCTTGCTTTTCTTTTTTTTTTTTTTTAATTGGCTTTTGCAAAAATATTTCGAATTAACAATTTTCATTTATTTTTTAATTTTACGTCGCAAAAATGAACATCGAGGAATTTCGGGTTCATGGAAAAGAGATGGTGGATTATATTTGCGATTATATGAGAACTCTCGAGTGTCGAAGAGTCACGGCCAATGTTGATCCGGGATATTTGAGACCACTGTTGCCAAAGGAAGCACCGAACAAACCGGAATCATGGGAAACCATAATGAAAGACGTGGAGGGAAAAATCATGCCAGGGGTGAGTTTCATCAAAACGATGAACAAATTTAAATTTAAAAAAAAAACACATTTTTCGATTCTTAGATCTTTGACCATACGATTAGAATTTAGAATTTAGAATAGGAATTAGGATTTAGTGTTCGAAAGCAATTAAACTTGACAATTTCCATTCGACTTGAATATTCGTTCGTACTGTTTATTATTTATTCATGTTAATCGATTAATTCATAATCAATATTTGTATTTGAGTTTACATTATTTACATTTATGTGATAGTGTGTTGATGATAATAAATATTAGTAATCGATAATTATGAATAAATAATAAACAATGCGATTGAATATTCAAGTCAAATGGAAATTCAATGACAATTCAATTGATAAATATCAATTGAATTGATAAATATCAATTGAATTGTCATTGAATTTCCATTTGACTTGAATATTCAATCGTATAGTTTATTATTTATTCATAATTATCGATTATTAAAATTTATTATCAATATTTGTATGCATTTGAGTTTATCAATCACATTTCTGTGATTGTGAGTATTTATCAATTGAAAAGTCATCGAATGAGCCATTCTTTCCCCATGAGATTCATCGTATCGAAATCTCATTACACATATTAAGAAAAAAACGATTCTCCCAAAAACAATTTCAGCTGTTGATACCAATTTCAAATCCTCAAATTTACACCGAAAAGCTTCGCCATTAAAATTACTCTCGAGAAACACAATTTTTATTAACAAATCTTATTACCATTCAGCCATTTTCAACGATGAAACTTTGAATCCTTAAAAAAATATTTTGCACAGTATTCCATTTGTCATCAAAAGTGATTGTTATCAAATTTTTTATCAAAGTACTTCTGTAACTTGAGTTCGTTTTTTTACTTAATTTTCATCAAGTGCAACTTCCTTATCTCAAGGAGCAAGAAAAATACGTGTCGAAAACAAGACCCTGATACACATCCACAATTTATATAGTTTGGATATTCAATTTTCCATAACCATCGGGTCTTATTATTAAATCAAATCATTCCACTTCATCCCCGAAATCGCTCGCCACGCAATTCCAAAAAAAAATATCCAAAATCTGCAAAACATAAATTAAAAACGAAAAAAATTTTTTTCCAGATAACCCACTGGCAACATCCAAAATTTCACGCCTACTTTCCATCCGGAAATTCGTTTCCCTCAATCCTGGGTGACATGCTATCGGACGCAATCGGTTGCATAGGTTTCTCATGGGCCGCATCGCCGGCTTGCACCGAACTCGAAGCCATCGTCCTCGATTGGTTCGCAAAAGCCATAAACCTACCGAAGGACTTTCTGATGGAAGCCCCGGGTTCTAAGGGCGGTGGTGTCATTCAAGGATCCGCATCGGAATGCATCCTCGTTTGCATGCTCGCCGCTCGAACTCACGCAATTCGCATTCTCAAACAACAATATCCAAAAATGGAAGATTCGAGTTTTCTTCCGCGTCTAGTGGCTTATTGTTCGACCGAATCACACTCGTGCGTGGAAAAAGCCGCCATGATATGTCTCGTGAAACTTCGCGTTCTCGAACCCGACGAAAAATGTTGTTTGCGGGGAAACACGTTGGATCAAGCGATACGCGAGGACCTGGCCCGTGGTTTGGTGCCCTTCTTCGTGTCAACGACCTTGGGATCAACGGGTTGCGGTTCCTTCGACAATCTCGTGGAAATCGGACCGGTTTGCAAAAAACATCGGGACGTTTGGTTGCACGTTGACGCCGCATACGCCGGCAATTGTTTCATATGTCCGGAATTGCGACAATTCATGATCGGCATCGATCACGCCGATTCATTCAACACCAATCCCAACAAATGGCTTTTGGTGTCGTTCGATTGTTCGTGTCTCTGGGTACGCGATCGTGTTAAACTAACCTCCGCGTTGGTCGTCGATCCGCTTTATCTTCAACACGCTAATTCCAACGAATCCATCGATTATCGTCATTGGGGCATTCCTCTGAGTCGACGTTTTCGCGCACTCAAACTTTGGTTCGTCATGCGCAGTTACGGTATCACGGGTTTGCAAAATTACATACGCAATCATATAAGATTGGCCAATCGCTTTGCCGGCATGATGAGAAAAAACAAAAAATTTGAAGTAACCAACGATGTGAAATTGGGTTTGGTTAGTTTTCGTTTGCGCGACACGGACGAAACCAATCAAGAACTTTTGGCCAATATAAATGCATCGGGCAAATTGCACATGATACCGTCGCGCATGAAAGGCATGTACATCATTAGATTCTGTTTGGTCAGGGAGAACGCGACTATCGAGGATGTGGAATACGCCATGAGCGTCATCGAGGAACACGCTTGCGAAGTTTTGTCCGGTCGCGACGGCGATGCAGAATTCATGGCCAAGTCGCCCAAGAGTCCGATAGCTTTGGACAAAAAATTGGTGAGAAAATTCAGTTTTACCAGAAGCGTCAGTCGAAAGGATTATCGCAAGGCCAAATCAAAATCCAGTCTTCACGACGGCGCCACGCCGATTATGGTCGTGGAGGATGGTAATTCTCACGTCGACGACGATTTAGGATGTGAGAGTCGGTAGACCGCGGTTGAGCTCGTCGTACCCATCATTCGACGTAATGTTGAGGCATTTGCATGAGACGAACAGCCCGGCGATAATGAGAGTACACACGTTTGTCGGGAGACACTCATTTGAGGGGAGGAAAAAGTGTTGCTTTCGTTTACGTCGGGTTTTTTCGAAAGTTTTATTTTTATTTATTTATTTTGTACGTTTTTATTATTAATTTGCGGACTCGAGTGTTTTGCGATGAAGATGATTGCAATGATTGAGAAGACGACGGTTTGTGCGATGATGAACACTGCGAATAAAAGATAATCCAGCGGTGAATGGTGTTGATTGTGGACAGTCTTGCGCTGGAGGATTTTGCAAAATCGAGTGGTTTCGCAATGGAAATTATTGCTTCGATCGAGAAGACGATTATAATTATGCGACGATGAAGGCGTGATAAGATAATAGTCGAGTGATAACTAGTCTCGTTTGGTGTTAGTCTTGTGCCGGTGTTTTGTAGACTCAAAAAGGTTTTGCGATGGAAATAATTGCATCGATGGAAATGACGACGATAGTGTCACGACAAAAGTGCTAAGACATTATAATCGAGTGGTAACTAGTCCGAATAGTGTTAGTCCGTGCAAATAATGTACTGTAAGACCGAAAACTTTGACCGTATTACACTGTGGAATTGGTTGAAAAAAATGTTTTTTTTTTCTTCATGCGGAATATTTGGTTTGTGTCGGATGCATTTTTTTTACTCTGCCAAGGGAGTTAGCTGAACCGAAGATAAATTTCTAAATATAAATAATAATCTCAATGAGATGTAATGTATATTCGTCGTATAGATATATAGATAGAGCGCAAAGTGATGTCCATTGCCTCGTTGCGCGTCAACGTTTTAGTTATTGGATTATACAATATGATGAGCGTTGGAGAAAATCGTTAACGAAAAAAATAATTGCCTAGATGATTGTGAGTTTACTTTGTATCGATGGCATTTGAGACACGGCTTGCGCACAGTCCGGTTGTTTCGATAGTTCTGTGTAATGCGAGCTAACGTCTAGCGCAACTAAGCTCGATACTATTTATACGGTTCCAGTTTCAAGTTTAAGATGAAAAAAAAAAAAGAAGAGGAAGAAGAATCACATAATTTTTGTTTTTTATAAGAAAGTTTCAGCTAGCAATTTGTATCCCATTGTGTAAGCTACCCAGCGCCCATTGTGAACTTTATATCCATAAATCTGCACGAATAAATACATTCTTTTTTTTCTTCTTTTGTTACAACTCTACAGCGAGAAGCGAATAGCGTTGAGAAAAGTTATCCCTGCGACGAAAGACCCGACAATTCGGTTGGATCCAACCGACGGATGATAAATAAATGCGTGGCTAGGATAATCGAATCGATCCGATATTCGGCGATGAAAAATATACATTTATTTTATTCTTTGTTCTCCAAACATTTGTGTCCCTGCATTACAAAATATAATTTACATCTGACCGCACTGCGATATCGTAACCGGAATCTTGGGTTTGTTGTTGGGTCCTGTGGGAACGTTTTCCACTTTTCTCATCACCAGCAAACCGTCGATGACTCTGCCGAACACGACGTGCTTGCTGTCCAAAAAGTTGCATTTGGCGCAAGTTATGAAGAACTGACAGCCGTTGGTGTCCTTGCCGCTGTTGGCCATGGACAGCAGACCCGGCGAATCGTGCTTGAGCGTAAAATTTTCATCGGGAAAGGTGGTGCCTCCGTAGATGCTGAGAACTCCGGTGCCATCGCCGTTGACAAAGTCGCCGCCCTGTATCATAAAGTCCTTGATAACTCGATGAAATATAGCTCCTTTGAATCCCAACGAAGCGCCGTCCCTTCTGTACTCGCCGGTGCAAAATTGACGAAAATTTTCCGAAGTTTTTGGACAAACGTCTTCGAACAGTTCGAATATCATGCGTCCGATTTCCGTTGTGCCCACGGAAACGTCGAAGAACACAACCGGATTGTTTGGATTTCGCAATTGTGCTTGTATCTGATTCCACGTAGGCATTTTGATTTCTTTTTTATATCGGAGCACCGATCGAACGCAAAATTGTCGCAAGCTACCCAAAAATATCAACGCGAGTCGATAATCACTTTTCCTTTGTTCGTTTTGTTGTGAAGCGTCACTTTTTAACGACAATGTTGATGCAAAACGACGGATTTGCGTAACATAACCTCAAAAAACAACAAAACGCCGGGCAAACACGCGCGCGACAAATGCGCGCGCTTCGTGTCATTGGGAGGGGGGGCGCAAACAGCTGATTGATAATGCACGAGTTTCGTTTGATCAACATAACCAACAAAAAGTCCAGCGACATAATGATAACGCACACATCGACTCACCTTTAGGTTAGAAATGTTCGCTTATCCATTGAATGCCAATGATTGAACGATTTCGTTGATTCAAACTCGTAAACTGCAACGATAAATCGATGAACAATCGTTCATCGTTTGTATTATTGTCGGTGATGATCACGTGCGTTGTGCATCCACTCGTACTATACATTCACGATGATTGCGACATCGTCACGCCATTGGACGCGCTCGTTGGCGCGCGAAAATTCAAACACACTATTTTCATCTCCACGATGGTTCGAAAGACCAATCCTCCTCAAGATGGGTTTAATCAACCAAATGAATCATCGATGCAACATATAAATCTTACTTTATTACAGCTCCTTTAAACACTCATAATAAAATTCACAACTATATTACACTTGCACACAATCCGTTGTATACTTCTGACGATTTATTAGAAAAAAAAATTATAATTTGCGGGCAAAATATAAGCGTTAAAACGGAAAACGCTTTACGATCACGAATTTACGTTATAAATATATATATGTATTATCTATATATTTATTTATGTATACAGACAAATTCTGTTCTATCACATCGATAGGGTGCGTATTTTAAAAAATTCTTGTACAACCGTGAAAAATCGGCGGGGTATGGTCGCACAGAAAGGAAGAAAGACAGAGATAGAGAGATAAGAAGAGAGAAAGTGAGAGAAAAATATCACATTTTTCGACAAACGAATTTCATCGACAATTACAATTTCTTTTTTTTTTAACTGATCTATATGTGAATTTTAACGTGTTCCATGAGAACATTTTTATCGTCGAAATCATCGCCGCATATGCCGCAAACCATTTCCTCATCATCGTCACTGTCCCGTGTTTCCCGTTGAAGATATCGCGCAACATGATCAACGCTCACCTCGTTCCCATCGTCGTCCATCATGGACGTCCCATCGACCCCGTTATCCGTCCCGTCGACGTCATTCGCGACCCGCTGATCCCTCATCTCGCAAATCTCGCTGGAAAAATCGTCGTGACTCTGGGGATTCGTTATCGTCAATACCGGCAAACCCTCGTTCTGTTTCGTAATCAAATGCAACGTATTGCTCTTGTCCGAACTCATCGAAACAATTTCATCCGTTGTTTTCGCGTGTTCCAACAATTCCAAAATATCGTTTTTACAAATTTTCGCTATCAACGAATTATCATTGATTCCCGTGACCACGAGAGTCTCCGTGGACGGACAATTTTTCTCATCCACCGGATTCACCGAAAAATTCGTAATTTTTGAATTTTCATCGTTGCTCGTCAACGGCCGGGCTTCGTTAGTTCGATCTCCGATCGATTCGTCATCGTTGTCGTTAGACGTGTTTGCCGAATTATTTACCAACGAAATAACGGCATCGCGATGCTCGTTGTTACCCGTGGACGATGATGAATCGTGACAATTTTTGCCACGCGTTACGTTCGTTTGTTTGCATTTTTTTTTCGCAATTTTCGATTTCGGAGCGTCCGAATTTGTTTTTGCTTTGGCCTCGGCTATCATTTGATCCGAATGTTTGACTATGTGAGCGCAAAGCTCGTCGCGATCTTGATTCAGGGCACCGCAAATCGGACAAGGATAAGGCGGACCAGTGATTTCCGTCTCGTTCTTGCCCGCCGCGTGTACCCATCTCACGTGTTCGCGCAGAACGACTTTTTGATTGAACGCTCGTGAACACAACGGACAAACGTGCGGACGTTCACCCGTGTGTATGCGTTCGTGTTTGCGCAATGTTCCACCGTCGCGAAAAGCTTTCCAACAAAATTTACAACCGTACGGACGTTCGCCCGTGTGGGTGCGATGATGTATTAGATAACCCTGACGCGATGAGAAAGTTTTCGAACAAGTGTCGCAGTGAAAATGCGCCGGGCTACCGGCGTGGGTACGACCGTGTTCCCACAGTCCCTGACGGGACACGAAACTCTTGCCGCACTCGGTACACGTGAACGGGGAATCACCCGGATGCGCTGATAATCTATGCTCGTCCAATTGATTTTGCTTCTCGAATTGGATCCCACAGATCTCGCACGAATGCGTTTTTTTTCTGTGTATCCACTGGTGCCTGCAAAAACAATATATACATATATATATTCATGTTTTTTTTTTTCTTCAATTTTTGAACATTTAGGAATATTTGAAAATGATAAACGTCACCTGAACATTTTTTGTTTGGTCGTAAATTTTTTGTCGCACTCGGGACAAGCGTGTTTGCCCCATTTGTTGTTGGATCCGCCCTGTTCCGCATTGTTTTGCATGAGTTTTTTCGCGCAAGTCGTCTGATGACTAGCCAAATGTTGACCGTCCTGAAATTGTTTGTCGCAGTATTCGCACTCGATGGGCATGGTCCAAACTTTGGCGGAGTGAATTTTTTCGTGGGAAGCCAAAGCGGAGGCTCTGGAAAAGTTTGCTCCGCAATTCGCGCACGTGTGTTGTTTGTCGGCGGATTCGGTTATCTCGATTTCCACGTAATTTCCACGATTGTCAGCGGCGAAGGGCACGGCCTCGACCTTCACGTCCGCGTTGCCGAACGAATTCATGGTCAGACTGTATTGCTGGGCGGTGGAATTGTTTCTGTCGTAGTCCAAATGAGTTACCTCGCCGTTGGGCATAACCGCAAATTCCTGCAACGCGTCCATCTTGTCCTGACCGGCGGACAGAGCGTCGACGTTGGTCTGATCGGCAAAATTGTAAGGAGCCACGGACCAGTGGACCGACGTGGGATCGTAATTTTGCACCTGAACTGTAGACACGGCGGACATTGTCTCGGTGGCGAGATCGGGCCACTTTTTGGCGACGTCGTTGTTCTGCGCGCGAACGATGGCTCGTCCGGCCACGTAAGAGTGTATCTTCATGTGATTGGACAGGCTGGAGGGTCTTTGAAAATCTGCTCCGCATATCGCGCATTTGTGAGGTTTTTCGGTCAGATGAAACTGCGTCATGTGGGTTTGCAGATTGGCTTTGGATCTGAACAGATTGCCGCATGTGCGACACGCGTGCGGTCTGTCCACCTGGTGGCACAACGTGTGATTGTTCAGATCTTGCTTGCGTTGGAAAACCTCGCCGCACGTAGCGCACGACAATTTTGGCGGGCCGCACGATTCCGCGTGCTTTCGAAGCTCGGATTGCGTCAGAAGAACGGCGCATGTCGGACACGCCGTTTTTCTATCCTCGAAAGTCGGATACATGCCTCCCAACTGACGCAGCGCTTCGACGGCCATGGACTCGTCGTCGCCGGACATATTTTGGCGCGAATCTTCCTCCTTTATGTAAATCGGATAAGATATTTTGTCGTCGCGTTCGTTGGACCTTTCGACCATCATTTTGGATCCCATTTGAGGTTCTGACATTACTCCCATGCATTCCACGGACGGCTCTTCGAGCGCGTCCGCAATAATGTTTTGCTCGCATATCTCTTCGTGCGAGATTATACCGTCCGGCATTGTTTCCACGTCGGTTATGGGAAATTTTGCATATCGCTCGTCATCGTGAGTTTCCATTATGTAATTTTTTTTCGGAACGATTGCGAGACGTATTTATCGGTAATTCATTAACATCTCATGAACGTTCTAACCTATAAATTGGAAAAAACCATCGGCGAAAAGATCGTGGAATTGAGTGTTGGAAGGGTTTGATCGAAAATCTTGACACATTTGTGTTTGTGTTTGTGATTGTTTTGTTCATAGATGCATAACGATTGAACGAACCTCATATCCTTTGATTTTTTTTTCGTCTGTTACGAATTTTTCGATATTGCTTCATTCTTCGTGATATCACGATTTTATCAAGCTTATCCAAAATGAAATTGTCACGAAACAAATAACTGTGTGTTGAGTTGAAGGGTAAACGAATTTTTCGGTTGTGAATCTCAACACAGTTAACCTATGAACTTTTGTGCAAACATCAAATTTTGCAAATTTGTTCACAAAGATTGCTTTTTTTTTTTTTGCTTTCGCGACGAGAAACAAACGATGGAAGAGCGCCAAGAGTTGGAAACTCAAAAATCGTGGGGATTTGCGAAACGCGTCGGTAAAACAGGGAAGTCGGTATATGTATATAGTTCAGCAGATTCTAGGTTATCTGTAGTAGCTTCGACCACAGTCGGACAAACAGATTGATCGAAGAAATCATAACTGTCGATACAAATTCAAATCCTCTTTGATAAAAAAAGCATTGTTAGCAATTTATTTAACAAAATGTACTTGAAAACGAACGTGACATCATAATCACTTGAACATAATACCAAAGCTTATACAATAGATAGAAAAAACGCACGTATCACCTTCTTCAATTAGTAATTATGATACAGTAATTAAAAAATATATATATATATATAATCATATAAAAATGCTTCTGAATATAATATCGATCACAATCTATTGATTGAATAAAGTGGAAGCCCGATCAATCACAGTTCAGTGTGCCGCCTCGTTTTGAACATTATATCATCCGATTCCGCGAACCAGTGCTCGTAAACTTCGAGAGGATCGTTCATCCAAAATTTGTGAAACGACACGGGTTCCTGTGAGGCGAGATAAGCCGTTGCGTAATCCGATGGCCGAGCCTCGAAAAAAAAAGATCGATAAATCATTGATCTCACATTTTTACATTTTCAATTATATATCAATTTACTTTTACCATTATTTTTCATAATATAACGAGCTCTTTGGAGATGAAAATAATGCAAATACGATTTTGTACGTGCAAGGAAAAAGATAATTTAATTATTTTTTTATTTCTTTTTTTTTGCAATGGTAAATAAAATTACGATAAAAGAAAATAATTCAATGTTTTGCCAGTAGTTACCAAGGAATGTTTAGTTACGTTTTAGGCAATGAAATAAGTACTACAAAAAAAAAAATGATAAAAACAAAAATTCAATTGCATTGTGTGATACCTGATGAAATAATTGCGAGTGGGTGGGTTGCACACCGATGAGATGCAAACAGTATCCAAAAAGATACATATCGTCGGGTGCGGTGGACGATGGACATTCGCAAAATTTCGAATCTATGATATCCTTGACCAGAGGCAACGAGAGCGCCAGACCAGCCCCACCGGTCAAATAATCGTATCCGAAGTTTGTTTTGTGTATCACGCGAAATCCGTAACGTTCGCCCAGTGCCAGGGGTTTCGATGGATTGTAACAGGTGAGCAAGCGCGTCAGACGAGCCATGCTGAGGAAGAACATTCGCACGAGTTGTCAAAAAGTTTATATTTTTCAAAAATTGAACATGCTCGAAAAAACCTCGAAAATGATCTACACACCTCATAATCGTGTCGTCGTCGACTATTGCCAGCCAATCCATACTTTTATCGCGCAATATCGAATAAGCCTTTTGCAGAATGGCTCGTGTCTTCGCACAGTGACCTCGATCGGTATTTGGAACTACATGGACGTTCGGCAAATTGTTATCTGAAATGGAATTTTCAAGTCGTCATGTTTGTTCCGCCAATTTGTTTTTTTTAGGGATTACTTTTTTTTCTTACGCAGGCAGCTTTCGGACAATCAAAGCATATTGACAAGATTTTTTTCTTCCGTTGATACTTTAGTTACAATTAATTAACTTAAACTCGATAAAAATTCCGTGTTATTTAGATGCGAAAAGTTAAAATTCCGACGGCTCGATTTACCGTTGAGATAGGTCAAGGGAACTTTGCGAAAATTTTTGAGTATTCATTTGAAACGTGTCTGAGGGGCGTCTTGATCGAAATTCATCCTGGCTCCTGTATGAGGACCACCCTGAAGGATATAGAAAAAATATGAAAAAAAAATAATCAACGGATGACAATCCACCTGTTTCGTTGCTGAATAGACCAAAGTGTGTGGCGTGCTTCAACCACGTTTTCATGATCTTCGAAACTCTGTCCACGTGATTGGTCCTGCACGTTTTCACAGCCACGAAAACTTTGTCTCTGGGCACAGGATCGGTCTGTAAAAAAAAATACGACGGAAATTCGATGATCTCCGGAACAATTTTGTTCATTGCATTCTGATTTGAAAAAAAAAAAAAATAAAATAAACTTACGCAAGGGTGAAAAAACTTTGGATAAGTTGCGCAATCTGTACCGGAGACAACGCAGAATGCAGGAACGTGACGCAATCGCGCTCCTTTGCCTTTGTTGAAAATAAAAGACGCGAGTTCGTAGGAGGCGTCTATGGAAAATTCTTCGTGATCGATGTCGTCGCCATATCTCTGGCTCAAGCTTGATGGAAGTAAAAATTTATAAATCAACAGCGCGATCAATGGTTACATAGATTTGGGATTTAAGATTTACCTTTTTAGGAGCGGACTGGTTACGGCAAAGCCCGAAGCAAAATTTGGATACTTCAATTTTTTTGCGTGGTCCGCGAAATGATGAATTATGGTCGGTTGCTTGTCGTAGAGGGCGTGTCCCACCCACAACTCCTGCAAAAATAGTGCAAAAAACCTTTCAAACACGAGCGTCCGAGTCGCTCTGTGGATTTGTCGATTGAAAAAAAAACAATAACGTACAATTTCCTCGGCCAACGAGGACAAAACTTTGATCAGAGGACCCAATCTGATTCCCGTGTTCTCCAGACAGAAGAAAAACCACTTTGCATCCGGATACACGCGATTGAGATGCGACAATATCGGCAGCACCGTCCACGATCCGTTTATGTTTAACTCATGAGACAAAACGACTTTGGGAGGTTCCTATAAGCGCCATGTAAATTTATTTGCAGTAGACGCGAAGAGGTATCGTTGAATAATGCATGGACTAATGATACCTGGTCGAGGGCAGTAGCCTCGTCCACGATCCTATCTCTCAGCAGACGAGCATGAGCCGCGTGATAACCTTCGGGCTGGCTCAGTATCACGACGACGAGATCGTCGGCATCTAGGAAAGCAAAGAGAATAAAAAAACATTTTTTTTTTCAATTTGATGAAACGTTTTAGTCGATGAATGGAAACATTTACCCAAAGCAGAGATGTGCGGGGTGATAAGAAAGATGCATAACGTCGTGAACAGACAACGATGAAACTTCATTGCCGGTGATTCAACAACCAAGGCTACTTGGTCCTTCTTCCTTGTTTTTCAAATCCTCTTTATGAATTTATAGTTTTTTTTTTTATTTCAACGACAAATAAACATCGTTCAGCCGGAAGAATAAATACGAAATACTTCAGATCGAATTTAAAAAAAAACAAAAAATCATTCAACCACTCTGAAAATATGTTTTCATAATCGTCCCATGGAATTTTATCTCGATTGTTCGTTCGATTCGCATCTGAGGGTTTTTGAAAAACGTTGGACCGTTACTTCCGGTTGAACAAATACAATTCTAGATGATTCTAGCAACCCCGGCATGCACTGCGTGCGTCTGAGCCGTCCTAAGAAGGAACATAACCTCAATGTGGCTTCGTTCGTTTTGGCGGTTGTCCAGTCCAATACGACGAAACAAGGAATCCGCGGAATCGCTTAACCGGAAGTGGAATTGTCAGGTTTTCGGTCTGTCGGAAGTACGAATACGAAATACCTCAGAATAAAGAAAAAAAATCATGCGATTGCTCTGGAAAACACGTTTTCGTCATCGTGCCATGGATTTCATTTCAATTCTTCGTTAAATTTCCATCGAAGTGTTCTTATAAATGCGTTGGAACGTTACTTCCGGTTGAAATAACAATCCTAGCTGATTCTAGCTTTCCCGGCATGCACTGCGTGCGTCCGAACGTTGAACATAACCTCAATGTAGTTCCATTCTAGTTTGGGCGGTTGTCGTGATTTGTCCAATACGACAAAACGAGGAATCCCCGGACTTCTGAAAACACATCAATTTCGTTGCAAATCAAAAGCGTTATTGCAAGTGCGTTAGACCGCTCTTTTTCGGTCGTCACAAATGCAATCCTAGCTGATTCTAGCTATCCCGACATGCACCGCGTGCGTCTGGAGGATAAACGTAACCTCAATGTACACAGTTCCATCGTCGTTTGGGCGGTTTACCAGTCCAATACGATAAAACGAGGAATCCCCAAACGTTCGGATTCGCTTAACCGGAAGTGAGCTCTCGCTTCATGGCTCGTGGCTCGACTTCCGGAGCCCGCGTTCTCGATTTTTCAAACCCAACAAGTCGTCATTGTTCCCGTTATCATGAATAAAAACTTTGCGACATGATATCTACGAAAATTTCAATTTCTTTTCCATCGTCATTGTTTTCTTTTCATGATAAAACCATCGGAGCCCAGACACAACCAACATTGGACAAAACCAACGGTCGCTTCGTACTATTCGAATCCTCAACGGAAGTCGCGTTTCGCCGGAAGATGGCGCCCCGATCGTTCCGGAAGACAGGTTTGCGAAACCCGGCGTCCGTCGAAGAAAAAAAAGTCCCACAAGGTGGCGAGCGGCGCGCGGGGCGGCGAAGGGGAGGGGATAACGCGTATTTTTGGAATAGCGTAGGCTGTGAAACTGACAAAAGCGTGGCGCCATATTGCTTGTGTTTGGTTTGCCGTTCTCGCGCGTGGTCGAGAATAATTATAATCGATTGATAACCATGTCTGATAATCAGGTAAGTTTTACGTTTGTGAAAATCAGTGATGTTACGATTATTAACGAAGGCTTAATTATCGAGTTGATAATGCGATTCGTTGGGTTTCTTTGTCGTTGATATGATTTCGTCTATCGTTGAAACTTTCACGAAACCGCTTATAACCCTCTTCGCGTTGCTCCCCCCCGCAGGAACAAAAACCCGAAGCCGGCCCAGGGGACGCGAATTCCGAGTACATAAAGCTCAAAGTCGTCGGAAATGTAAGTTTTGCATCACAAATGTTTTGAATCGTCTCGTAAATTGCGTGAACGCGAAAAAATCTATGTATAGATATATATGTGTGTGTGTGTGTGTTTGTATGTGTGAGTATGTATATATATATATATACTATGGCGCCCGTACAACCGGCGTATGACGCTTAATTATTTTTTATTTTTTTATTTCTTCGTGTTGGTAATTGCAGGACAGCAACGAAATACACTTTAGGGTTAAGATGACTACTCAAATGGGCAAGCTCAAGAAATCTTACAGCGACCGAGTGGTGAGTCGAGTGACGATACGTTAGGTGATTTCGGTTCGCTTAAGTTTTGGTGGCTGCGTCGACCGAGCGGCGCTAAAACCTAAGCAAACCGACCGGCTGCCAGCCGGAAAAAACCGATAATGGGATTCATTATTTTTTCTTTGCTCTTAATTCGTCGGAACAATTTTGAGATATCTTTAATTCCGATTGCTAGGTTAGTTTCCGACGAAACGATGACGCAAGGAGAATCAATGAGATCAATGTAGATATATGAAAAGTGTGGGATGTAATAACATTGGCAATGTAGAATTGAGATTTTTATAAGCTTTGGACGTCGTGTGTGGATAATTTTTATATTTGGGGACTTATATTTGAAGACGCAGCAGCATTAACCTATCTTTGGCGTCAACAATGTTCAAATTGCTTTTTTTTTTTTTAACTAACAATCGGTTCACATTAGGCGTTGGCGAATTTGTCGAAGAAACACGCGTGCCAACGGATGAAAATGCAATACCAGCATCACCAATCGCAACTTAGTTTTTTCCGAGTCATCGAATGAAAATCCAAACGAATAACGATAAACATTTTCCAAATATCAATCACATACGATATTAAAGTTTTTTTTATGCGCCGCATATCATTATTTGCATTTACAAATTTAAATGATTCAATCAATGTTTCTCACCGTTGAATTATTCGTGCTCCAGGGTGTCCCAATGACCTCCCTCAGGTTTCTCTTTGACGGCAAAAGAATCAACGACGACGAAACACCAAAGCACGTGAGTATAAAAAAAAAAGTCGCTCATAATTTCGAACAAACGTTCGAAAACAATCGCAACAATTGATCATCAACGATCGTCGATTAATTTTACAGCTCGAGATGGAAAACGACGACGTTATCGAGGTATATCAAGAACAAACAGGCGGCAAATTCGAACCCGAAGCCGAAACAAAACAAACAATTCAACAACAAGAAAGCAATTTGTTTTTTCAATATTTTTTATACTGAAAGTGATTATTAATGTATTAGAGAGAACATGCGAAAACGAGGGAAAAAGGAAAAAAAACAATGAACGAAAACCTATAATAACAACAACGCATATATGTATGTTTCGAGAGACTAAATTTCATGTAACTTAAAGAAAATTTGGATGGAAAAAAAAAGAAGAAAAAAAAAATTAGCAATCCGGACCGCGAGTGTCAATGTCTTTAACATTCCTTCACCAACGAATAAGCAGGTCAAACGACTAGCATTAGTCTAGTTTTTGTTTTCGTTTTCGTCATTTCATCTTACGATAATTGTCTCTTGAATTAAAACCACAAAATTATTATAATGAAGATAATAATAATGATAATGATAATAATTATTGAAACAAAGAAAAAACGAGAAGAAGAATAACGAAAAGAATGCTAAACACGTAAACGTATAGAGTTTACCGTGTAAACGAAGAAAAATAAAACATCCTTGTGTGGCGCCATTTTGAAATATTATATCTTCCGATAAACGCATACGACTGATAATGTAACATCATGATAAACAGTTTGATGCGTTCCGGCGCATCATAAAAAAAAAAAAAAAAACTTTTTCGTTCGTTCGTTCGTAATACCGTCGGCCCAATGTAACATAGTTATCAATCTTAAAAATGAAGAAAAAAAAAGAAGAAGAATAAGATAAAGAATAATAATGAAACTTAGTACGGTATGAAAAGTATGTGTACTCTACTCCATTGAGTCCCATGTGGCTAACGTGTAACGGACTTGACAAATAAATTGCTACAATTAACGCACACCCGAACAATCAATTAATTTCCATTATACATAATTTTTTCTTTAATTTAAATTAGACATTTCAACATGCTGACCGAGTAAATACTGGATACTGCACGTTTGGTATAATCTTCTGTTGATTCAAGCACGAAAGAGTCATTTAAAAAAATTAAAAAACAAAGATACCAAAAAAAAACATCCCAATATACTTGTACAATTGCAATTTTATTCGTCCATAAGACACGACTTAAAAACTATTGTTAATTATCCACCAGTTTATTTTTATTTTTTTTTTTTTTTTCGAATTCAATTTTATTAATTTTCTTCATCATAATTTTTCTGCTTACCCGCTTTTTGCGATTTTCAATTGTAAATTCTGTTCGTCAATTAATAATGGCCTGATAATGCGAATAACGATGCTAAGAAAGAAAGAAGATAAGAAAAAAAAAAAGGGTTATTTGATTATCTAATTTATATATACAGGTCGTTACACAAGATTTGCTAACAATGCGCGGCGCTTGGGTTTTTTTTTCTTTTTCTTTTTAAAACATTGATTACATATTTACAGGCAATACCAAACACAGTTGGAGAAGTTTTTGTTGTTGTTATTATTATTATTATTATTTTCTTTCTTCAACAAGAAGCAATAACAAATTTACGATATTTTTTTTTGTTCATCGTTCGAATGAATGGTTCACGCCTCAATAGTTTACCATCGAGTTTAACATTTGTTTCTTACGCCGACGCAGCTAGAAAATCCTTTAGAACTACGTATCCTCCTCTTGCTCCTCCCCCCCCCCCTCCCCCCTCACCCTCACACGTGTCATCCAAATAATCACAGATCTCACGGGGGATTGCTCCGTTTGCTCGAGATCGCGTCTATATTGTTCAACGCAATGTAAAACGATCTGGGCCCAACTTCATAATCTCTCGATAACGTCGATTCGTCCCACGAACGATTTGAAAAAAAAAAAAAAAAAAAAAAACATGAGAAAAAGAAAAATAACGACAAATGTGAGAAGAAAAAAAAACTGCTGAAAGTCTTTTGAATCTTTCCAGTCTTTCATCGAGATAAGCAAACGAATGCAAAAATAAAAAAGGACATAATATAATAATCGTGCGACATTTTTTTTCCCCCTGAAACGTCAATATGACAAAATGAAAAAAATAATAATGATAATAATAATTATGATGATAATAGAAAAATAAATCGAAAACATGTAAAGAATGAAAAAAAGAAGAAGAAAATTTGACATTACAATTTAGAATATTTATGATACGTAAATAATTTTGTAGCCCAGTTAAACATCGACGCGTATTAATACTTTCAAATCATCATCATCGTCTCACGTTATTAATCAATAATTCGATAATTAATTCGTTTACAATCGTAATAAATATATATAATTGTCTATAAACTATTCGGAGCAATCCGTTTAATTTTTTTTTTTTTGTTTTTTTTTTTTTGTTTCTTTGAGTAATCAAAGTTGTTATTCGTCGACGAGGCAATCGGATGACACAGACGGACAAATGAGAATAACATAATTATAATTAATTTGAAAAAAAAAATTGAAAAAAAAAAAAGTTTTATTTTTCACAGTTTTCGTCGTCGTAGTTTTTTTTTCGTGATGTGTGTGTGGAGTCTTGTCGTTGCGTCAACGTTGGTTATTCGTTGAACTCATCAAACTCGTGATAGGTCACAGAGCGTCGCGGTGCCAGACCCAAGTTTTTTTCGTATGATCGAATCTGTGGGCCAACCATTGTTGCTCGAGCAACTGATACCTATCCTGACTCAGATACAGTGGCTTTCCACGTCTGCGACACAATCCAGAACACACGAATTATAAAAATTGGAACAAGATAAAATTTATTTGAATTTAAAAGAAAGAAAAAAAAATAGTTGAGCTAGACAAAAAAAAAGTAATTGGAGAAAAAAAAACATTTTTTTGAGGTTCTCGAACGTACTTGAGATCTTTATCTTCCTCCTCGAAGTCGTCCAAGTACAAAGATCCCCACAAACAGGCCCGCCTGCCACGAATTACGATAATATAAGTGGACGTGACTACGAGATAAATTCCAGTACCGCCTCCGCAATCTATCGAGTGCTGTCGAATAAAAACAAAATAAACACGTTCAACAAGTTTTCACAACGGACAAAAAATTTGATGTATGACAATGAAACTTTCGTCATGTGTGTGTGTGTATTTTCCTTCAACCGTTCGACTGTGCACCGACCCTTTGGGAAAACTTGTTGGAAATTTCAGGTAAAATCGTTTCTCGAAGATTCAAGCAATTGTGGCAAAATAAATGATCGACAGTTCATTGAAAAATCAACTGAAACGTACGATAGAATTTCTAAAAAATGTTTAAGAATTTTTTTCAACGTTTTTCACACACAAACAAAGTACACACTCGATCAGTTTGATCCATACCTCGATTTTGATCGAAAAAGATTTTTTTTTTCTTCCAAGTTTTCGACAATTATTTGGATTTTTGCAAACTACATCATCACATTCTACGGTTATGAAAGTACATCCATGAATTTTTCGAGATCAATTGGACTCGTTCATTCAAAATGGCGACCCATCAAAGTCAGGCAGGGTCATTTTTTTAACCAGTAAAGTTTAATTTTTTTTCTTCGTCTTTTTTTTTCAAGTCTTCGACAATTATTCACATTTTTGCAAACTACATCATCACATTCCACGGTTATGGAAGTACATCCATACATTTTTCCAGATCAATTGGACTCGTACATTCAAAATGGCGACCCATCAAAGTCAGGCAGGATTATTTTGTCCTCGTGAGGTTCAAACTTTTTTTTTTTTTCGGGTATCAGTGGACAGTCGTTTCGATGGATAATTGCGACGGTGCGTTGAAATTTTCGCTCACCTGTACGGCTTCCCCGATGTTCTGTCGTTTGCAACAATTTGTTTTGAGACAAACAATCGTGCCGCAAAGCAAACAAATGCTTATCTCCGGTGGCACCGAATGACATTTGCTACATTGTTTCTCGTGATAATAAGTGAACAATTTTTCGTACTCCCGCGGAAGACTGAGAAGCTTTGGCGCGTGATAAGTCACGTGATGATCGAACACCAAACGTCTCGCGACCATTACGCTCGTGTTCGAAAAAGCGATGAACTGTTCGTACCAAAGACGCGGCACGGTCACGCTCGTCTCGTCGTCTTGCCAATTCAGGGCCACCGCCGCGTTGAAACAGTCCCAATCCATGCCCTCGGTCACCAATTCCAGATAATAAACCAATCTCACGAATTCCGTTTGCGGGGTTCGAACCAGTGGCAACGGTTGAGCGTAAAGATGATAACGCAACAATGCGGCCACCCGCAGAAACGGCAGACACAAATTTTGAATCTGCAATTTAAAAATAATTTTTTTTTTCAAATTAATCAACCTTTTTTTTCAAAAAATATATTTCTTTTTAATTTTTAACAAATTACTTTCTATTTTTATAAAATGTGGACATTTTTTGACGAAATGTTTTACAAGAAATACATTTTTTCAACTGGAAAATAATAATTTTTTTTATTAATTGGAAAAGTTATGTCAAACGGTATACGAACGATATGATTCGATAATTCGATAACTCAATCATTTATGCATTTATTTAAAAGAAGCTTTGGCAAAAGAATTTTTTTTTCATTATTTCGAAAAACGTCATTTCCACAATTTCGTTTGAAAAAAAAACGGAAAAAAAATTGGAAGGAAAAAAAAACACGTAGATCGATACTTTACCGTGGATTCCAAAGTTCGTGAATTAGTTCTGGACGGTGCGTCGTCGTCCCAAAAAAATTGACAACCGCTCAAATACTGATTGACCGTCGTGAGAATCGATCTCGACGAATTTTTGTCGCCATTGGATTTTTCACCGTTCAAATTGCTTCTCTCGGCGGGTGTCATTTTGCTTATCACTTGCACGACAACCTGATAGTACAGCAGGTTGTAAAGAACTTTCACCACGCTCGAAAAATACGCTGGAAAAAAAAAATCAAACGAAATAAATTACATCGATCGTTGAAAAATTCGAAAAAATGTTTTTTTCTCTTTAAATTTGAAAAAAAAAAAAAAATTAATTATTTCAAACGTACTCTGATCGAGATGCAGCGGCAACAAGAGTATAAATTGCAGAAGAAGAGCCGTGGGATCGCGGAGCAAGAGAGGAACTTCGCGTTCGTGTGGAGCAACTGCCAGAGGAGTTGCAGCGTCGTATGGCAAACCCGTGAGCTGTTGCCACGTGTGATGAACCGGCCAATTTGTCAATACCCGAGCGTGCATCGCCAAAACGTGTAGAAGAGCGACTGTGAACAATTGCAAAAACATAACGAAAATTTATAACGAATTATTTTACATTTTTTTTTCATTTTTTTTTTAACTAAAAACTTTTTCCTGCAAATTAATTGTAAAAAAAAAAATTAAACATTTACCTATACAATCACGCTTTGGTGTGAGCGGAACTGCGGTGGACGGTGGCATGCAGAGGGAACCTCCGCGCTGCACGAGTTCGACCTCGAAATTCGTTCGGGCCACCGACGTGACGAAGAGAAACAGGCTCTGGTGACTAGGTGTGCAATTTTTTTGCTTGTACTTCAAGTACGTGCAGCCCGTCATTTCTTCCATGGCTTTGCCCATCGCCACCGACAAATTCGATGAGATCTGCGGTATCACAATCCACGGATCGATCGAGAACACACAAAATAAAAATATATATTTCATTCCAAATTACTTCGAGTCCTGAAACACTTTTTTTTTTTTTTTTTGCAGCTCATTCCTGAAGAGGGAGGACTGACCGTGGCTTTTCAAAAATCATGTTTCTCTTTCCAAAAACATGTATGCGTTATGCTTGAACCTTCGACTTTACTCTAAAATTATTAAATACAATATTGATGAATACATTTTAGCAATGATTGAACGAACTCGTGGAAAAAAATCGTTCCACAAAAAAAAATCATAACTTTGCGAGAAAACGACGAAATTTGATGAGCCAGGGATTAAATTCAAGCTTGAGATTCCACCGTTCGAGAAAAAAATATTGCAGTGTAATTTTTTTTTAAAGAGCCGAAGAGTGAATTTTTTTCGTGGGACAAATCAATCCCCGTGTTATTTGAAAAAATCTCATTGATAATTATTGCCATGGTTGAATTTTGTGATTGACGAACCGGATTTCGTTGTATCTCTCTCAAAAAATTGTTGAGCTCGGTGAGTATGGTGACGGGTGAGGCGTGACGGGATCGCACGACGGCCGCGCATTCGCCGAGCTGCGGGGACAGCGGTAATACCGAATTGGCGAGTTGCCTGCACAGCGGGCAAAGATACTCGCCCCGATCGACCGCCAGACTCTGTTGACGCTGTTGGCTTCTCAACGATTGACGATAAGCCTTCAGACAGTCCAGATGCAAATGGTGACCGCAAGTTTGCACGTGAACACCACCCTCCCAACCGAGATTCACGGATAACAGCCACGAAAACTGTTCGGACAATCGAAACAAATTTTTTGTTGTTATTATTTCAGTTGTCAATCGATTCGATTGAAACGGAAGAAATATATATATGTATATATATATTTTTTTATTTTAATAAAAAAATAGAATTGGACGAACATTAAATTAAATATATTAAATAAATTAGATAAATTAGGAAAAAAAATTCAATATGGAAGTTCAATTCGATAAATTGATAGATAAATATGTTGATGTTGATTACGATGAAGATCATAACGAAATATTTTAAGGAAGAGTCGAAAACGAATAAAATATTGCGTGATAAAAAAAAACAAGTAAAATAAAAATATCGGTTTTAAAAATTAAAAAATGAGAATAAAGATGAGAATATAAATTTTTCAAAGGAATTAATATCTGAAAAATTGAAGAAGAAAAAAAGTTAACGTACCGTATCAAAATGACGATTCATCTCGTCGATACGAAGATCGAATTGAGCGGCACGAGTGTCGGATCTGGTGACGATCGGATCATCGTCGGACGTTGGTAGATGAAGTCTCGCGGACTGCTGCCTCTCGTGACCGACCACGCTAGTCGCTTGCACGAGAACCACGAGTCCCATGGGTTTTTCCTCGGTGCTCGGTGTAGTTTGATTGCATATAACACAGTCGTATTCTTTTTTGCTGGCCAATTGGGTCGGTGTTTCTTCCTGATCCCAATCCATCCCTGACGTTCCAGCTTCATCTGCAATAGGTATACATATATCTTTGCAAATTATTTTTACAAAATAATTTGCAAACGGCGAATGGTCGAAAATATTTTCAACATTTCCCAACTTTCGAGCTTTCCCACGCCCAAATTATCAAAGTTAGATATATGACGTCGCTGACCTTTTTCATAGGAAATTCAATTCTCTGCATTATTGTTTATGTGAACTTTTGATCTATATAGCGTTGTTTGTCCAGCGTTTGGTCGGCAAGGTAAAAATTTATTCATTTTCTTATTGTTTTTACCTTCCCGTCCAAACGCTGGACGAACAATGCTATATAGACCAAAAGTTCACATAAACAATGTTGTAGAGAATTGAATTTCCTATAAAAAAGTCGGGGACGGCGTATATGTGACTCTGATAATTAACCCGTGGGAACGCTCGAAAGTCGGGGAAGTGTTGAAAACGACGACGACTGGTAGTCGTCTGGGTGTCATTTTAAATTTTCGACGATTCGCTGCAATGTCATTTTAGCTTTCAGAGTGTTGACCCTCATGAACTTTGCTCGTTGTAAATTTTGAGACCCCCAAAACGTCGATGTTCGATAATTACCACCGGTTTCCATAGCTTTTTTCATAAATTGTTTCTGTCTGTTCGCAAATTCCGCCATGAGTTTTTGTTGTCGTTCCTTGGCACGTTTGCGTCTTTCCTCTCTCTCACGATGTTCCCGTTCGCGTTGAGCATCCTCGAACTCTTGCATGCGCGGCCAAAGTTTGTTTCTCGTATCGACGATGCTCTGTTTGCACGTTGCATCGAGATTACCGATTTTCGTCAACAATTGACCGATGAAAAAGGGTCCGTCGCCGATGCGGGACTCTTGAATGGTGCTCGACGTGGCTGTGCTAGTGCTGCTTCCGGGTTCGCTGTCCGACACGACCGTTTGTTCCGGATTGTAACTGTCCGGCACACCCGACAATTGCGAATGCAATTTCAACAGCAATGAGATAATGCTCTCGCCCATTCGCGTGCCCGGCAGATAAACCGTTCCCTCGGATTGACGACAGGACACCGATTGATGACAATTCGACGTCGAGGGCACGATCTCCGTGGTCGTGACACCGCTCGCACCTAGACGTGGAAATATCACTTGCAAAAGATCAATCTCGTTGCTTACCGCACCGGTCGAACGCTCGGGCACCGATGGCAACAGAGCCGCTTGTCCACCGATCGAAACTGCACAATCACAAAAACAATTTGGAATTTTGTAAAAGGAATTTTTATGTTAACTCAGACATTCGAAAATCCTGACCCTTCGCCGATTCAGTTCATGATTATTTTTTTTTTCAGCTTCCATTTGACCCCAAAAACGATCTTTGATTATTGTTACAATTTTCGGAGCCCCCATGAGCCTTGGAGAAATTCAAAACTACCCCCGAATAAAAAAACGCGAATTCCGAGATAATTGAAAACTTTGATTTTTTTGGAATTTCAGGAGGTTGAAGAATGAAGTTGGCAAAAATTTCGGCGTGCGATCTGTATTGCAACCTTTTTTTCGTTTTTATTTATTTTTTATTTATTTTTTTTAATTTATTTTTTAATTTTTTTTTATCGGACGGTCAAAATCTAATCCCTGATGATTGGGTCACAGTTTTGACTTTCCGAATTGATATGGAATTCCTCATGTGTGTTTTGTTCAATATTTAATTTCATGCAATTACTGTAGCAATTAAAAAACAAAAAAAAAGCGTTCCAAAACACTTTAATTTTCACCCAATATTAAAAATTCAAACCAATCCAATTTGGTTTTAAAAAGAAAAAAACAAAAATCGTGGGGATTAAAACGGATTGACAAACGATTAATAAAATCGTGAGACGTTGAAATTAGAATTTTGACGATAAAAAAAAAAAAACCAAAAAAACAACAACGAAAAACAAACAAATACACAAGTTCGAACCGTCACGAAGCGATGGGGATTCCGTAGCGAGAGCCATGGACTCCTCGAGCTCGGCTGGAGGCGGCAGAGCTCGTTGTTGATTCGTCAGTCTGTCGACCTCGGCGTCGTCGTTTCCACGATAATTACCGTCGGTAGGAACAACAGCCCATTCGGTTAAAGCTGAGGAAATTCGGGATTGCCAACGAAAATACAATTAAAGAAAAAAAAAAACATCAACGTTCCACGTGTTTTGTCAGCGTGATTGTCCGATTTTTCTTTCGGCTTTTCGGGGACGAAAGGGGCGGATTAATGCAAAAAAGGGTGTTTATTTCCGGGCATTGTGATGTCATATGGGTTACTCACCGTCGTGAGTCGTTGAGGGAAGAGCCGGAAGCGCCGTACCGGTCTCCATGGCCGCTGTCATGTTTCTACGATCGTTGTCGAGATCGTTCAAAAGTTCGACGTCCCAAAAATCGTGGGGTATACCGATCTCCACGTCGAATTCGTCGTTCAACATCAACGAACCCTCGGTTATGTCGCTACCGATGTCCCAATCCGAACCTGAACGATCAACAACGATTAAAATATTTTTCATCTCGTTTTTATTTCGAAAAAATATTTTTATGGATCCAAATGACCCTGACTGAGTTTGGTGGGTTAAGATTGTAAACCCACGACTTTGATTGACCGGAGAAAATCCAGGGATGTACTATTTAATGTCTTAGAATGTGATTATGCAGTTGTATGGATTGAAATATTTAAAAAATATTTTTAAAAAATTCAAATAAATTTTTTTTTTCAGGAAAAAATGAGGTAAATTGATGAGCTTTCGTATGATTGTCGTGAATACGTAGTTCTTACCGTCCGGACTTATTCCATCGGGTGGCGAATCGAACAGGGTCGAACGTGGCACGAAAGTTCGTAAATTCTCCATCAAATTATCGGTCTCGTACCAATTTCCGAATTCGGGTTCCTTCGGACCGCTGCTCGACACGTTGCCACCACCGCCCGTGTACGGACACAAAGGATTTGCCTTGAAAAAAAATTAATCATACATTTTTTCATCTTAATTCAATTTAAAAAAAAAAATTCCAAACTTTATTTATTTATTTATTTTTTTCATCGCTACGGTTTTTTGCGTGAAGTTTTTATAAATAGAGTTTCGTGCTCACGGATTTGGATGGTACATCGGCCGTGACGACGGCCATTTCGAGAAGATAAATCGTGAGTGCCATTATGTGTTCGGAAACATTGTGATCGCCGATGGATTTGTATAATATTGCGAAAACCATAGAGTGAAAGACACGTGATCGCAATACAATACGTGGATCCTCGTAAGCCGATGAAACCGGTGCAGGATGTCGAAACGGTGGCCACAAAGTCGTCGCGTTCTTCAAATTGCCCGATTGCTTGGCGCTGTGTTTGTCAAACGTTCGAATAATCGATCAGTACGAAAATAAAAATTTGAAAAAAAAAAAAACGATTGCGAAACGCGTTAGGATGATAATTAGAGAATACGATAACGATGGATAACACGATACTCACTACTCGGTAAAACGATCCATCGACACTTGATAATCGCGTCGATGAACCGCACGCAACAAAACGTGGAGAGGATCGTAGAGTTTGTCCCAGACTTGGGCTCTGGGTCCGTACATTCCTTGCTGCATCGTTCCACTGGCTTCCAAATTCGGTGCTCTGTACTGCGCGACCTTTTACAATCAATTTTAATAACGATTAATCCAAGCAAATTGCAAATTCCAAGCTTCTTTTTATTTTTATGTATTTTTTCAATTTTTTTTTTTTTTCAGTCTGCGAGAGTCTTAGAAATATTTTACGTGTGAAACCTTTCGTCGGGTCATGGCTGACGTGAATTTACCGAATATTTAAATTCTGTATAATAATAGATGATGAAAATAAATTAAATTTCACATTAATGAGCATTGTTCGTTATGCGATGTTCCGACCGAATCGTGATTCGATGGAAATTTTTTTTACCTCGGCGAGAACGGCCTCGAAGTCACGATTCTGAGTTGTGCCGCAACGTTCCGGCATGAGTTCCATCAATTGACTGTGAGTCTTGTCGCCCATGCAAAGAAGCGTCACCATTTCCAGATAAGACATTTCGGAATCTGACAATCCTGAAAAAATCAATTGTGTCGTTACGCCGGGAGGTTATGACGAATTTTCATGATAAAGCTTGAGGTGAGGGAATGGAACGCGATACTCACCCAAATTTGTTCTTACATTGACGAGAGTCGCCAAAAATATCAAACAACTTTCGAGCATCGATATGTCGTGCTCGCCTATCAACATGATATTCTGTCGAGAGCGTCCGATGCGCAAACTCAACCATTCTTTCGCGTGGAATCTGAGAAACAAAAAATTAAGGTTCGTCAGATAAATTGGGAAATGCGCAGAGTAGGGTTAGGTCGAACAGTGTCGTGGTAGTTGGATTACTTGTCGATGATGGTTCTCAAAAACACGTTTGGCTGGAGTTTGGTTGCACAAATTTGCAAGAGATAGAGATCCGCGTCCACCATGGAGTTGCAAAAGTTGCACTGTATGTAAGTCATCGCTTGGCCCTTTATTTGTAGTCCGTTGCGAACCCACAGACCGTTGAGAATCTCGTAGAAGGCAACCTGAAACGCACGAAATTCATAATCCATGAAGGACGAGTATGACGATGCGACTCGGTCACATGGCCGATCATCGAATCCGAACGAAAACTCTGTAAACCAATTTTTGTAACGCCAACGAACATTTCTGGATGGAACGAATGTCTCAAATCAATCTCAATGACGAAACAATGAATATGAGACTTCTGTTGCATTCACAAGCATTCAGAACCATGAGTAGAAAAAAATGCATCTAAAACGTTCAATTTCAATTATTTATGTTCAGCATAATTTTTAAATCCTTCACAGAAACTCTGAAATTTCTTAATTCGTCTTAATCATAACGGCGAGGAAAAATAAAGGATTCAAATTTTCGCGCGCTACGATTCGAGCTTGGCTAGACCAATCAGGAACGACTATCACATTTTATGAATTCTCGAGGTACACATATACAGTATATGTGTCATTTGTAACGGTAAAATTTGAAAACAGCGGTACGAACGGGTAACACAAGATAACCCAATAAGGTTGCGACTTAACGACCAATCATGGAGTAGCGGCTCGCCATTGGCCGTGCTCGGTGACTGCACGAGCGTACCGTGCCGACGATTGGCCAATCCCGACGTCGCGGCGTAAAGGACGTTCGATAACCGATGAAAATACGAACGAGTGCGAGAGAGCAAGCATCATCATGAAAGAAAAAAAAACAACAACGTGAGCGAGCGAGATGCCAATGCTCCTCGAAGTGAGAACCCAAACTAGAACGCCACGAGTTCGGAGAGTTAGCTGACACGAGACAAAGACATCCCATGACAGTCACGAAACGATAGCGAGAGAGAGAGAGAGAGATAAAGATTGGATACGAGAAGATAAACAGAGAGCGTCGAAAAGAAAAAAAAAAAAGAAAGAAGACAAAACAAAGGGAGACGAAGCGATGGTGAACGAGCGGCAGAAAAGTGAATTTATTCATTTGTCCAGTCTCGTCACTGTCCACCGTTGTCCGTTGGCATCGGGTGGCTTGTCATAGTCGAGTTCCCAACTGATCTCTCCCCCCCCCCCCCCCCCCACTCCCTTTTGCCACGGTTGAGAATAGTTTTGGTGCTGGGTTGCATGGTAACCAACGAACCGGAGAAAACGCTGAAACGGCACGGAAAATCGAGTAGCAGCTGAAACGAGGTAAGTGCAGAATCCATTTCTCTTGTTCTTCATCCCCCCCTCTCGCCCCTCCCCAACGATCGACGCGAGTAACCGCCGCCCTTTCTGAGGTCATCGGAGGGGGGGGGAGTGAAAAAAAAATAAAACAAACGAACGCGTGAAACAATTGCTAACAAAGAACATGTGACAGGATATCTTCCTCATCGGCGAGCGGACTCGACGACATCGTCCTTCTCGAATAAAATAATAACGATAAAAAAAGAAACAAAAATGTCTCGACTGACGATAAGCCTGGTGGCAATGTTGCTGGTAACTAACAATGGAGTTTACACGATATCGTTGAATCTGGGTGACATAACGGAAATGTTGAATTTCGCGCGTGAAATAACAACCGGTATTCTCAAAGCCGTTGAATTGTCAAAACCGAAAAATCCGGAAGATCAGGAATACGATTTTCCATTTATCCAAAGAATGGAACGAAGATTGTTGAATCACATAAACGTTGTGACGAAAAAAATTGACAATCTCGAGGATAATTTAGATCGCAATGCGGGGGAGACAATAGCAACGTTGATACGCGATTTGCCATTGATAAATCGTTTGGATCGTAGTTTGCACGAATTGTCACGTGACATTGGAAAGATCGACGGATTGTTCAGGGATTATCGGGATTACCGACGTGATTTCAACGACGCTCAATGGGGAACCCAAGACGACGACGCACATTTCGAAACTTTTACGTTGAAGAATTTTGCGGAAACTTGCGTGAGCAATGGGGCCGATGGAATTCCAAATTTGCTTCGGGATATCAATCGTCTCGTCGTTCCGTCGAATTTGAGCAAATTCGACAATGGCATACTCATTCTGCTTGCCCAGAATTTGAAGGTTAGTGGGTAATCTCGTTTGATCATGTTTTACCGCGAATTCGTGGTTTTTCTTCTTCTTTTTGATTTGTTTTCGAGGTAACAGATGGCGCTGCCAACGGTTGACGAAATTTTCTGCGAATTCGAACAAACGTTTTGTGGATTGTATTTAGGTTCACTAGGTTCATCGGGGGTTGTGTTTTTTTTTTGTTATTTCCAATCGAAAAGAGACCTTTGGTTGTAGATGGCGCCACAAACGCGTGCAAGAGGGATTATATAGATCGCGATGGAAGATTTGCGAATGTTGTTCAGGTTCATTGGACTCTTTTTTTTTTTTTTTATCATCGAGTGTAATAAATACACAACCACGAATCTGTACTATCGGAGAAAAACGTTTTCAACTAATTCTGGTCAGAAAAATATGAAGATGATGAAATCATCGAATTAACCTTCAACACTATTAACAATACTGAGTTTCTCCCTCACTAATGACACTACTTTTCGGACTTTCATCGATTCAACGGTTTATCGAAAAAAGCGTTCTTCATAATTACAAAATCGAGACTAATCGACAAAATAATCGACGACTGAAAATCTTTCTGAACTTAAAAAAATGTCGTATCTTGATAATCCGTTTCATCGAGAGTTAACGATCCGGCCGGATGATCGGTAGATCCGACTTCCACGAAATCGTAATGGGCATAGGGCGTAACGAGCTGGATAGTGCAAAATTGCGATAGACCTGTTGCAATTGTGATGGACTGGCAACACGGATGTGCGTGTGTGTGTGTCTGTCCAAAAGCCCCTTTTTTCGCACTCTCAGCTTACGTGCGAGCGACTTGCGCCTGTGTATTATGTGCTTCGTTGTGGAGGGGCGCCATTTGTATTACGAGCCACGGGCGCCATTTTGTTTTACGAGCGGATACGTAGGTAAATTGAACGGGGATTCCCCTCGCGTTTCATTGGGACCTCTGCGAACCGAGCTCAGGCCAAACCATCTTTGTCCCACGTTTGCGAAGAGCAAGAGATAAAATTGAGGTAGAGAGAGAGCGAGATAGATAGATTGTTAACCCTAGATTGGTCCCCATAAGAAAGAATCGCTGGCGCGCATCTTTTCTTTCTTTTACTCGCAAACTATTGGCAAAAAAATTCGTAAAAAATTACAGTTTGTCCTTCAAAGCTTTAAGAAATCTAATTAATCGTTCGTTCAATCAAATTATTCGTTTATAATGTAGACATAAAAATAATTGAATAGAAGAAACGCCGAATCGTGGCACTTCCCTCATCACAGGTGACCAGATGAGTCAGTGGTTTCTCCGTGGCGACGTTGCCACACTCGCCGCGCCGAAGACACACGCCAGATGCACAAATCGAGCGATGTGGCAACGTCGCCGCCCGGAAAGCATTGCGTCACTTTCCCTCACAGGTGGACCAAAGTCGTTGGGTCGTATACGGCGGGTTATGACCGATCTAGGGTTAAAAGTCTGCTTTTCAAGCTAATGTACAACATTTATGAGTGCGAGAGATTTGATTCAAGATTCAAGAATGACTCAAGATTCTGCTTTTCCGTCGTATTTCCCATCGGCGGTCCCTCAAGCGTCCCAAAACGGTCCCACAGCCACACAACGAGAGTCGCCCCTCGAAGAAAAGCAAATCCAGTCGCCAAAGAATCTTCATCTCTCGTTCCAACAATTCAATCAATCCCCATAGAAAAATCAAAAAGAGCACCGCAATTCTACATGAATTCCCAAGGTGTTCCCAACAACAAACCAGCCTCGAGCATTTCAATTTTTTTCTCATTCACAATGAAAATTCATTTTATCGCACGTCGAGGTAAAAAAACAAAATCAGCGAGAGTGTCCCGTATCATCGAGTATTTCGCACGTTTCACTTCTTCGTCAGCACAAAGTACCTCGTACTCGTGTGTGTGTGGAAATGATACGAAAGAGCAAATTGGTGTGACCCTCGATACGTGAGCGGGGGGGAGGGGGGAGGAAAAAAGAAGAGTAGGGGGGGGGGCTCTCCGAACGACTATATGCGCGTCATCGCAACCGGACAACCGTGGTGTCCGTGAAATGCGCATGACCGAGACAGAACCGATCGTCCCGCCCCCTCCCCCCTCCCCTCCCCTGCCTCGCCCCCGCCACCGAAGACTACGGAGAGAAGGGAAACGGTAAACCGAACCCAACACACGCGCAACTCCCGGAACGTCAGCTGAAGAGAAACGAATAAACGAATGCACACACACACACACACACATAAAGACAAACACACTTGCGCGAGGACTGTCCTCTCCTCTCGTAGGTAGCAGCAGCAGGCACAAACTAGTTTGTAAGCGTCGCGAAACGGACATCGGTCGAACGTCCACAAACGTGAACGGACTTTTCCCATCATCTCACGTGGTCCTCTTCCAAAATCCAAATCCTTTTGTTTCCTTGGCGAAAAATCGTCATCGAACGGTTTTCATTGTCGTTGACGAACGATCGAGAAATTCGTTTCTCCCCCCCCCCCCCCCCCTCACCTCGGTGAGACGGTGAGGAAACAAATTGCTCACAAAGAGCAAACGTCGTACGGCGATGTTCGAACGTTTGCGATGACGCTGATCGAGCGTTCGAGCGTCAGTCTATAGTGGACCGTGTCGCGTGTTGGGTCAGAAAATTTGTCAAGGTTGTTCGGTTTGATTGTTGTCCGTTGTTATGTTCCGTGAAATCTTCGAATTATCGAATTAATCGTGGAAACAAAGACTCTGGGTGAAAACGATTGACGATTGTGGAATTGTTTGAAGAAGAGGGAAAGATCTTGGAGAGGATTATCAAGGTCGATCGAATTTCCGGTGATCATCTTGATGCCTCGACCGCGACAGTGATTGGCCAGTTCATTTGGTATTCAGCCAGAACAGTTGGAGGTTCCCTCCGAGAGGATAATCCGATTCAAACATGGCCAGATTGTCGCTGATCCTTATTTTCGTCCTGGGCGCAATGGCCGCTCGGCAGTCCGATCGCTCGACCGTCGACGAACTCAGAAAAGAACTTCACGGGCTTCGCAAACTGTTTCGCAATACCGGCCGAGGCGTCATACAGCCTGGCGAGGGTACCTACATGAGACTAATAACGTCTTATCGTGATTTCGGGGATTCGATCGACCGCACGTGGACGCACGAGAATCGTTATCGATTGGATTCGCTCGATTCTTCGTGGCTTTGGGCGCTCGTGAAGAAACAGATGAACGCGGTTGACAAGTTGTACGGAATATTCGGACGGAAATTGAGGGACACGGTGGAACGCAAAATTCCGTTCGTGGCCGAAGAATGGTCGGATTTGGCGGATATTGTTCTTCAGGATCAATATTGTCCCGATGAATATTGCGTTAATGTTTCCGGGGCTCTCAATTCCATCGCCAAAATGATTGTTCAGGATAATTTTTTTATAACGGTTTATAAGGTAATTCAAAATGGCGGATGGAGAATCTGGTTTTTTGTTGGTTTTTTTTTGTTTTTCGACTCGCAACGCAGATCGAAGTTTGTTTTGCGAACGATTGGTTCTTCTTCTTCTTTTCCTTCTTCTTCTTCTTCTTCTTCTTGTTTTTTTTTCTAATTGTATTATCGATCTTCGGTGGAAAATGTTTTTCGTTGTTGCATAATCTCTCCGATGTTGAGTCTGATGAACGATAAGTGTCCTCGGATGCGTCCAAGGACGTTCAACGTTCGAAGGTCAAACACTAATCGTGTGACCATACACGATTTATGATTTATGTTGGTAAAAAAAAAAAATTGTCACGTTGTGCAGGAAGCAGCGAAGCAGATATGCGACGAACAACAATCGCCCCAACAATTGCTATACAATTTGTACAAAACCATCGCTCTCACGGAAATGAAGGGTTGGTCGATGATGCAATTTTCTTACACGCTACTGAAATTGTATAACAACGGTGAGTTATTCGTTGTTATTATTTTCCAACGAAACGTTGATTTGAAAAAAAAAAAAAAATTGAGAAGTAAAAATAAAAAATGTTGGCGTGTCCAGGAACATTCAAAGAGGAAATGAAAAAAACGGAGAAGGAATACGACCGAAGAATTTCGCAAACTCTGAGAGCCGTTAAAACGGCAATGTCATTTGCCCCGAAAGAATTGTGGAAATGCGATCCGAGCGTTCACAAAGAAGGTAAAAAACAATGTTCGTTCCAAAGACAATAACGACGGGAAAAAAAAAAAAAGTTTCAAGATGAATAATAAATTGTTTTTTTTCAATCCACGAAAGATTCCACATACGTGGAATTGAAGCAACTAATTCAGGGCTACATCGTGAACGAGGTGGATTTGAATGCGAAATCTTCGTGCAAAGAAAATTGTGGTTTTTACAGTTTGTCAACGGTAACGGGTTGTTACGAGAATCAATATTGTTCCAAGCAACGTCAATGCATGGGCAAAGTGCTCAAGTGTCAGTACGTTGATGCGGACATGTGGATATGTCCTTCGGTAAGATTATTTTTGTCGAGTATATAAAAGAAAGAAAAATAAACAAATTTTTTTTTTTTTTTTAATTGTTATTCGTCGCACGATTTTTCGTGGTGGGGTCAAATGGGGGTGGCGGGGGGGGGGATGATTTACGATTGAATAACACGACGGATTACTCGATAACACAGCCGAAGAACAGTCCACGAAGATACGAGTACATAGAGTACGAAAATGGACGTGTGTTCGGTAAAAAAAAATCTTGCTCGAGGGGAACGACCAAAGTGGATAGCTGGTGGCGTTGGTTGTTCTGGCACTGCAGCTACTGCATGTGTTACTGCGACGACAACAACAACAACAGCGATCGTTACTTCAGTCTTCGCGAAGCCGTGTCCGATGTTGAGAACAACAGGTCAGCGAAAAAAAAAAAGTTTATTGACCCGTTGGGGTCACTGGGGGGGGTACGTCCGGACCCCAGGCCGACTTCGTGGTATTTGTGTGATGAGAATGCAATTTTTGTCAAAATTGTTATTGGCCATTCGAACGTACTGCTTTCATTTTTCGACATCGCACCAAAAGTCTCGAGTTCAAACTTCTAAAATAAATATCACTTTTTCTTTTTAATTCCATAAAAAATAGATTTTTTTTTCGATGAAGTACAATATCTCGAGAGTTGAACGGCGTTGGATTTTTCACCATATGACGAAAATTGAATTTTTCACGAATTTTTTTGTAAAAAAAAGGTCAGATTTCGTGAATTTTTTTTTTCTTATCGTGTTTTGGGTACTTTGAAAATTTTGAATAGAAGACAACGAGTATCAGATTATTTGAAGAACATGTCGGATTGAAGTTTGGCGCAAGATTCAAGTCGATAAATTGAAAAGAACGCAGATGGGTTCGGTTTTTGGGAGTGGGATTCGGTGGACCCCACGTGACCGATATGTTATTATTCGGAGGTGTGACCTCAACGGGTTACAATGAATCCGATTGTGATCATCCTATCAATTATCGAGCAAGAAATGTATATAAAAAAAATTTGGCCTTTTTTTTTTTTTTTTTTTGCAGAGTCGTGACGGGTATGAGGCTGATAAAGTTGAACCGAGTGATTCATCTGCAAATTCAGGAAGGCGAGCTCAAGGGCGAAGGCGAAATAGACGAATCAACGGTCCAATGGAGAAAGGTTGATAATTTTACTGTGACGGATCGTAATGTCGAAAACGGACGTGATTATCACACCCTGTCTTGGGAACGTCGTGCCATTGATTTGGACGATCTTGTCGCACCCGATGAACAGGTTCTCACGGGTACGTAAATTTACAACGAACCACAAACGTACCTCATTCCCAAATTGTATATTTTTTTTTTCATTTAAAAAAAAAATGAAATTATGTAACGTTGGAAAATTATTTATTCAGGAGTGAGATTCAGAATGGTGGGGGCCCATTTGAATTTCGAGATTCGAACGACGCCTTTCAATTACACGGATGGAAAATTAACGAGACCGATGGAAAAAAGCACGTGGACGAGCAACGACATGACCGACGTTAGACATTCGACCAGTCCAGAACCGGCCAGGTGAGAAAGACACAAGACGACGTCGAGACGATTCAAATAAAAAAAATGAGCATTCATCAAAAATGGAAAGTCGTATTCGAAATACTTTTATGACAAAATGATGATATAATTTCGTAATAATTTATTCTATTATTATTATATTACTTTCATTACTATTCATGATGTTGGATGATAATAATTTTCTGACAAAATAGCAATGGAATAATAACAATCTAGTACTCAATAACACTTGGAGAATATTAGAATTCATTGAAAAAAATAATTATTCGTGCGAATCATTGATAATTATTACCGAAAATTGACAATGTTCATTGTTACATGATAATTGAGAATAATTTGTTGGAAAATCGTGTTTTCAAATCACGATTTATATTTTATGAAATAATTATAAAAAAAAATTGTTACGTTATAATGGATCAGATTATTATTCGTTTGAAACAAGTGTTTCAAATACGATTTTTCATTTTATAAAATTTTCACATCACCGATGACAAAATATGGAACTGAGAATGAAAAAAAAAAAATATCCTAACTTTTTTATTTTTTATTTTTTTTGCTGCGAATGTCTTCAGAACCGAATTTCATCTGAACAAACCGGATGTGCCAACGCGCGGTCGCAGTCCGTCGCAGCCGGATTCCCGAACCAATCAGTATTTGAATTTTGGACCGACGGATCTCGAGAAAGACGCTGCACAAACGACGATACCGTTTTTGGACATTCAACCGGTCGTGACCAATCCACCGTTTCCATTGTCCGGGGCCGGGGTTTATCACAAAGGTCGCGATGGATCGGGAGGTTTCGTCGGGCTTAGAATAATAACTTACGACTTTACGAAACATTTGCGAGCCGATGCTGCGCCTCAAGAACCGATTCTCACGGTTGAAGAGTTGCCGACCGTCAACGAAATATCATCGTTCTGAGGATTCGGTTTCAATTCAACCGATTGTTTTTTTTTTTTTTCGATATAACTCACGAGACACATGAGGGGGGGTGCAAACTCGACGGTACGACGAATTTAAAGAGCTGTCGAAATATCATCAAAAATGACGATAGCGCGTTGTAAGAGTTATATATACGTAAATATAACGAAAAACAATCTCAGCAACTTACTTCCTATCGTATATAATGATTTTCAAAGTTTAGTTTGAACGCGTTGTGTACATAAAGCGAATAGATGTGTTACCGATCTTTTTTTCTTTTTCAAAATAATTTTTTTCATGTATCACACGTGGAGAAAGAGAAAAACGATTATTCGCGAGATTGTGGAACTTTGAATTTCATTGTTGTGAAATTATTTTGTAACGGTTAGTCGTTGGGACGGATTATTATTATTATTGTGTTTTTTTTCTTCTTTTTTTTAAGCTTGATTTTTCTACTTGCCCGACAAACTTTGTAATCTGTGATTAGTGCAGATTGATAATACGTTGACGAATGTATGAATAATAAAAAAAATGTTCATGTTACGTGTTGAATTCTTTTATACGTTTTTTAAAAATTACACCTTTGTTATTTTCGTTGTATTTTTTTCAGCAAAGTTATGATTTATTTTTGTTTCATTAATTTCAAAGAATTTTATTTTGTCAACGAGTTTGTTTAATTATCGCTAAAGTTTATTCACGAATATTATAATTCGTTATTTTTATCACAAAGCAGAAGATTCAAGGATGATGCATGAATTTTTATAGATTTTCGAAACGATATTTACTATTTTTGTGATGAAAATTTAGCAAAGCCAGGATCGATCCGATTTCCCTTTTTGGGATTGAGGAGCGATGAAAAAAAAAGGGTTTTCAGAGAGAAGAAACCTTTGAGAGAGGGTGAATTTTTCAATCGCGTGTAAATAACGTTGAGGAAAAAAAATGTGTAAAAACTCACTTGAACACGAAGTGGATGCATCATCAAAAGGTGAAGCATGTCGGTCGGTGGTAAAAGCTCCTCCAGGGTCACTCCTTGTTGTCTCACGGCTTGACACATGAACACGGCGAAGCATCGATGTAGCGGTATGTGAAAGGACACGTGAAGAACGTCGCACTGCACGGAAATCACGAAAAAATAAATTATTAAAAATGTTACACGATGATAAAAAATTTGAAAAATGAATAAATAAATTGAAATGAGGATAATAATTTGAAAAAAATTGTATTGTACGTACAACATCGGGACTCGTGAAATCAATGGCGTCGAGCCAATCCTGAAGAGCGGTCAGACAACAGCTGAGTGCCCGACGACTTATCGCCGCGCTTTCCGGACCCCGAAGATGCGACACCAGAGCCCACATCGGATAAGCACTGGCTTCCAATTCGGCACTGAAAGCCGCGTAGTAAGTCGTTGGCTCGAACTCCACGTGGGCTCCCATTTCACGCTGATTCACGTTCATACCTTTTGAAAAAAATGAAAAAATAAATAATATTTTTTTTTTTTTCATTAAAAAAAACATGTTCAAAACACAAAAAAATTAAGACCACATCTTGCTATCGTCTCTCAAGATTTGTAGGAGAATAATAAGAGTTAAAAATATATATATTAACTCAGTTTCATTGGAACAAACTAGAAAAATTTTCCTCCAAAAAATTCCGATGCGAATAACTCGCGATTGGGACTTTTGATTCGGACGATTCTTTTTTTCCATTCTACAGCATATCGTTTGCTCTGAATTATAGTGGAGTTCATTTTTTTTCTGTATTTCTTATTTCGAAAAAAAAAAAAATAAATAAATAAATGAAAACGTGCATCGAAATCCTTAAAAAATCGGGAAAAAAACACAAGCTCAACATATTTTGTTGGGATTGACGATTTTCCAGAGAGAAGCGTCGTGGTCAACGTATTAAAAAAAAAACTATATATTTAAGAAAAATGATTTACCTTGAAACATGGAAAGAAATTCGAACCACATCTCGAGGAGCGTATCGTCGCTGAGAAATCTAACGGCCACGGGTTGATGTGAAAAAACATTGTTGAGATCGGACACGAGGGGCCAGTAGCAATGTTCCTTCATCACTTGACGACCGCAATCGACGACTTGATGAAAATTCTTGTCCGGATCTGCGTTGAAAAAAAAAAATATAAATAATCGCAAATTTCTCAATCGTTTCAAGTCCTTCCTTTTTTTTTTTCTTTTTCGTAGTGAAATTAAATATACTCACTGTGCAACGTGTTCGGTATGAGTATCTTGCACATCATGTATTTGAGACTGATGACCATAACGTGAAGCAGTTTGAGTTGATCGACCATGCGTACGGCCAAACGTTCGTTGCTGAAAAGTTGAACGCTCACGTGAACCACACGATTGCTCAGAGTGTCCGGATCGGTCGATCTCTCGAGCATTCGAGCGATTCTGCTGTAGTGAAGCACGAATGCGCGTGTGAGGGCCTCCTTGTAATCCGGATCGGGCATCATGTTGAGCAACAAACACACGAGCTTCTGGGGAAACTCGTAGGCCACCGTCCAAAACATCAATTCTTCCAAAAACGTATTGTGCTCCAAATGCGTTTGCAACGATGGACAATCTTTACGGAGAATCACAAAAAAAATATATATATATATGTGATACAATTAAATTGTAATAATTATTTGAGGCGATGAAAATTTAAATTTTCAAGGTTTTTACGCTACCTCTGTATTCATCTGGAGGTTCGGGATTGGGCAGAGATTTAATGGCTTCTTGATAAATCTTGTAACTCTCCTGGCAGTAACTCTGATACTCCGATTGTCCGGATGTGCTCGCCTGATCCATCAGACCCCGATATCTTTGCGGATTCGTGAGCGCGAGCGTCATAACGTGTCGCATCGGAGCTCCCATGTGATTCAGATCGAGCAACATCGTGAGATAAGGATCTGCGTTCTGTATTGCCGACAGATAATCACCGGCTCGCATTTTGCTGCGGAAATAAGAACAACGATGTTTTTTTTTTTTTTTGGAAATTAAAATTTTGCGAAAAAAGTAATTTTTTTCTATGCGAATTTTTTTTTTTATGGGAATTTATTCTTTCATGATAAAGATGCGAAATAACAAAGTCGTGTCGAAGACGCGAGACTTATGGACCGTATGTACAATCGAATTGAATTAAATGTGAAGACTCACCAATTTTCGCGCAAATGTTGAATAAGTCTGAGTATTATTCTGGGCATCATGGCTTCGGAGGCGCACATGAGATCGGCGGGTGCGGGAGACTTGTCGACCGCGACTTTTGGTCCGTGTCTGTCGCAGAATCTGTAATCAAACTCATCGTTTTCATCAAATCCCTTTTTTAACATTTTTTTTTTGTTTTTTTTCTTAATTTAGAAAAATTTTTGAATTACATATTTTTTTTCATCTAACAAGCACACATGAGATTGATATGTTTGATTCACGTGACTATCTCTGAGGTCATTCTGATATTCCGGGTTTTTTTTTTTTTTTTTTTTGGTCCGTAATACAATCCACCCACCCAAACGTAAATTTTAATATTTATGTGGACCCGAGCTCCGGCTATCATTGCCAAAATAAGCATGAGGCATAGCTTGGGCATAGCTCGGCACGTCGGCGTGGCTCTTCGAGTTCATCGACTCCGATATATTCAATCCGACTTATTGGTAGTCGATCACTTTGCGAATCGTAAGATTTTTTTCTAGGTCCCTTATCGTTGATCTGTCGTACAGTATTCCACGGTTTTGTTTCCGAGGTGTATTTGTGTATCTTATCAAAAGGTTTTTGCTCCGACGAAGTTGGGTCGTTTGAAATAAATTTTTTAGGCTAAATTGCCAGGAGTGCGATTGAAGGTATGAAAAATGAAGCGTACGAGGTCGGGGAGTCGATATGTTGAAAGTAAACAGGGCCGAACATTGACGATCGATGCGATTGGGACATTGCGAGTATGGTGAGACGGGGAACGTGGAATATCTTACCCAGTCTCGAGCATGACGGACGAATCGCCGCAGTCGCAAGCTCCCCCTGCCTGACTCAGAAACATGTTGAAATCGTGATGATGATGATTGCCTTTCTTGAAGCACTCTGTGCACAGAGCCATGCAAGGCGATATTCCGCAGGTGCGACACCTGTAAGCCACGAACTTGGGAGTCCATACCAGGCCGCAGGTTGTCGCGTTGTCGTACAGTCGAACTGAAAAAACGAAAAAAAAAAAAAAATGCTAAACCTCTGAAAATTTGGCAAAAACAAACGTCGACCGTCGACGAGCCAATTGTGTTCCATAGATATACAAGCGAAGATGGCCATTCGATCTATGAATAAAATCAGATGACGCAACAATGCGCAACGATCCGACGTTCAGTGCTCTCACCCGTGTTGGAAAATTCGTCGGGAGTTCTGCCGCCGGCCATGAGCCACTTGCACCAGTCAATGGCGTCCCAATCGTCGATGGGTTTGCCGGGCGACAGAATAATGTCCAGCAATTCGTCCAGGTGTTTGGGACAATCGCCGGTCGCGCTCTTGTTGCTGCACTCGGCGTGAATGTAAGCCGACGCTCTCTGCTTGCCCTTGTTCATCAGAACTTGGGCGGAACGCGTGAAAGTCGATGCCATCGCTGTACGAGCGATATAACCGAAAAAACTATTTCGTCGATACCGCTATTAGCGTCTGAGAAAAAAAATTTAAAAAAAAAAAAAAACGAAACAACAATAACAACAAAAACTGCTACGAAGATAATCTTCGTGCGGTGCGTCGAGACCTAGTGGTCGACGGTCCAATGGGAAGTGATCGACGTGCGAAAGCGTCGTTTTGCCAAATTTTCGATGATTTTAGGTCCGGGCGAATGATATATCGTTAGTCGACGTGTCCCGGGGACGATGAGTTTTAAGGAACGAAGCTCCATGTCAGTTAACGTCGATCTTAGATCCTCGACGAATTGTCGAACTTCGGGACGGTAGCATAGCGTCGAGAAGAAAAAAAAAAACGAAAAAAAAAACAGGTTATGATGATGAAACGACGAACGTTATTTGATTTTTATCGTCGATTTGGATCACGGAGTTTTCGTGCATCCACTTCCCGGATCGTCGTCCTGACGGTCGAGGACGTCCAACCACGGCGAATGACTGTGTACGATGATAGAGAGCCCCACGTCAACGTTCCGTCAACGCTCCGGATGAACTTGAGAATTCGACCGAACTCGCTCCGAGCCAATGCGAACTCTTCCAAGTTCACGTGAATTTTAACAAATCGTCGGTCCGATGATTAATCGATCACAAACGAAACGGTTTTTGTTCGATCGCGAAAAACTACGTTTTTCCATCGAAGTTACAATTTTTTTTTTTTTTTCTTTTTTCGTGAACGGTGGTGGAGTTTACTTGAGAAACCACCACTAAAACTATCTGTCCTTCCCAGATCGCGATACTCCTGCCATTGAGTTCATCCTTCACGTGGCAAAGTCGCGAACTTTTTTAATTCGACGTATGAATGTTTTGTCGTTGGATGAGATTGGCTGTACCGACTGAGCGGGCTGCGAGTGGGAGAGTGAGACGGCGCGTGGGGCGGAGCCGTGGAGGAAGAGAGAGAGAGCGAGAGTACGAGGGCGATAGAAACGTTGGTTAGGTTTTTTTTTTAACTAATGGACGATATCGACTGAGTAGCCGTTGGGACAAGGGAGATGGAGGCTGTGACGATCGTGGTAGAGCGAGAGAAATGGATGGAAACGAGTGGCAAGATTTGAGGTCATGTAACACTGCTCGGTCGGTAAGAAAAAAAGAACTGTAAACCATTGTGCTCAGCTGCATTTGATTTATCGGGTGAAAAATGAAAACGATTGAATGTGGAATGAGATTCTGCTGCTGTCAAACGTTCTGCACTTTTATTGTGGATAACGAACTCGGGTGAAACGATCCGTTACAGTTTATGTTACCGATCGAGCGATACACATTGACATAACGACCGAGTACGGTTCATGATCTCCTCGACGACGTTCTTTCCATCGCGGAAATGTTTAATTTCATCCAAATAACTATAATTAAACTACAATTCGACGAATGTAGACTCAAGTAGCTCATCGATTATTTCTTCAATTCGATCGTCGATTTATTTTCGTATAAATAACGACAAAGCGAAACGAAATTAACGATCGACAGCTGTTCGAGATGTCGCGACGATCTTTCGAACGAAAAATTTCTCAGGGCTTCCCCGGAGTCTGCGCCACTGGAACTTCCTGCGAGCGGAATTCCTTTCTTTTTCCTCGGATAACCTAGCGTGTCTGTCGGTGTGATAAACAATCACAAATCGCAGGTAATCAACGTTTTAATAGTGCATCGGTTGTGAATCCAACGACAATGTTGTTAACGATGAAACGCTCGAGATTGTGACAATCGTATTTCGCGTTATTATTAACATTAACATTGTGAAAATTGTCGATGAAAACAGTGGTTGTGAAGCAGCGGCACAATTGCCATTGGCATGGCTCTCGGGCCATTACCTCGCTCGTTCACAACCTCAAAATTTTGTGAAATACGATTAGTACGCGGAGCTTGACGTTTTCGTGTGAAAAATCGTATTTTTCATCGTATTTCGTGAATGCTTGCGTCGAGACGTTCACACGTCAATGAAAATTTGAGGTTATGAATCCAAATGACAAGTGCTGATCTTGGTTTTTTTTTTTTTATTTATCGTTGCAGCCATGGTTCGCATGAATGTACTGAGCGATGCCCTGAAGTCGATCAACAATGCTGAGAAGCGCGGCAAGAGGCAAGTCCTCCTGCGGCCTTGCTCCAAAGTCATAATCAAATTCCTCACCGTCATGATGAAGCACGGTAAGTCGTCCGATTCTCTTGTTCCGTTGGATCTGACAGTCGCTGAGTTTTTTCAGGCGTAGACTGTGGTGTTGAGTGTATTAGTTTGAACAATGTAGAGCAATAATGCATCGACGAACAGAGCGTTTTGATCTTTCGGAAGACGTTCCTTCCTTTTTTTATTCTCAAGATTCTGTCGTTCCATGTTTATCGTTGTTATTTTTGGCAGGTTACATTGGAGAATTCGAGATTGTGGACGATCACCGAAGTGGGAAAGTCGTTGTAAACCTTTCCGGAAGGTTGAACAAGTGTGGCGTTATTTCGCCAAGATTCGACGTACCAATAACCGACATTGAGAAGTGGACGAACAATCTGTTGCCTTCCCGTCAATTTGGGTGAGTCAAAGTCAATTGTTTACTTCATTCTCTCGATCCAAATAATCGTGACAATTCGTTTTAACAATCACTCTTTTTTTTTTTTTCTTTAATTTGCAGATACGTCGTTCTGACGACCAGCGGAGGAATCATGGATCACGAAGAGGCGAGGAGGAAACATCTTGGAGGCAAAATTCTCGGATTTTTCTTCTAAGTTTAATTTAAACGAATTAAAAAATTTTATAATTTGTATCGGCGTTTACGCGCGAAAAATGATCCTCGCTGCGTTCGGACATCAATAAACAAACGTTGGTACGGTCAAGATTTGTTGTTCAAATTGAAAATTTCTCAGTTTGATTCTCATTGATGAATTTCGCACATGCGACACGACTCTGTCGGTAACAAATATTGCAGATCGATAATACGTTGGAAGGTACAAAAAAATTTTAAGGGAATCGCCCCCAGCCGGTTCTGCCAGAATCATTGTTAGCCTGGCTTACCATCAGTCGGTATCATACCTTGTCGAATCCAACGACTAAATGAAATAACAAAGCACCAAAACGCATTATTCCCCGTCACGATTGAGCTATCCGACAAAAGACGAGAACGATCGACCGAAGAATCATCAGATGCAGTCAATCGTTTTCGAGTCTCACCGCGAACATCAATCGCGACCGAGAACAATGGGTTACAGTTCTTCTCTCCCACGTCCAATGTCCGCCACGAGTGCGAGAGAAACAGCGTCATCGACGTTCCCTGCGGAGCGAGCGAGAGACGACTCTTACACCACCTGTAAACTTCGCCATAACATACAAACAAAAAAAGTTCACACAGATCTTTCTTACCGATCGCGATAACCCCACACCGACCTACGGCATGTCATACGCTCGACCTCCGCCAGATGTCACGAACGATCATTCGCACCACCGATTCGAATCTCCCACCGTCGCGTCAACGGCCTTTTCCGTCGACGGACGACGCCGATTGGCCGATACCGAACTAACCGCCGCGGGCCAGTACAGTTGCACTCGGGTCGCACGACGTGTTGCGCGCTTCGGGGTCCGCGATTTCCGAGAGAACCGCATTCCCCACAAACCAACCGAACACCGTTTGACGTGCAACTCCGCGCTCACGAAATCCAGCTTTGTTGTCGTTCTCGAATCTCCGGGGAAACAAAATACAAAAATAACAAAAACGTGTGTCACAAATCTTCTAAATTTCACAAACGTGCTGTTTCAAAGTTAACAAATTCATCGCACATCAAAACCTGTAACAACCTGTGACAATTATTACCGTTAACAAACTTCGTGGTGTCTGTATTTTTTTTTTCTAGTTTTTGTGTAACACACACACACGCTCACACAGGTGATACATAGCCGAAGGGTTTCCTCGGTGGCTGGTGAACGGTCGCGCAGGGTTGCCAGGTCTTGGCAACCAGGTGAATGTGTGTATACGCGCGCCGTGTGAATCCGTCGTTGAAGAATAAAAAACTTTTAACGCTCGTGACGTTTATTCTTTCGTGTGTTTTATGAGTTTCGAATGAATGAAAAAGAGGTTAAAAATACAATAACAACAATAAAGATTAAACGTAAAGAATAAGAAAGGGAGTGAAACTTGACGATCGTGGTGAGACAAAAAGTTTGAAAAGTTTCGGGACTTTTCCCCCTCCTCGCGAGATCCGACGGTGCCTCCTCTTCCTCCCGCCCCTCCTGCGCTTCCCCCCCCCTCCCGCTTTTCCCTGAAATGACGGTACGTAGCGCTCCGGTGTGTTAATCTTCGAAACAAACGACAATCGCAAAGCCACATATATATAGATATATATGTTTGTATAGCTTCGTACGTGGAACAAACATTGCGCCATATATCTGTAAACATTCGTATGTATATACATACACATATAGATACACAGAAATGTATACACATCTGGATTGTGAAAAAATGTATCGATGTTATCATCGTCGCGTCCTAGATCGTTCGCGTACTTGCGAGATATCGATGAAACAATCAATCACAATCGCGCCATGAATTGCGCGAACAAATGCGAATCCGCGTCTGCGCAACTAGCGTCCACCGCCCCCACCAACGACACGCTAACGACACGCTGCAGCCACGCTGCAGGTAATCGTCGTTGTCCCGCTTCGTGCGCTCGTACTTTTTTTTTCATTTTTCGATCGTTTTCACCGTCTCGCGATTGATTCACGATCACGACGCGGACCACATGATTCAATGGCAAAGTTGATTTTTTAACACGAAAAAAATACGAAAATGTGTGCGAACGATTGAGATAAAGTAAAAAATGACGAAAGAAGATGAGAATATGGTAAAATGGAATTGACAATCGACGATCGACGTGCGTGGGTGATGTTTTTTCATTCGGTAATTAGTTGTGTGTTTTGGATCGTTTAGTTTGTTCGTTGATTACGAAGTGAAGGTGGAGGAAGAAGTGAGTGAAGGAAAGAAGTGTTTGTTGAAACGTGGGGGTTGGCAGTGAGGGTGGAAGAAGGTGGGAATTAATTTTGGGTTAACGGTTCGAGGATCGGTGGCAGCTGCTGCCGGTGGGGCAGCAAATACAACGAGTCGTCTTCGACATGGGGCTGACGAGGATTCGGAGGTCGAAAAAAAGACCAACCCTCGCCCGTGTCATTCACGTCGTTTGCGTATTCGTTTGCGTCGCTTCGATCAACGGAAATGCGGAAACTTCCGGTGAGTCTCTCGTACACGCATTACGAAAAAAAAAGAAGAAGAAAAAAATATATGTTCCTTCTTTTTTCCTTTCAAAGTTGTTTCGTCTTTTTTTTTTTCGACGCGAGATGTTGGATACATCTGGAGACTAGGACCCAAAATAAAGGTCGGAATTGGAATGTTGTTTTTTTTTCTTTCTATTTCTATTTCTTCCTTTTCTTCCGCGTGGGAGGGGTGGAAATGCAACGAGTTTTTTCTTGTTGTTTCTTGTTCTTCATCCGTTATCGAAAGACAGATTTGTTCGAAGCGGCTTAAACGAAAAAAAAGGATAAAACAGCAATAATTGAAAAAAATAAAATATTGTTGAAAAAAGTGAAATATTAAATAAATAAAAAATTGTTCATAGAGCAATAGCACGTATGAAAAGTAAGATAATTGATAATATGGATGAATGTATAAAAATTAAAATTTCAATTGTGGAAAAGATGTATTTAAAAAAATAATATATATATATAAATATCTATTTATTTAGTTCTTTATTTATTTATTTTTTCGTTCATTTAGAAAGATATATTATTCGTATAAAAATAAATAAATAAATAATGATGAATGTATCGCGATTTTTTTCGCGAATCAAGTTGATAAATAATGGCGTACGGAGTTTCGATGATACTCGGGAACGTGGATCACGGAATTTCGTTCGGCACGCATGTTTGTTCAACGAACTGGAACTGGAACTCGCTGAATAGTCGTGTCGCGGACAATGGATGAAAGAAATTCTTCATGAAGGACCGGAATTGTCCGGGGCGGTCGTCGAGGGGGGGGGGGGGTCGAAGAGGGTAGAGACGAGCAGAGGGGCAGCGTATAATTGAAGGACGATTACCGGGTTGTACGATGATACAAAAGACCCGGATCGGCCTACCGATTCTCAACCGGTCTACGAATTATTTTTTTCAATTTTTTTTTCGAGCCCCACTTCAACGAAAAAAATAAAATAAAATTAAATAAAATGAACACGAGATGAACAATTTGGAAAAAATGCATCCTCAAAGAACTATGGTCACGATTCATTACTTTTTTGTTTCCTCATTGAGGAATCTTCATTCGCTATCCGTGAAATTCCGAAAATGCAAATTGAAAGTTTCAACTTGCAGCTTTTGTTTTTTTTTCTTTCTATCTTTCGTCTTTTTTCTCTCTGTTCTTCTTCTTTTTTGTCATTGTGTTCCAACTCGACCCAATTAAATGATAAATGATAAATGATGAATGATAAATGATAAATGATAAATGATAAATGATAAATGATAAATGATAAATGATAAATGATAAATGATAAATGATAAATGATAAATGATAAATGATAAATGATAAATGATAAATGATAAATGATAAATGATAAATGATAAATGATAAAACATTATTTTCAAAAAATTTGACTTTGACTTAAAAAAATAAGTCCGGATGTTCGTGGCCCTGAATAAAAAAAATGAAAAAATCTGCGGAAGACAATAATCGCGAGACGCCTGACGTGAAACTTCACTCAAGGAGAGGCTGCAATCCCTTAATTGGGATTTATTACCGCGTTTAATCCGGCCAATTGTCAGAACGAAGTTAAAGCGTTGACCCGCCGGTCACGCGGCTGGTGCGAGACAGTACATACACATACGTATATATATATATATATATATATATATATATATATATATATATATATATATATATATTGTATATACCCGTGTATATATGTTGTCGGGACGAGCAAACGCGTTGGAAGAGCACGTGCCCCGGCGCGTGTCGACCCTCGATACGCCACTAACACGCCCTGTGTCCGACTAACTCTCGCCCTCCGTGCATCACCCCCTACCCCCCTCCCTCCCACCCCTCGCCCTCATCCAGTCGTGGCAATGCGTGCGGGCGTATTCCTCTCTTGACTAACGCTTCCCTCATCTTTTCTTTTTCTTCTTTTCTTTTTTTTTTTTTTTTTTCGTTCCGCCACGCTCCCCATTTTGGTTCCCTCGTTCTTTCGACTTTTCGACTTTTAACACCTGGCACGTTTGCCAAATTGTGTTTCCCACCATTCGGTTGATCCAACAAAACGTTACTTGATGACGACGTGGCATTCGCACGACGAGACACTTCGTTCTTCACAATTTCAAACGCTCGGGAATTTTTTTTTCGGGATGTGACAACGTCGCGTGTTATGATGTCGATTAGTGAGAGAAACAGAGAGAGAGAGAAGATGGGAAACAAACGCGCAACGTTGCCATGTCTACTGGATCACGACCAACTCCTCATATAAACTGTATTTTCCCGATGTTTATTTGCTCATTATTATCATCACAGTCTCCTGATCTTTACTGTCAAGTGCTCAAAATGTTGTCCGAATATTCAAGTTGCAGCTCAAGTGTTTTCATTAAAATCTGACGAGGACTTTTTGTATTATATCAAATTGACCGTGATTTTCCACAAGGCTCCATGTTAAACGTGTGAAAATAAAACGTGTTGATATATTTTTTCTCGCGCTCCGGAAACCCATAAAAATTTAACCGAATCTTTTTCTTATCAATACCTATAAGTATGCCAAGTTTCATGAAAATCTGACGAGAATCTCTCTTGTGGAGGGTACTGCCTCAAAGATTCGGGTGTGTAATTGTTTGTAGCGAACAAAAATTTCGTTTGTAGTGGAACCGAGAAAAAAAATTATGGAACACGTGGTCATTCCCCGATTTCGGATTTTTTACGATCGACCAAACGTGCCTCCGTTCCAAGTAGCGAAGATGCTCATATATATATATATATATATATATATATATATATATATATATATATATATATATATATATATATATATATGTATCTATATATGTATATAGTATACGGTCTATACACAGTTATAATAATAATATTTTTTTTTTTTTTCAACTTACATTAGGACAACCCAAGCTTTTGGACATGCCGGGGTTCCATTATACGCTGTCCCGTTGGCAGTTGTTTGTGTGAGTGAGTGAGTGAGTGAGTGAGTGAGTGAGTGAGGGCGTCGATTCACCTTCATTCGATGCAAAGGTAGACCGTACGAAAAGTTATGTGGCGGGAAAAAAGGGGTCGGAAAGGAAGGAGCGGGGGGCACTCGAGCAGTATCGAGGGGAGCCCCGTTCGGAAGGTGGAGTAGCGGGCGAGGGTTATATACCACACGTGGCAAAACCTGAGGGAAAGGTACGGATCTATCTATCTATCACCGTGTCGTATATATATATATATATAGAGAGAGAGACCCACTGCTGGCGTCAGCTCTCCGAGTTGAACGAAGCACAATGGAGGACAAGGGCCTTTACCCGTTCCTCGAGTAGGTTCTCCCCTCTCTCTCTTTCTCTTTTTTCCCTCTCCCCCTTATTCGGTTCCCCTTGTGTGTCGTGCACGGTACCTACTGCCACTTTTTTATTTCTTTCTTTCTCTCTTTCTCTCTTTCTCTATCTCTTGGCTTCGGCCTCGCTCTCTCTCTCTCTCTCTGTCTCTCTCTTTCGCGTTCCCTTCGTTCCGCTCTGACTACTTTTACCCACCGACTGTGTGCCATGTGCACCTCTCCTCGCCACCAATTTTACCATTATTATCTGCACCACAATTTCTCTCTCTCTCTTTCTCACACACACGCACGAAATTAACATTTTTCTCGTATGGGATCACTCGCTAACTGAAATTCAAACGTTTTTGTTTTTTTTTAAAGAATTTTTTTTCCCTTTTTATTTTATATTCCGAAGCTTAGGAAATTTCTGTTGTCCAATTGATTACGAAGAATTTGTACAAATTAACATTTTACGTTGGATTGCGGTATTGCGAAGTTCTTTGTAGATATTTTTACGACTATACGTTGAAACGCTGAGACTTTGTTACCCATGTCGAATTTCATTTTTTCGTCTCGGTCCGTCCTTCCTCGTCGTTCACGTTCCAATTGATCGGAATTCGTCGAGCCACTTGTGCTCGATCGTTGATATCTATCAACGTTCCTAATAACAATCTGTGTTCGGTCCTTGGATTGGCGAAACCCGACGTGAAAAAAAAGAACGAAATAAATAAAAAAATACGTTAATTGACAGCCACCGAAATAATAGAAAGACAAAAAATCTGAAAAAAAGTAGGAATTTGTTTATCACGCACATTGAGCTGTGTAAATATTGTGAAGATCACAAATAGCGAAGCCTAAAATTTGTTTAAGAAAAAATATTTGATGGAATGGGTCATACATAGTTTTTTTTTCTATAACGAATAAAATGTTTATCCTGTCTTGATCGTGGGACACCTGATTCCTACGGACGATGTATCCCTGAGCGAGTAAATCCGACTGGGTTCGCTCGTATGCTATATGTATACAGAAACGTTCCCGTCGTCGGCGTCGACCGGATGCAGTCTTCCCAGATGCGGCTTCGAGCCCCCCCCCCCCCTCCCCCACCGTGTGCTTCTCTGTGAAACCTGGCGGAACTCGCTTCCGACACAAGCCGGCCACATAGTGTTTCTCTCCCTCTCTCTCTCTTACACACACTTTTAGTCTTATTATTGCCTTTATTCTTACTGTTTTTATATTTTCAGTTTATTCTTAGTCTTATTATTATTATGATTACTATCATTGTTTTATATATTTAATTCTTATTTTGTTATTACTTAATAACTCTTGAATTATTGTTATCTTGTTATGATTTTTCTTTATTGCCTAAAGTTAAGACTATGGCATTATAAACAAATCAAATCTCTCTCTCTCTCTATCTCTTCTCTCCCCCCGCCCCTCTCTCTCGTAATTGCATTGACGTGTTTCACAAGCTGCACTTGAAATTGCACAGATAGCATAGAAAAAGAGAGAGAAAGAGAGAGAGAGAGAGAGAGAGAGAGAGAGAGAGAGAGAGAGAGAGAGAGAGAGAAATAAAGAGAGAGAGAGAGACAGAAAGAATCTTGTTTCCGAGCGACTTTCCTTTGGCACGCTAAAAGTCGATCCGTAACTAGAGTTTCCATCTTCGAATCGCATTCTCTCTCTCTCTCTCTCACTCACTCTCGCTCCGTCTCACTCCTCTCCTCATTTTGCTCACTTTTTTCGATGATGCAGCGGACACGTAATCCCGATGGCCTTGCAGACTCGCCACCGCCATTGCCCAGTCTCCAGTCCATACCTCACACACACATACGCACACACACACACACACACACACACACACATACTTATATTTGCTCGGACGCGTTACGAGTAGTTCCACGCTCGTTGCTCGTTTATCGCCCAAAGTACACTCGTTTTCCGCGGGCAAAGCCCCATTCTGGATTATCAAATACTTTCATGGTTCTCGGAGAGCCACTACGTGGCACACATTTTTTCCTTCTTCTTCTTCTTCTTCTTCTTATTGCGACTTGTCCCGAGCGTAAACGCCCGCGTTTTGTTACACGTACGCTTATACACGCCACTTATGGCATTCGCTCTTCCATAACCCAGCTCGGTAATAAATTTTTCCCGTGCGTTGGGTTCTTTTGTTTATCACACAGGACGGCGTCGTTTGTCTTCGGAATCCACCGAATGAAGCTTCGATCGTCGTCCATGATTTGTTGAGAAAAAGAATTGTTTTCTTTTGAATCTTTGATCTGTTTCGTTGGATTTAATTTTTGTTTATTTCAAATTAATTTTTTCTCTCATAAAATTTCGTATAGAAAAAAAACGGCAATTATTCATCGTTATGACGCATCATCGACGAATTTCCGATCCCCTGGCGATTTTTTTTTCCGGTTAATCGTTGCGTTAGCCTCGAGACGACGTCGAACCGCGTCTCTTGGTCATCTCCGCGAGAAAGACCGGTGGAAAGAGGATGGAAAAAAATTTTAAGAAAAAAAAACAACAAAACAAAAAAAGGAAGAAAGAGAAGACACCGAATGCCTGAACGATCGTATAATTCCCATTATTATTCTCTCGGGTGCGTGGCAGAAGGAGCTCTCGCGCGAGAGAGAGAAAGAGGATAGGAGTGAGATAGAGATAGAGAGATAGAGACAGAGAGAGAGAGAGAGAGAGAGAGAGAGGGAGAGAAAAAAAGGTAAAACTGGCAAGGAGGGAACGCGACTGTCGAGTGGAGTCGTCTCGTGGTAGCTGGTGCAGAGGCCACTGACCGCCCCCGGCAAGGCTCTAAGGGGCGTCCTTCTCCACCTCTCTCTCTCTCTATATCGTTTTTTACCTTTTACTTTCGTCTTCGTCCACGTCTTTGCCTCATCCTCTCGTCGTAGTCTTCATCCCGATCCACGAGTCCGCTCCCCCCCCCCTCCCCTTCCCCATCGTTCCTCCATCTTCGTTCTTCGTTCTTTCCTGGACGAGCATTTCTCGTACGTGGATCACGCACCGCACGTTGCGTACGTTACTTGGAAAACCTGAAGTGACGGCGTCGTGCTGGTGCTGCTGTAGCTGCTGTTGCTGCTGGGGCTAGCGTGCCGATGCCATAAATGTAACCACAAACCTCGGACCGAAGATTCTCCACATGGATTTTAAGGTTATGTGCTCGCGTCGTCGTGCCTCTCCGTCGCACCGCAGCGAGCGCCTGTAGCGCCGTCTCTCTCGCACTCGTGGCGAACACGGAACTTGCGACTCAGCGACTTTTTCGACAAATCTCGGAGACACTGCGCAGACATTGACGAAAAGGGTTGCTGCTGCTCGGCAGGATGCATCGACGAAAATGCTTCTCTCGGTCATCCGGGCCACGAAAGAGGCTGACCAAGGCCGTCCTGGTGCGACATCCGGCCGATGACGATTTTTTTTTTTGGCCAGACACCAGACAACGTACTCGCGCCACACGTCGATTTTTTATTTCGTTACCAAACTCGACGATGTGCTTTTGTCCGGGGGCCCGGGGGTCTCTCTGCGGTGTTTTGTGATGCTGCTGCTGCTGCTGCTGCTGCCGCTGCACAAAAAAGAAGCAGGTTTACAAGCACGTTTTCTCGCTTGTGCGCTTGCACTCTCGAGAAACTTCTCGACGAGGACGTGTATTTTGTCAAGTTGGCGTTTGAAAAAAGGTTATCGGAAAATAAAATGAATGAAGTTCAAATAGTTGGTTGTGCAGTTTTTTTTTTTTGAAAATTCATTTAGAGTTTTTTTTTTGAACATTTTCGAGACTCGAAATGAAAAAGCTGATATTTTCATAGAAAAGCTGAGACAATTTCACAGATTCTTGATATATTCTTTTTTTAACGGCGTATAAAGCACGTGAAAAAAATACTTGATGAAAAAAATACAAGAAAAACAAAATAAATGAAAATACTTTAATTGACAGCTGTCAAAATAATAGAAAGAAAAAAATTTGAAAAAATGTGAGAATTTGTTTTTCAACTTGTATTTTTAAGCTGTATAAATATTGTAAATGTCATATATCAATCAATAAAATCGAGTTTTACTTGCACAAGTTTGAAAAAGTTTGTTTTAAAAAACAGTCTCATATATACCCAAGTAAAAAAATTATATAAAATCTATATATGGGATTGGGCATATATAGTTTATATATAGATTATATATAATTTTTTTACTTGGGTATATGGTATACATATATAGCTGTACTCGTATGTGCAAAGTTCTTCTGGAGTCTGCGGTGTTAGAGTCTCGCAGGTGCTCTCGAACGATCTGTTGCGATGATGCTTCTTTGAAACTCACTTGCAACCGGATCTCGCGTTTCACTCATACCACCACGAACATGCACGTTATAGTTCGCTGATGTGCGATGGTCCCGTGTGCTTGCTGATGCTACTGGCTGATGCTGCCAGTGGCTTTTGTCACAATCTCTTCGCTCTCTTTGTTTCGTTACTCGTGTATATACATATATGTATATATCTATTAACGCTTAACATTGCCACGATAATTTCCGCGTGTCTACGAGGGAGTTTTCAAACTCTTCAAACTCCCCAGACGATAATTCGTCATAATCGATCCATTTATTTTACACGTTGAAAAAACAAAACTCGAAAGAAAAAAAACACGTAATCGTCGAATTTTGATGAATAGCTTCGAACAATATATATATATATTTCAATTGTATTAAAAGCTTCCCTATTTTTTTTCACCCCTTTGGAATAATAATAAATAAATGAATAATTATAAATTATTTTTGATTTAAAAAAATGAAATAAATAATGAATAAGAAAATTCTGAAATCTGAAGATCATGACCTACGAATGTGCACGAAGTGTGCTCCCGACTTACGTGTATATAGAGTACCGCTCCCTCGGTGTTCCCACGTTTTCCCCGTTGGCTATTTAAAGCCACCCAAGAGCCCTTGTGGTTCCCAACCGCCCCCCCCCCTCTCCACCCACCCCACTCGCCACACACTGCCGGATGAATTTTTATCGTCTCGACGTTCCAGCATCATCCCCCTCGCGTCGGGGGAACACCGCTTGCGAAGCGTGCCAGCTTCATGAGTGTAGATCGCTCGACGGCGCCTCGTCCCGGATGTGATAATTAAAAAACTAAAAAGAAATAAAAAATAAAACAATTTTGAAAATAGAACATTTAAACTTGCAATTGGCCTTTCTCCGAATCGTAGGCAATGAACAAAGCTATATATATATATACATATATATATATATAATATTTTATATATTTCTATATTATTATATTCTATATATTTTTTTCACTTTCAACACGCAGCTTGTTTTCGATATTTCGAGCAACGAGCGACTAATGGCTCGGGGATTATATCATTTTTTCATTTTTTCACAAAATCCGAACGTGTTATGTGGATTTTCACTGAATTTTGAATGAAAATTAATTAGCCAACCGTTGATTTATGTTTGATACATATGTTTATATAGGAGATTATATATAACTCACTGAGTATACGAGGATGCAAAAATAAATGAAAAATAATGAACAAGAAACAAAATACAAACCAAAAAAAAATTAATTTGAAAAAAAAAACAAGAAATAAAGTACGAAATTAATTTTCCAAAGAAATCAAGAAACAAAATACAAAATACAAAATAAAAAATACAAAAACAAGAAAGAATACAAAATAAATAAATAAAACAATATCAAAGTCTCGTACAAAGTCGGTGACGAGACTCTCGATAAAACGGTTTAAAAAAAAAACAACAACAACAAAAGTGGAAAAAAAAATGACGTCACATCCGTCGGCGAGATACTATTATCCGTCGTTGCCAGAAAAGCGAACGAGAAAACGAAGAGAGAGAGAGAGAGAGAGAGCGAGTGAGCGAGAGAGCCACTCTTATGTCGGTATATCGCACATTCCATTTGAGATTCGCCGGAGCCGAAGAGAATGGGGAAAACGAGGGAGGACGAGGAGCGAGACGACGAGGTGCGGTCGAGGGGGCGGGAAAACCTCTGCAAAACGTTGCGCATTGCGTCTTACCGGGGAGAGCCATGCAACGGTGGCGCGGAGCGGAAGGCCGGGGGCGGGCAGGGGGGCCGAAGGGGTTAACCCCCGACGAGCTCATGGCAAATCTATATTACGTTGGCAAATTCGTATGTACCCCACGACGTATGTGCACACTGCCCGAAAATCGGTGGTATACATAACGTGCACCGAGTACCGCAGTTTGGGGGTGGTCAACCCCCCCCCCCCGAACTTCGGCTTGCAACACGCGACGACGTGATAACGCGAACAAAATCGTTCTGACAATTTGATTTATTTCAATAAAATTTGTTTTGATAATTTGATTTATTTGAAAAAAAAAAGCAAAACAAAACAGGACAAACATTTTAACAATATTTATCAATGAAATATAACGATTGAAAATTATTAGAAAAAAATAAATTAATTATCATATGTGACGTTCCGCGAGAAAAAAGACCCCATGCGTTTAAGGTAATAATAATAATAATAATAATAATAATAATAATAATAATAATAATAATAATAATAATAATAATAATAATAATAATAATAATAATAATAATAATAATAATAATAATAATAATAATAATAATAATAATAATAATAATAATAATAATAATATATGTATTATATCCGATGATCATCTACGTCTTGCAACCCCATTCTCAATTGTTTCAGTCGTGAATCACCTGATTAACGAATAAATCTCTCTCATCGTCAATCCCACGCTTCGAATCAAACGAACAGAAATAATAATTGGACACTCACCCCTCTCATCTCTCCAAGGGGCGTGTGTCTCGAAAAACTCTCTCACTCTCCATTTTTTCAAACTTTATTTCATCAACTCGAACAGATTTTTATTGTGCAAAATCATGAATAAAAAAAAATTCTTAAATAAAAGAAATAAAAAAAAACGAGGGTCAAGTGGTGAAGCCGAAATTCACATATGGTTGAGAATCGGATGCACTTTACCGTCCTAACGGCAACGCCATCGAACGTGTTTGCGTTGCACAATTTGCTTTTGTGTATTAAAAATTGACGAACGAGTGTGTGTGCAGTTTTATCCCATCACGTGTGACGAACAACAGAGACGCGTCTGTTCGCTCGTTGAATAGTTCGTTCAATGCCACGAGAGGGGAGGGGAGGGGAGGGGAGGGGGGGTGATGTTCTCGGTTGTTAAATCTCGGTTGCATCGGGGTTAGGGGTTGGGGGTTGGCGGTAGGGGGTTGTGGGGGGTGCGATACGTATTTCTGGAGCATCGTTAACGACCGGGATCATTCAATCATCGGTCTCAACGTGTGAGCTCTCGCGGAGGGCGCGACTATCCAAACCACCGCTCACCATGAATGAAAAGAAAAGCGATTCGTTGAAAAAATGAAAAAAAATGAAAAAAAAAAAAAAAAAAATTGAAGCCAGTACCGCAAATCCCGGATAACGCAATGAATGAAAGTTTGCTTACCGAGTCGATTCTTCCGCTGGCGCAATTGCCACGAGCGTTAGGCGGAGGGGAGGGGGGGGGGACTGGATAGCGTTTCGTAGCGTCTTTTTTTTTCTTTTTCCTTTTTTTTTTGATCTCATTACGATTCAAGCGTTGCGTACACCTGTCGGGCTGATGAGATATTATTGTCGGTATAAATGTTACCGATTCGAGTATTTTTTGAGTGCCCCCTATAAGAGAGTTCCTCGTCAGATTTTCATGAAACTTGGCATACTTATGGGTATTGATAAGAAAAAGATTCGGTTAAATTTTTATGGGTTTCCGGAGCGCGAGAAAAAATATATCAACACGTTTTATTTTCACACGTTTAACATGGAGCCTTGTGGAAAATCACGGTCAATTTCATATAATACAAAAAGTCCTCGTCAGATTTTAATGAAAACACTTGAGCTGCAACTTGAATATTCGGACAACATTTTGGGCACTTGACAGTAGAGATCAGGAGACTGCGATGATAATAATGAGCAAATAAACATCGGGAAAATACAGTTTATATGAGGAGTTGGTTGTGATCCAGTAGACATGGCAACGTTGCGCGTTTGTTTCCCATCTTCTCTCTCTCTCTCTGATCGACATCATAACACGCGACATTGCCACATCAAAGTACTATGTACCTCAATCAGGAAATGGTATATCTTAGGCTGGCTTTGACTCTTACAGTTTGTAGGATACTACCTCAAGACATTTTTTTTGTTATCAACATGTTCGAAATGGGTGAGGGGTAATGGACTCTCCAAAGAATTCAAACTCGAGAACGGTTTGAGCGACGAACGAACATTTCTCTATGAGGAAGACAAAGATTGAAAGGCAAAAAAAAAAAAAGAAAAGTGCTTTGCCATAGAGAAATCTTCATTAGTTACGTAAAATCAAAAGGAAATAAATTGCAAGGTTTCAACTTGCAACTTGTTTTTTTTTTTTTTTTTTTTTCATTTGGAGAGCGTAAAATTTTCGTTCTCACGCTCGCGTGCCAGAATTTTGAGTAGAATGGGGCCTCATGAGGAATTTTGTGTCAAAAGACTCGATTTCTTGCTCGAACGTCTATATATATATATCTTGCTTACGCTCACGGATCGACGAACCCGAGGTACCCCAGCTGCTTCTCATCTCGGATCTCAAAGTACCACACGGTTTTCGAACCAAAGACGAATAGCACAAAAAAAAAACGATGTTTCGCTTACGCGAAGAAACCTAAGGCACATGGTGTCTCTCCTCTCTCTCTCTCTGTCTCGAGGCATAAACCGGGCGCCTCAATATTTCACATAGTCGCCTCTTCAATGGCCGTGTGCAGACCGTTGAACAAACAAACTCTTCGTTAAACCTCCCCAAGACTATCCCACCGTTGGATCTTCATCAAGAACTTCGCAAGCTCGTCTCTGCGTTCGTTCCACTTGACGCTACTTGAACACCAGTTCCTGTAAAAAAAAAAAAAAAAATAAATAAAATAAAATAAACCGTGACGCAACAATAAATATGCGAGTGAATAAAGAAACAAAATTTCTCCCTCATCGAGTTTATGATTTTACATTTTCTTTTACGATATTTTCAAAAAAAAATAATAATAAATTTTAACAAATGTAATTCTTTTTTTCGATATAAATAATTTTTCAAATATAACATTTTCTTTTGTAATAATTTCTTGTGATGATAAAAAAAAATGCAAAAAGTCGAATTTATTTATTATTTAATTTCGTTGTTGTTATATCACAACGAAAAATAAATAATAATTTTTTTTGTTATCAATAATTGTTTAAATATAACATCGTTTGTAACATTTTTTTTTACGATAACAAAATGTAAATATAGTTGAATTTTGGGCGAAGAGTCTGCGGAATAAATTTCGCCATATGGAACACCCCCCTCCCCCTCCGACCCCTCCCCCTTACCCCCTTCTGGAGTCTGGGGTTGTAAAGTTTGAGCTCGAGTTTGATGAAGTGGATCGACGAGGGTGTTATAAACGGGTTGGAGCCGAGGAGAATTAATGAGTGCGACGTAGAATCGGATGAAGTTGAGGTTAAGGGGGGGGGGGGGGCTTGAGTACAGGAGCTACAAAGCCACGGGGTCAGGGGTCAGAACGATGAACCGCGGCTTTACCTGTGTCATTGAATCTTTTCCCTTCTGCCCTCCCCCCCCCCCCCCCCCTCGCCCGCCCATTCGATTAATCTGGATTCAAGCTGTCCCCCAAGCGGCCGAATCGGGCAGCTGTCGGCACAGTATCCCGATGGGGGGTAAAGAGGGGGGGGAGGAGGATGCTGCTGGAAGTTATCCAAAAAGGGGGTGCGACAAAATCCACGAGAGGGTGGATTTTGTCGTTCGTTCGTGTGCAATGCGGATGAAAATCAATTCGCCACGAGAGTTTATCGCACATCGAGGGTTTCCGATCGAAACGAACAAATTTATGCATATGATTAATTTTTTTCACGTGATGAAGATTTATATAAATTATTGTCAGGAGTTTTTTTTCGTTATTTATTTTTTTTTCTTTGTCTAATGAATTTTTAATTAAAATCGCGAATGTTTAATTAAACACGATTGAGGGTGTTCGTTTGTATGAAGATACAATATCTCGAGAGTGAAACGACGTAAGATTTTTCACCGTATATGACAAAAATTGAAATTTTTCACGAATTTTTTTGTAAAGAAAGAAATTGAGATTTAGTGAATTTATTTTTCTTATCGTGTTTTTACTGCTTGAAAATCTTAAATAGAAGGCGATGACTTTTGGATTATTTAGAGAACACGTTGAATTGAATTTTGGCGAAAGATTCGAGTCGATACATCGAAAAGAACGCAGATGGGTTCGGTTTTTGTGAGTGGGATTTGCTGGACCCCATGTGACCGTTATGTTATCATTCGGAGGTGTGGCCTCAACAAAATGTTCATGGGTGATTCGAAGAGGGGGCAAATGAGGTACTCGAAAGAAAATATACAATATACAAAAATATATTTTTCTTTTTCCATAATTTTGAAAAGCATATTCAAGATTATATGCTGTGAAAAACCCACCCACAACAAATATATATATACACATTGTCGATTGAAAATCGTAAAAATTCCAACTCGAGAAGTTTCGAGCCTGATTACAATAATAACAATGATAAATAATTGAATAAATAAATAGATGAATATTTGTTGATAAATAGAAGACGTGCAATACGCTACATAACGGTAATTGTTCATGACTATGAAATTAGACATTGTCTTGTTCGGTGGGAATTCATTCTGAGAATTACGTAAATTCACTGTACACACATCGTTGGGCCTTTTACCGTGTTGTAATTATCACACACACACACACATACAAACACTTAGACACACGTACGAAACTTTGTACAGTTGACCCATCGTTATTACAATCGAGGCTAATTACTCGAGTCGGAGTGCTCCGGGTTCACAAACTCGGTCGTCGCAGGGTGACCCACGATCTGTCTGGTATAACACTCCCACCCCTCGGTCAAAAATTTAAGCTAATGAACGATTTTTCTTTCTCGCATTTTAATCACGGTCGATTTAATACGAACGACGATGAAGAAGAAAAAAAAAACCCAAATGTGTGACAAGTCGAATGAATTAGCTGCGATTTAATTAATAGAATGATTGATGATAATCGTTGGGTATCATTTATCATTTCGTTGGGTCATCGAACAATGTGGGTATTGAGTTATTCATTTGTTTTGGGATATATTTTTTTTGTTGTTGTTTTGTTTTGTCGATTCAATTAATTGATTATTTAATTATTATTCGTGAGCATGATTCATTATTGTCATTCGTCGTTATTTTTAAAAAATTATTGTCATTTATTATTATTATTATTATTATTATTATTATTATTATTATTATTATTATTATTATTATTATTATTATTATTATTATTCGTATGCATTTTTTGTTTTGTTTTGTCTATTCAATTGATTGATTATTGAATTCGTCAGCGTGATTTATTATTATTATTATTATTATTATTATTATTATTGGTCGTTATGATTGATCATTCTCAATCTTGGGCTAGATCGAAAAATAAAAGAATATCTTGTGACGAATGAAAAATATGCGAAAAATTCATCAGTATTGACAAAAATATCTACTTGCTATCATTGCAATAAAACTAAAAAAAAATATTTGAAAAAAATGAATAAATATAAAAAACCCGAAAAAGCCCGAATAACATGCAACTCTTCCCTCAACGGTTCGATCTCATCGATCGATAATCGATCATTCCGATCCGAATGTCGAACTATCAAGGACAAACGTTGAAATTCACGTAACAATTGCGTCGAATCGTCGGGAGAATTGTCTCGGCACGACGAGATACAACCTTGGGTTATCTGCGTGTGCGTGAAAAAAAAAAAAACAAAAAGAAATGTATTTTTTCCACTTTCGTGAACGCGCGGCGCACCACGAGGTATCCGTTCTCACTCGTTGATCACGATAACTATCTTACCGCATCGTAGAATCCTCGACCTATACGTGTGCTGCATGGCCTGTACCGAAACGACCCCGGTCACTTCCTTTTTCTCTCTCGCGTTTCGAACCACTCGAAGGATCATCGGGATGTGTGCGAGCAATTCTTCTTCCACCCTCCCCACAGCCACTCTTCCTCTTGCTAAACCACTCGACCAATAAACTGTACTACGGTTGTTTCTTGGTTGTTTTTTTTTTTCGTTTTCTTCTTCTTTTGTTTTCTTTTCCATCTAGTTGGTTGAATTTTTTGGATATTTGTCCATCGAAAATGTGTGTTCGGACGGTGGGATACTTCTTCTTCTTCTTCTTCCTCTTCTTCTTCTTTTTCTTCTCCTTCCTCTTCTTTTTCTACTTCTTCTACTTCTGCTTCTTCTTCTTCTTCTGGTTCTTCTTCTTCTTCTTCTTCTTCCTCTTCTTCTTTTTCTTCTTCTTCTTCTTCTGGTTCTTCTGGTTTTTCTGGTTCTTCTTCTTCTTTTTTTTCTTCTTCTTCTTCTTTTTCTTCATCTTCTTCTTCTGGTTCTTCTGGTTCTTCATCTTCGTCTGCTTCGGCTGCTTCTTCTTTTTCTTCTTCTTCTGCTTTTTTTTTTTTAATCTTCGATGGATCGACAGTGGAATCGACTGTGGAATTCTTGAAGACTGAGAAAAATGAGTCATTCGACGTGTTTGAGTGTGTACCAGTCACCGCGAGGGGAAAAGTATGGGGACACGTGAAGAATGCGGCGAACCGGATACATCGCCGGTTTACCCCCCCGCCCCAATTCCCCCTCCTTCCTACCCCTTCACTCGTGAGCCTTCTAGTCACGTATATTTATCTATATTCCTCGGATTCACAATTTTTTTTATCCATTTGATCTCATTAATTCAAAAAAAAAAATATAAAAAATAATGAAAATAATAAAAAATTAAAAAAAATTATAAAAATGAACCGTTAGTTTAAAAACCTCGGTCGTTTCAATTCGTACAAATAAAACTTTTCGAGTTCCATTTGCACAAATTTTTGAAAGTTAAAAAAAAAAAAAATTCTTCGTTCTTATGTATACATTGAAAAAAAAATAGATTCTTGGTCGTGGAAAAAGTAAAAAAAAAAATTATTATTATTATTGGTATTATTTTTTTTTGTAACCGATCGATAGCTATTTTCCCCGGGCATCCTGCGATTAAGTTTAACGACGGATCGTGAACGCCAATCGAGTGGCCTCCATCGAGATCCACTCGGTCTATGTTCGTGTTCGTCGAAATTAACTCCTCGAGTAACCCAGAGGTCACGGGGTCACGACTCTTGGACTCTCTTGACTCCGGGACAAAAGAAAGAAGGAAAGAAAAAAAAAAGGTTTGGATAATTGTACACCGATTTCGTTCGACATTCGTGGACTGTCTTTTGGGTCTCATTGTGATGTCCATCGACTTGCGCATGCGCGCCCTCTCGTCCGGCCCTTTGAAAACGCCAATATTTTTTTAAAATAAATATCGACACCACAAAATTGTGCAAAAAAAAAAATATATAATAATAAAACAATATAATTGCAACAAAGTGTTTTTTTTCTTATTTTGTTTAGTTGCAGTTACGTTTCAAGAACCGAGGTTCATAACCCAACCGTCCGGAGTGAGCAACATCCTCATCGAGAACCGAACGAAGATTCTGCAGTGCCAGGCTCGAGGTGAGTGTTCATGTAATGGAAAAAAATGATTTTTTTTTTTTTTTTTTTTTTTTTAAACAATTCAAACCCTTGACTGGCATGCAGGGGTCTTTTCGGACCCCGAGGCATAAAAAGTAACAAATTGAGTAAGAAATTGATTTTTTTCGCTCGAAAAAATTCTCACGTATTCTTCTATGCTCTCTCTGAGAGGTTCCACAGGTCATTCCGTTCAAATTCGATATTCACTCCGAAAAAAAATGTCGAAGGTAAAAAAAAACGCAAAATTTGCGAAATTAACAACACCAAAAAATCGAAACTTCCACTTTTTTATTATTTCAATCCAAAAATTGAACTGGGACGGACTGACTGACCGAAACCATGAGAGTTTCGTGAATTCCCACGAAACCCCAAAAAAAGGGTTATTTATTCTGAGAAATGAATAAACAACGATGTAAATGTCTCCAATCGGGGGTTTGTTTTGATTGGGGGTCGTTTTTGACCCCAGTATCGCCGTTTGAGGGTTGATGAATTAATAAATCGTGGTTTTACGTGTGAAAATCGAGATTGATCGGTGAATCTTGATCAAAGGGGGATTCTGAGAGGTCGCCGATGAGGCTGCAGGTGGCTAGCGAAAGTTAGAAAGATTGTATGAAAGAGAGAGAGTGTAAGAGAGAGAAAGAGAGAGATAGATAGATATATAGACTCGACGGTGAAATATCGGATGACCGCGACGGATGAGGCCAGTGGCCAGATGAAGCCATAAAATCTTGGCTGTCTTGTTCGGCCTATGGTGCTCTCTTCCTCTCTCTCTCTCTCTCTCTCCCTCTCTCTCTCTCTCTCTCTCCTCGTCTTCCTCGTAACTCGATAGCATGACCCTCTGTGCAATATAAGAACGCCACATATATAGGTGACGGCGTCACGATCGTCGACGATGGCGTTGGGAAAAAAAAATAAAAAATAGAAATTGAAAAAAAAAAAACCATTTCTGCAGCATCTTCGAGAGCGTTGCATCGCGAACCCAAAGACGATGAGGAAATTAAGAAGTTCAAGGCAGCTTGACACCGTCGTCTTAGCTTCTTTTTGTTTTTTTTTTTTCATTTAAAATTTTTTTTTTATTATTATCATTCTCTCCGCAACTACTTAACGCGTGGAATTAATTCGAAATTGCGACACGTCTCGTCTCTGCATAATTTGAATTGTGAGTCATGAAGGTTTGATTGGATTTCATTGGAAATTGTGTGACCGGTGCATCAATTTTTACAGTGAGAGCTTTGCTGACACCGCACTGAACGACGCGTGGTGACGTTCTCACCGCCGAATTAAGGGGACTGACAATGTGTCACCTGGAAAATTGGATTTTTTTTTCTTTTTTTTTTTTTTTTTCGTGACAAATATATTTCAGACGTGTTTCCAACAAATTTCCAGTCAATCGTTTCATTATCTCGGACTTCACAACGTTCCCCGACTTGAAAAATGTTCCATCAAGAATGAAAAAAAAACCCCCAAAAAATATTGGAAAATCGGAAAAATAAAAAAAAATTCCGATCCCGAATCTATGAATCTTTAAATTCTATTGAAAAATAAAAAAAAGAAAAAAAATTATTGTCATCGCCAGGCTATCCTCAGCCGAAGTACAGATGGTTCAAGGACGGCGTACCGTTGAGCAACGAATTCACGTCCGACACATTTTGGCGAATTCAGAGCCCACGAAGAAAAGACGCGGGTGTTTATTATTGCGTCGCAACAAACGACGTTGGATCGATATTCAGCGAACGCGTCACATTTTCCGTAGCATGTAAGTAAAACTCCGTTAAAACCTTAAAAAAAAAATTCAAAAAAAAAAAGTTTCATTTCTTATTTTTATATACGTATATATTTTTTTGATTAACGATTACTCGAGATCACGAAGAATTTATTTATCAACTTCTTGGGAAACAAATACTTGACAATAAAAAAATATGTATATATATATAAATCAAGAAGAAAAAAAAAGAAACATTTAAAAAATGTTTTATCTTTTATAATTTATATTTATCATTTTAATTAACAATTATTCTCGAAATCACTGGAGATTTAATTAATTAACTTTGTCCTTTGCTTATTTTCTTGTTTTCTCGTTTTTTTTCATCAGACATGGGAGTTTTTGAAAATTTAACGGACATAGAAAAAACCGTGGAATGGGGAAGCGCAGCAATACTCGAACTTCCTCACATCGACAGCGATCCAACCCCGGACGTCACATGGATGACTCTCGGCGGACAAATTCCTTACGAAATCAAATACGCGAAAAGTCATCACAAGCTTCTCATTCTGAACGTGTCGGACAAGGAAGAACGTTCTTATCGCGCACTAGCGACAAACACGCAAATTGGCAAGGAAGAAAACAGTCCGTTGTTCAATCTTCACGTTGTCGGAGATCCGAGCGTCGAAGTTGCACCGTCGATTATAATCGAACCCAAGGACATGCAAATTGTCAAGGGACAACCGTCCACCTATCTCGACTGCATTGCTAACGCTCGGTAAATCGACGAAATTCAAAAATTTCGAGATAAACAAAAAAAAATATTATAAATCAATGAATAAATAAATAAATCAGTGAATAAATTAATAAATGAATGTATGAATAAATGAATGAATAAATGAATGAATGAATTAATTAATAAATGAATGAATGAATAAATAAATTTGAAAATTCTTCTTCCAAGAATTCTACGATCAAACTTTGTTTTATTATTTTTTTTCTATCATTCGGTTTGTAAAAATTTATATAATTTGGCTTTCTCCGTGGCGTTGTCACACGGGTTGAAAAAAAAATCGATTACGTGCGAACAATATTTTTTTTTTCTTTCACCGAGTGCTCAATCGCGAGGAAGAATGTGTTTAACAATGGCCAACCGGATATATTTCATTCCCACGGAAACGTTTGAGCGGGTTGAAAACTATTTACCCTTTGATGTAAAATCTCATTGTTGCCATTTTACGAGCAAAACAAACATTGGCCGTGTCATTTTTTTATTTTTGCTTTGTTTTATCATACGGAAATGTTATTTGGTTTGCGTAAAAGAAAATTGCAGATTCAAGCCATTGCGTTCTAATAACGAAATGAGGGAGATTTTTTTCTTTATCGGTTGAATTTATTAATTTATTAATTTATTAATTTATTAATTCATTGATTTATTAATATATTCAAAATTTAAAAATTTCCTAATTGATGTTTTATGTATTTTCGATCGTTTATATATTTTGTTTTTTAGTTTGCTTCACGAATTGCGAACAATTTGGACGAAAGATGGAATACCGATTGAAAATGCGGAAATAACTTACAACTACAATGACTCTTGGAACAGAACGTTGGTCCTCATATCGGCCGAACGTTCTTACACCGGTGTTTACACGTGTCACGTGGATTTGCGAAGCGGTGGTTTTCCAACGATAAACGCGAGTGCCAGAATCGACGTTTTTGGTACGCCAATCAACATATAATATATATTATATATTCGGTCGTCGGCCTGGATGAATAATCAATCTTATCAAAATTAAAAAACAAAAACAAAAACTTTTGCCGAATTGGATTTGACGTAGATTGGTCCGATTGATTATTCTTTTGATTCCACAGAAAAACCGACTTTCGATAACGAATTGAAACGGGAGACCCACAGCGATTACGGTTCGAGGGTCACGTTGGAATGTAACGCTCGTGGCGTGCCCACCCCCAAGTTCACTTGGTTCTACAATGCCGAGCCTGTTGATCATCTTCTCGGAACCAAGTAAGAACGATGATTTAACAACAAAAAAAAAAAAACGAGCAAAAAAATTTATATCGTACCAATTAAAAACTAAAAAACCTTTGCCTCGGTTTCATCCGGCCACATTTATTTGTCGCATCGATTGAAACACTAAATTCAAACAATCGAATCTCTGTTCCCCATCGAACAGTTTAAATCCTAATTATGATCCAAGGACAGCAGAAAAAAAAAGATTTGTCACGTTTAAACTCGCATTTGATCGAAGAAATAAGGAACCAATGATGATTATAAATTGCTTGATTTTCGCGTTGTTTTTAATGTATCGACTTGAATCTTGCGCCAAACATCAATGTAACATGTTTTCCAAATAATCCAATAGTCGTTGTCTTCTATTTAACATTTTTCAGTAGTCAAAAGGCGATAGGAAAAAAATTCACGAAATCCGACTTTTTTTACAAAAAAAAATTCTTCTTCAAAAAATTCTTTTTTCAAAAAAAAATTCAATATTTATTTTGAACTTTGAACTCAAGATTTTTGGGTCGATGTCGAAAAATGGAAGTTGTACGTTTGAATGGAATAAAATAATGTTGAAAAATGGAATTTCCATTGCGTAAACACCGTGAAGTTGGCCTGGGGTCCAGTGGACCCCGAGGGACCGCCACTGGTTAAATTGAAAAAAAAAAAAAATTAAATATTTTTTTTTTTCGCAGGTTGGAAATCGACGAGGACGGATCGTTGACGATCCCAAAAGTGACTATGGAGTTCTCAGGAATGTTTCAGTGTCTCGCTGCGAACGATGCGGGCGAAGCTTCCAGCTACACCTGGCTCAAAGTCAAAAGTACTTTTTTTTTCATTCATCAATAATAATAATAATAATAATCTTCTTTCAATAACCAAAAGATTTTTTTTTTCTTTTTCTAAAAATAATATTTCGTCGTTTAATAATCATCGAACGTATATCAAAGTCGATTAGTGGCTGAAGAATTTTGATTTTGCATCGTGTGTCACGAAACTGATGGTTAAATTGTTCTATTGTGGTGACAGCGGAAATGAACGAAACAGCGAGGAACAGACAGCCTCGCCGGGCAGCCGGCTACAACGTAGTCCGTGCTCGCCAATCGGACGGCCGTTTAAAGTTCTTTCAATATCCAGACCGTAAGACAATAAAGCCATTTCAAAATCGCGCCTTTTTACCCAAGGCTCGAATCGCACAATCGAATTTAGTTTAGTGTGTTATTTCTTTTTTTTATCTCGAATATTTTTTTTTTTTTTGGAATTTTAGAAATATTTGTTTTTATATACCTTTGCGTTTGACACTTGAAATTATTTTTGTTTTTTCTTTTTTCTGCTACGTATTCACTAGTGGTCCTCTTTTTTTTCTTCCTTTTACGTATTAGGCACCAAATGCTTGAAATTGAGCGACACACGACACATTTTTTGTTTGTTTGTTTGTTTATTTGTTTTATCATTGCTTATGTCTTTATTAATGTAATTTGGTTTTTTCTTTCTTTTTTTAAATTTCGTTTGTCATGGAATTTTGTCCCTCGTGGAAAAAAAAATTATGACAATAGGATATCGCTATAGATTTATGTAAATCACATTGTTGAGTAGCTGTGAATGTTCAAAAGTGATGTTTCAATGATATTTTTTCGATTCCGTTATTTATTTGTCTTTGTTTGTTTTTTTTCTCCTTATTCATTTTTTTCTCCATTTATTCATTTTTATACATTATTCCATTTTTTTTTTCATGGTACCAGATTGTTTGCGAGTGTGTGCTTGTTTGTGACGAGACATTATTTATCATTTGTTTTATTCGAATATGGCTGTGCGGACGTGGTACGTAAAATCGTAATCGTGAAATTACGCATTGTTGAGTGTGGGATCAGAGGCAGTACGATTATCGACGTACAATAGAACGTACGATTTATTTTTTTATAATCATTTCTTGTTTTTTTTTTTGGTTTTTTTTTTTTTTGCTCATTAATTTTTTTCCCCTAGGGAGTCGAATGCATGGATATAGTGTTGGAAAAATTGTTTTCATACATTCTTCCACCAATCTTTTCGATGCAACAATTAAATGGGAAAAAAAAAACTTAATAAATTGCATTATTTCAGCTTCCATTCCTGTGATAGAGAATGCACCCTACAATCTAACGGTTCTCGATGGCAAAGACGCGACTATAACTTGTCGAGCCATAGCAGCGCCTGTTCCCAACGCCACATGGATTTACAATGGTAATTTGGAGTTAATTTTTATTTTTTTAACTAATCGATCGACATGGATTTACAATGGTAATTTGGAGTTAATTTTTATTTTTTTAACTAATCGATCGACAATCGTCTACTACGATTTTTTTTGTTTCATGTTATTTCATGTTATTTTATTTCATTTAATTTCATTTTATGTCATTTTATGTTGTTTTATGCTATTTTATGTTATTTATTGTTATTATTTTTTTTTTTCACAGATACTGAGGTAGTCGAGATCGCTGGTCGAGTTCAGCTACTCGAAACCGGAGATCTTCTCATAGCTGCGGTCAAACCCAACGACGCTGGAAAATATACTTGCGTTCGTGCTAACGATGCAGGTTCTGCCAATGCTTCCGCTTATCTCACTGTAGTTGGTAAGATCACAAAATTTATTCATCATTCACACATACATATACATATTTAAATATTTAAAGAACACCAATTTCAAAATTTAATTCAATTCAATTCATAATTCGTGATTTTTTATTTGAACAAATATATTTATTATGTATAATTTGCATTGCATGGAAAATAAACTGATGTCAGTTTAAGAGAATCAGTTCTTTATGGAAAAATGTAGAAATGTTACTTTTTGCTATTTTATAGTAAAGAAAGAATTTGTGTATGCGTTTATTTTATTTATTTATTTATTTATTTATTTATTTATTTATTTATTTATTTATTTTCGTACAGTGAGGACCCAGATAATAAGACCTCCGACCGACACGTCAGTTCTTTTGGGACACACTGCCGAGTTGCAGTGCAAAATTTCCAACGATCCAAGCGTGCCCTACGACATAGTTTGGTTGCACAATTCACAGTGAGTACAAAGTTTGATCCAACATACCCAATGACCTTATTAATCTATTCAATCTGAAATGATTTTAACACACACACACACACACACACACGCTCGTTCACGTTCTTGTCGTTTGAAATTGTGGGCTAATAATCATCGTCAATCGACGATTGTTCGCAGAGTGGTCAACACCCAAGCGAGTCAACGAGTGAAGATGCGACACGACGGGGCATTGGAGATAATCGCCGTGCGAGCTTCCGATGTCGGTGAATACGCGTGTTCGGTCATCTCACCGGGAGGCAACGAAACCCGAACCGCCCGGCTTAGCGTTATCGAATTACCGTTCGCACCGATAAACGTAAAAGCTCACAGAGTCGAAACCATTTCACCGAGAACGATAAACGTCACTTGGGTACCCGGTTTCGATGGCAACAGTCCGACCGAAAAATTCATCGTCGAGAGACGCGAAGTTCCCGAATTGGGTGAGCCAATAGTTTTTTTTTTCTTTTTTTTATTATTGAAAAAAAAAATCAAATCTTATGGATCTTTAGAATTTGTAAAAAAACAATATTTCCAATCTCATGGACCTTTGAAATTATAAAAAAAAATATTTCCAATCTCATCGGCCTTTGAAATTATAAAAAAAAAATATTTTCAATCTCATCGACCTTTGAAATTATTAAAAAAAAAATATTTCCAATCTCATGGACCTTTAAAATTATTTTAAAATAAATATTTCTAATCCCATTGGACCTTTAAAATTATTTTTCATCTATTTTTAAGTACTCTTGTAATTATTTTTATTTTATTTATCTCAAAGTTTTTACAAAAACTTTGAAATTAAGTTACTTTTAATCAATTCAAAGTTGTTTTTTTTTTCAAATTATTCTCTGTTTCGTGAAAAAAAAGAAATGAACATTCGTTTGGTCGGAGGCCATTGGACGATCGGGAGTTGTAAAAAAATATTTGTTGCAGGACCGGTGCCCGATCCTTTGTCGAATTGGATAATCGAGAACAACAACGTGTCCGCGGAGGAACGTTGGTGTTTGTTGAGCGATTTGAAAGCCGCGGCGGCCTATCAGTTTCGAATCACCGCGGTAAACAGCGTGGGCGAGGGTCCACCGTCCGATCCCAGTAACGTTGTTATTCTTCCGCAAGAACGTGAGTACAACAAACACTTGTTCACATTAAAAAAAAAAAATAACTCAACAAGATACGATTCTTAAAATATTTTTCATTTGTTTTTTATTCATTCTATTTTTTTTTAAATTTTGTTTAATTGATAAACAGCTCCATCGGGTCCGCCTCTGGGTTTCGTGGGTTCGGCACGTTCATCGTCGGAGATAATAACCCAGTGGCAGCTGCCTCTCGAGGAACATCGCAACGGTCACATATTGGGTTACATATTGCGATATCGTTTGCACGGTTACAACGTCAGCCCGTGGACCACCCAAAACATAACAAACGAGGCGCAAAAAAATTATCTAATATCGGATCTGATAACTTGGAAGGATTACGTCGTGCAAATAGCGGCTTACAACGACAAGGGCGTCGGTGTTTTCACGGACGGATTGAAGATAAAGACGAAGGAGGGAGGTAAGACGAAATTAACAATTCGTTCGTATCGTTTTTATAATTAGTTGCCCGTCGATTATCGTCGCCAATGAAAACCGAAGGAGGCTTTTTTAGGTGACAGGGCTCTTAATTATAAAAAAATTCGATTGTATATTTTTATTTTAAATATATTTAATTTATTTTAAAAATATATTACTTTTTAAATAAATGAAAAAAAAATGTATTTCTTTTCATTTACAGTTCCCGAAGCTCCACCGACGAACGTTCGTGTAAAATCGATAAATTCCACGGCCGTGATGGTCTGGTGGAAACCACCGAATCCACAAAAAATCAATGGCATCAATCAGGGTTACAAATTGCAAGCTTGGTCGGGTGGTAATTTTTCCGACGATAATATGTACAAATCCATGACTGTACCCCCGAGTTTGCTCGATCCTTTGGCCGAACAGAGCGCGATTATCTCCGGTTTGAGAAAATTCAATCTTTACAATATCACCGTACTGTGCTTCACGGATCCCGGCGATGGCGAGCGAAGCACACCCATTCAAGTTCGAACGAGCGAGGATGGTTAGTCGACATCACTCATATATTATTATTATCTCTGACTTTCGTTTTCGAATATTTTTTTTTCCGGTCTATCGGCCTCACGCATTTGACACTCACAGCACTCTTGTGTATATTAATTTTGCTTTTTGTATGGGAACGGCTGGGAAAGACTATTATAATCGTTTAGAAATTTTCACTGCTAATGCGTATCAATGTGAGTGATTAGCACGGGTTTTTGACCGTTCAAAATCGTTTAGACCACGTGGAAAAGTATTAATAGCATACAATTAAAGTTTCTTAATTGGTTTTTTTTTATATTTTTTCTTTTGGGATGGAATAGTAATTAAGAAGAATAAAATTTAAATATATTTCTCTGGTTATTTGTCTTTTTACTACAGGTAATCGTTAACTCGCTTTACGAATCGAAAATTTACATTGTCGATATTTTCTGGAGCTTGATTTTTTTTTTCTTTGAGAAAATATTTCATAGTTTATCAAACATAATTATTGATTATAATTTATTATATTATATTTTTTTGAACAAACTATTTCTCAATTTATTTTATTTTTAATCCAACTATTTCTCAGTTTACCTATTTCATTTTTTAACGAAAAATATTTCTCAATTTATTTTTATATAAAAATATATTCGTTGTCTGTCCACGCAGTACCGGACGAGGTGGAAAATCTTCAATTCAACGACATAAGCGATCGTTCGTTGACGGTCAAATGGAATCCCCCTCACGAGATAAACGGCATTCTCACGTCCTATCAATTGAAATACATGATCAAGGACAGCCCGGATTCTCTGCGTGTGCAAAATTTCACGAGTGACGTATTATCGTGCAAGGTCGAGCATCTGCGCGCAACGACGCACTACAGATTCGAGGTCGTCGCATGGACGTCGATTGGTCCCGGAAAATCCAAAGTCGCGACGATACAATCGGGCGTTGAGCCGGTTTTGCCGGAACCTCCGACAAAATTGGCCCTCTCGAACATCGACGCTTTTTCCGTTGTTCTGCAATTCACACCGGGTTTCGATGGCAACTCGTCCATCGTCAAATGGACCGTTCAAGCTCAGACCAAACGCAATACCACGTGGTACAACATCTACGAAGTTTCGGATCCGGAAGCCAGCACGATAACCGTAACCGGACTCATTCCGTTTATGGAATACAAATTGCGTTTGATCGCCAACAACGTTGTCGGACCATCGAGACCCTCCGAACCCACCAAAGAGTTTCAAACCATTCAGGCACCGCCGTCCCATCCACCGAGAAACGTTACCGTACGAGCCATGAGCGCCACGGATCTACGAGTTCGTTGGATAGTGAGTTGATAGTATTTTTTCATTTTTTTAGGGTTCCTCACCTCAAAAAAAAAAAAAAATTCGAAAACGAGTTTTTTCAATATTTATTATCATTTTTATGATTTTTTTTACCCACTTTAACTGATGTTTATTAGAATACACTGTTTAGTATCAATTACAACATATATTGAGGTACTTGTGTGAATTTTTTTGTGATGACAATTTTTATTTTGAAAGAACTATTTCCGATGTCCGAAAAAATCACTTTTTTTTTTTTTTTTGAAGATCGCTTGCGGTGAAAGCATTATTATATCTCCACCGAAAAGATTTCGTTGGTGTTTGAATTAAAAAACAAATAATAATGTCGTCGATTTTTCCTAATTTTTTTTTAATCTCAACAATCAAACTTTTCGGGAAAAATCGACCAAGTTATTTCAAAAATTCAAAATCTTGCTGAATCCTTCGTTCACGAGCTGGCTTTCATGTTCTACCAACGAAATCGTTTTGTTTTGGTTTTTTTATGTATTTAACATGAGTCGTGAATTAAAAAAAAAAAAATCAAGTATTCGGGACAAGCAATAGTTCCTCCAAAATTGAAACTTTTTTCATGAGAAAATTCACACAAGTACCTCTCGATATATTGTAATCGATACCTCATAGTGTATTCCAGTGAAATTCAGGCAACATGGTTAAAAAAAATCACGAAAACTTCTCAATTTTTTTCCGCAAACAACAAAATACCATTTTTTTTTTTTTCAAAAAACGAACATTTTTTTTTTTTCAATTTCACAGCCATTGCAACAGATCGAGTGGTACGGTAATCCACGTGGTTACAACGTAACTTACACCGAAGTGCGTACGAACAAATCAAAGAGCATAAGCATCGACGATCACACGGCAAATTCTTACGTTTTGGAAAACATGGAAGAATTTGCGTTGTACGAGATCGTGATGCAAGCTTACAACGACGTGGGTTCATCGCGAACGAGTCCAAAAGCGATCGAGAGAACGAGAGAATCCGTGCCGTCGGTGGGGCCGGCAAACGTCGAGGCCAATGCCACGTCGTCCACGACGATACTCGTCAAATGGGGCGACGTGCCTGTGGAACATCAAAACGGACAGATCGAGGGTTTCAAAGTTTATTACGGTGCGAACAGCCGTTCGCCATATCAGTACAAAAATATTCCGAAGAACACGACATTCACGACGACTCTCACGGAATTACGAAAATTCGTTCAATATCACGTGCAAGTATTGGCCTACACGAGATTGGGAGACGGGGCACTGAGCAATCCACCCGTCAGAGTACAGACCTTCGATGACAGTGAGTAAATCGTCGTTGATGAAAAATTGGCCCACTTTACTTTTCTTTCAGGTTCTTCTAATTTCTGAACCTAATTTTTGAGCCACTTAATTTTTTTATCTTTATGTTTTCTATCTTTTATTTATCTTTATCTATTTTCATTTATTTATTTATTTTATTTGTTTATCTTATTTATTTATTTATTTATTTATTTATTTATTCATTTATTTATTTATCGACTTTAGCTTAATTTCTTATTAAATAGTTTTTCTTTCGGCAAAAATCATCGCGAGAAAAAAAAGAAAATAGTAAAATAAACCAGTAAAACTACTTTACTAATTCAGCGGACTAAGGCACTTGAAAAACTGCATTCTTTTAGAGTATAGGTATTTTTGAGGGTAAAATCGATTCTTAATTTGGATTGATCATGATACGAAAAATTTATTTTTTTTTAATTAAAAAATAATTAAAAAATTTTTTTTAAAATGAAACTTATAAAAAAATGTAAAATCCGATTCTTCAGGTGACTCAGTCCCCGCAATTCATTCAGATCCCTCTTCATTCCCTCGCCTCCTCTCAAAAGATCCAAAAATTAAAAAAAAACACACACACACACACAAAAAACACAAAAAATAAATAAATAAAAAATAATTTCCACAGCTCCGGGACCGCCGTCTAACGTTTCCTTCCCCGACGTGAGTTTCTCAACCGCTCGTATAATCTGGGACACCCCGGACGACCCGAACGGCGAGATAATGCGTTACAAAGTGATGTTCCACCTGAACAGCAGTCAGGAGCGTCAATTTTCCAAAGAGTTCGAAGCGTCGGATCGAACCTTCCGAGCCACGGGTTTGGAGGCCGAAAAATATTACATGTTCTCCGTGACGGCCCAAACGCGTTTGGGTTGGGGAAAAACGGCATCGGGCCTCGTGCTAACGACGAACAATCGTGAACGTCCTCAACCGCCGTCCCAGCCGCAGGTCAGTCGTTCCCAGGTGCAAAGCCGTCAGATAACGTTCAGTTGGACTCCGGGTCGCGACGGTTCCGCCCCGTTGCGTTACTACACCGTTCAACAGTCCGAAAATTCCGGACCTTTTCAAACGATTCCCGAACGTTTGGATCCATCGCTCACATCGCACACGGTCGTGAATTTGAAACCATTCGCGTTTTATCAATTTCGCATACAATCGACGAACGACATAGGGCCGTCCGATTGGAGCGCCGAGTCTGCGCAGGTGCAGACATTGCCGGCAGCACCGTCGCGCGGTGTGGGAGGTTTGAAAGTCGTGCCGATCACGACGACGAGCGTGCAGGTGCATTGGGACATGATAGACGAGTCCCATTGGAGCGGTGATCACGAAACCGGTGGCTATCGAGTGGTTTATCAACCCGTGTCGGATTTTCCAACCGCACTCGAAGCCACACCGAAACAAGAAGTTTTTGGGATAAAACAAACGAAAATGATACTGAGCGATTTGATGGAAGATCGTAATTACGAGATTGTGGTGTTGCCGTTCAATTCGGAAGGCGACGGTCCACCGAGCCCACCGGTCACGGTTTACGTGGGCGAGGCCGTGCCCACGGGCGAACCACAACACGTGCGAGCCAAACCCGTGTCCTCGACCGAGGTTCAATTGCAATGGAACCCCCCCCAAGCGAATATGCAAAACGGCGATCTTTTGGGTTACAAAATTTTTTACATTGTCACGAATTCGCCGCAATTGTTGGACAAGAAGCAGGAGGAGGAGATCGAAGTCGTGCCAGCGTCTTATCTCACTCACAGTCTTGTTTTTCTCGACAAATACACGGAATACAGGATACAAGTATTGGCTTTTAATCCGGCTGGCGATGGTCCACGTTCGCCTTCCATCACTGTGAGAACCAAACAAGATTTACCCGGACCGCCTTTCAATCTTGTTTTTCACGAGATTACCATGACGAGCATGAGGGTCTCTTGGGAACCACCGAAATTGCGAAATGGCGAAATTGTCGGTTATATCGTGACTTACGAGACTGCGGAACAGAACGATCGGTTTAGCAAACAGGTCAAACAAAAAGTCACGGAGACGAGTTTGCTCGTGCAACCTTTGGAGGAAGAAGTTATGTATACGTTTATGGTGAGGGCACAGACGATCGATTTTGGACCGCCGATATCGGGTAATGTGACCACCGGACCGCAGGAAGGATCGCCCATGGCACCCAACGATCTTGTCGTCACGAAAACCGTCTCGAGCGTGGAATTGAGGTGGAAGAATGGAGCTTCTGGGAAGGGACCGCTTTTGGGTTATTACGTCGAAACACGACGCAAAGGTAATTTGAAAATTAATGTTGAAAAATTGTTTTTTTTTTTTCAAATTCATTTTTTTTTTTTTTGATTTTTTAAATTTTGTTGAAAAATGTTTTTTGAATGTTGGGGAAACTTAGCGAAGCTTTTTTTTGGGGTTTACAAGCTCGAACGAACGTGGGGCATAAAAGAAATAATAAGGATTAGAATTTTTTGTCATGAATATTGGCCAATTTTGTTTTTTTATTTATTTTATTTATTTTTTTAGTTTTTGTATATTTTATTTTATTTTTTCTATTAATATGAATATCGTGCGTTATTGTCTTTTGCATATAAACGGTACAGCATCGGAAGATTGGCAGCATTGTAAGTTTCGATAATCCCCAAAATTTGCTGAGAGAGACAATCGTTGAATTAGATTTTTTTTTTTTTTTAATTTTTTTTTTAAATTACATCCCCTCACGTCGGACACACACACACACACACACACACACACACACACACACACACACACACACACACACACACACACACGCACACACACACACACACGCACACACACACACAACTGTGAACAGCAGCATGATGGAAATAAAAAAACAATCCAATCATTTTTTTATAATTTTTTTTTTCCGAACCGTTTGAAACAAGAATCTTGATTGATTAGCGAAACCTTCTAACAACATAGCCAACGCACACCCACACACACACACACACACATATCGACTTCCTAATCTAATAGATGGGTGACTCGTCACACCTACACAACCCGATATAGATTTTTTTTGTTTTATTATTTCGTGTGCGTGCGATATTATCCCGTAGAATTTTTCCCTCGCTGCTCGATGAGATTCGACTCTCGTGATCGAAGCTTCGCTCTGTATGAACAATTACTGATCTTTGGTGTTGTTGATTTTTTTTTTTGGTTTTTGATTTTTTCTTATCATTATTATTGACCATTGTAGACGACACGCGATGGCAAACAATCGTGAAGACCGGAAACGGACCTCTGACCGAGTTCGCAGTTTTTTATCAGAATCTTCTGCCATCGACGTCCTATCTGTTTCGCGTTATATCGTACAATCGTTACGGCATAAGCTATCCCGTTTATTCCACGGATACGGTAAGTCCATCGTCTATTTTTTTTTTTTTTGCATCGTTTCTTGTTATTTTCATAATTCAAGCTTTTTGACGATAACAAAAATTGGCAATTTTGTAAGTTGTCGAAATTCAGAACACAAAAAAATCTAGCAATGCAGGGCTTAATGCCGAGCACGATTTTTTTTTATGTATAGAACTTTATTGTACGATCGGTTTTTTTTACGGAGGTAACAATTAAAAAACACAAAAATTGCTAACATGGAAAATCAACAGGTTTTCAAACATAAATTGACGAATCTCCGTTTTTGTTCAATCAATCAACTCCGAACTTATTTTATATTACTCTGTCGATACTTCAACGTCACGACGAAGCAAAAAAAAATTCGAAAAAATTGACTAGAATATAATTTTTGTTCGAATTCTTTTTTTTTTTCGCAAATTTTTGTGGTTTTCAATTATAGAGTTTTGTGTACATACAAAAAAAAAACGGTCACTGAATTTTCCCCATTGAAATTTTGACGCCATTGCGTTTGAAATGTTTGAAAATATTCAGAAATCACATTTACAAAATATTTTCGATTGCATTCGTGATAAAATAATCAACTGATTGAAATCAATTAATTTATTTTATTTTTTTCGTTATTCCAAACAGGTGTTGACTCCGTCGAAATTGTATTTGGAATACGCTTATCTTCAGTACAGACCATTTTATCGTCAAACCTGGTTCATGGTCACTCTGGCCGCTGGTTCGATCATCATAATAATCATGGTCATCGCCGTTCTTTGTGTCAAGAGCAAAAGTTACAAGTACAAACGTAAGTAATCACAAAAAACTCATTTCCCTTTATTTAAAAACAAAAAAAATTAAAATAAAGAAATTCGCGTCACGAAAAATAACATTTTTGGGGGTATGGCGTTTTTTTTTTATTGCTCTTTCTTTCGACGATGCAGAAGAGGCGCAAAAAACTTTGGAAGAATCGATGGCCATGGACATCGACGATCGTCAAGAATCGGATCTCGAGTTGTACAGATCGAGACAGCCGGGAGGCGGTGCGATGAACATTGGAAGCGCCTGCGGGACTCTCGGCAAACGCGGCACGATGGCCAGAAAATCCATGCATCCACCGCCTCCGACGATGCTCGGTAAATCACCACCGAGACCGTCACCCGCGTCCGTGGCTTATCACAGCGACGAGGAGAGCCTCAAGGGCTACGACGAAAATCCGGACGACAGCAGCGTTACCGAAAAACCGTCGGAAATAAGCTCAACCGATTCTCAAGTACGTTTTTATTTATTTATCGATATTATTCCGGTTTTTTTTCGTCATCTTCGAGTCAAAAAAATTTATTCTCAAGCGAATTACGAAAAAAAAAACAAATCTATTAATTTACAGAATTATTTATTTATTTATTTATTCATTGATTGATTTATTTATATTTTATTACACTTACTAGAAAAATATATACATTTGGAATTGGCTTTTTTTATTTTCCAAAAAAATTATATGTCGGTCAATTATCATGAAAAAATAAAGAAAACTGTCTGGTTTTAAAAATGAAAAACAATAAACGACGAACAATTAACAAAAATGAATATTTCACAATGGATTCAAATACATCTTTATCGATCGAATGTTCACTCTTGTTGCATTTTTTTTTTGGCAGCTTGCATTTTTTTTTTTCGTTCTTCGAACATTTAATGTGTCTGATAATAATTCGTTTTCTTTCTGTTTTTTTGTTTTTTTTTTTCGTTAAATCGACAACAGGGTTCGGAAAGTGAGAACGAGAGCGTACAATCGGATCCCCATTCGTTCGTAAATCATTACGCGAATGTGAACGATTCGTTGCGTCAATCGTGGAAACGACAAAAACCGGTGAGAAATTATTCGTCGTACACGGATTCGGAACCCGAGGGTAGCGCTGTGGTTAGCCTAAACGGCGGTCAGATAATAATGAACAACATGGCGAGATCGCGAGCACCGCTTCCAGGATTTTCGTCGTTCGTATGATCTGCCGAGTCGAGCTCGATTTACGTGCTATTCACGCGTTCGTTCCAGTGATTAACGAGCTTCACTCTCATACGACTCGTTCGACGAACGTTCATTATTAATATTATTTTAATTTTTTTTTCCATTTCTTTTTTTTTTTTTGTAGATTATTATCAAGGCTTTGTATGACGTATTCAACGATATTGTGATAATACTTCGGTTACATACATAATTATTTATATAAGCGCGATGGAAAAAACAAAAACGAAAAAAATGTGTCACAGACTAAGCGTGTGTGTGTGTGTGATAAAGAGAGAAAGAGTGAGTGAATTTGACGAAAATGTGAAGAAAAAACGTGAATGATTGTTCGTCGATTTAGTTTGCAACGATATTTGCAAAGCTTGAGATAGGATTTTCTTTTTTAAAAGCGAGCTTTTTACTTGTAATATCGCCAAACATCGTCTCTCATATCACGCGACTCCGAACGAGTCGTTTTTTTTTTTTTTCAAACATTTTTTTAAATTCTTTTTTTTTTAATTCTTTTATTTTTTTCTAGCAAAGTTTCCACGAGGTGATCTCGCGTCTAGCGCAAAGAACAATCGTTTGCACGTTCAAAGCACGAAGTTTAGCTTTGTGCTTTGACATTCGTGACGTTCGTTTCGAGTTGCGTCTGACGTTTAAATTCGAGACGCTGTTGTTCTCACAGGTTCTCACATTTAACTCTTGAGACACTGTCCCCCCACCCTCCCCTTCCCCCTCCCGCCCCTTTCCTCCCAAGAAACAAAAAATGTCTAATCATATCGATTTTTTCCTCCAACGGCATAATATCATAAATTTAAGATGTTCGATAACGAAAAAAAAAAAAGAAAAAGAAATTGGACTGACTGTGTCGTGCCGAAGGATCATTCGAGTCATTCGTGTATTCGTGCGAGTGATAATCGACATTCGACGTCGATTAGTGTTTTTTTTATTATTACTACTAAGACTAGTTTTGGATCTCATTCGCGAAATGAAAAGAATGATCGTCGATGAATCGCGAGATTGTTCGTACGACGACGAATTATTATTCGTATTGATAATCATCGTTGTGACACAAAATAAGAAAGAAAATATCGAATTTGTGGACGTGGGAATTACGAAGAAATCGCACACAGCTGGCCGATCGATCGAGATCTTTACTTTTTGCTTCGAACGATTGTCAAAACACTTCTCTGAAGATGACAAACTGGTTTTTATTTTCTTTCCTTCCATTGATGAGGGAATATTTTTGTTTTTCTTTCGCATCAGCAAAGCCTGTATGTTGCTAATGCTGTTATTATTATTTTTTTTTTTCTTTTTCGTTCGGACACTCGAGCCAATTTATTTATTTATTTTATTTATAACGAAAATCCGTTGAATTTCGTCAAAGTGGAAAATTGGAAAGAAAAAAAGAACGAAAAAAAAAAGGGTTCGAAACAAAAAGTAGATAAAAGAAAACGGCGATCGATCGGTTGATTTGGCTCGATGATTGACACGAGTAATTCGCATCGTCTACATTATGCAGAAAATTTTCTGCAAGTGCATTTTTCTCGATTCTCGTAGCTTCTCTCTGATTATTAAAGAAGAAGCAGAAAGGACGAAAAAAAAGAAAAAAGAAAAAAGAAAAACAAACGTGACGATAATCTCATTCCGCTCTTCTTCGTTCGACTGCAATCGATGACTAACGAATGTTCAATTATTATTATCATTATTATTATAATTTTGATTTTTTCTCCTTCTTCTTTGTATTTCTTTTTTTTTTTCAATTTTCATTTTGTACATAAGATTCGAATTCGTGGAAGAACGTGAGAAGAGACGAACGAATTCGTCGACAAGCTGATCCGGACGTAATCGCAATCCATTTTTTATAGACGTAATTTAAAAAGAAGAAGAAGAAGAAAAAATAATCATCAACATTTATTCTAGGACCAATCTAAGGGTAATTAGAAAAAGGCTGATCTTGTAATAACGATAAATAATTCAACGTTTTACACGCGTTTAAAACACGACGGTTTCGTACACACACACAATTGTATAACGTTAACGAATGAACGGACTAATGAGAAGAAACGAGGGGATTTTGAACGAACGTTCGCCTCGTTGACGACGAATTAATCAAAGTCCGACGAATTATTAATTAGCAATTAACGAATCGCCGCATGACGGATCTTGTAATAAAGAGATCTAACGTTTGAGCATATATATATGTGTATATATATAGTGTATACGCATATATTTATGCTCGACATAGCACTACAGAGCTGCAAAAGTCTCTGTAACACTGCCAACGATATATTTTTTCGTTAAAATAATTCGCATTATTTATAATAGGTAATTTAGGTCTTTTTTTTTTTAATAGACTTTATTACGAAGTGGGGGCACGTGTTCGACGATCGCAAACGTAATAGAATCTGCGATCGAAGCACATTTGTACTGAGCGATGGAGAGAGAAAGACAAAAAAAAAAAAAAACGGTTTTTCGATACAAGTTATCCATTTAATAAAAATTTATCAAATTTTATGAAAAAAACAAAAACCTTACACCAACAACGGGTAACATTTTTTTTCTTCCATCATTCGAGTTTTCATTTGTATTTTATTATTATTATTATTTATTTTTTTCCAATTTTATAAAATAGGTGTGAAGTGTTTTAATAGGAAACGGTTTAAAAAATTGTATTATTCAATTGATAAATAATTTTTCACATCGTTGAAACCAATCGCTGAGAATGGATGGCGGTTTGACGATGGAAGTTCGTTTGAAGGCCGACCAAACTGCGACGTCGACGATTCCCGGAACATCGTTGGGACCGAACCAATTGTTTTTCCCGAGTTTATCGCCGATTGTCGTTAACGTCGATTGCACGTCTTTCGGGCTCTCCTGATATTGGAGACGATGGGCCGCGTCGAGGATCGAGTCCAAGGTGATGATTTCTTGTGGCGATAAAATTTTTTCGTAATTTTTTTGGGGCAGTTGTCTGGCTATGTATCGCAACATGTTGGACTCGCCGATCATGGGATAGCCACGAATACCGGACACCACGATCTCCAAATCATCGACTGCAACACATTTGCAATATACATATCCGACTCTTTTTCAGTTGAGCGGCAAGCAAAATTTGTTACAGAATACCTTAAAAACACTTTTATCAATTATACATTTTTAATAATAATTTTATATTAAAGAAAAACACAGCAGATATATTTTTTTTGATAATGAAAACTATCTGAAAGATGAAGGAGGCAATTAAATGAAATTTTTTTTTTAACATTACGCATAATCGATGCTCACCGTTTTTCCATATCAAACAAATATCGACCGTGTCGCGAAACTCTCGTTTCTCCGTCAACTCGACGCGGGGAACATCTCCGATCACGCTGGAGTGCTTGTGAGCGTCCACCCTGAATGCGACGTCCTTCCATATCTTCTGAAGCGCCCGAATGGCGTGACAGGGCTTGTCGGGATGGACATTGACGACCAGTTCCAGAGAAACCGGATCGGCTAGCGCCTCGGGCTGCGTCGTAGGTTCATGAGCTGTGACTTTGAGTACGTCGCACAGGCTCAACACTTGAGCCTTGAGCTCGGCCAGTTGAGCAAGGATCTTTTCCTGTCTGGCCTCCAAAATCGCAACCTCCGGAAGCGGGCTCTGCAAAAAAAAAATTTAAGTATCACGGCGACGGTTAGAAAAATATCTTTTCACAATCGACCACCGCAATCGTTCAACATTTTTTCCATCAGCTTGGAATAATAAAAATATGTATTGAAGAATATCAGAAAAATCCATTGCTCGACTTGGCCAAAAAAGAAAATGGAAAGTAAAAAAAAACATTTTCCAAATAATCAAAGCGCATCGATGCGCAAACACATCTTCGACTCGATCCAAACCCAACAATTTCATCCCTCCAAAATTTTCCAAAATTTTCCCCAAGTTCAGAACAATTTTTTGGTTATACAACTCACACATTTGCACAATGTGCCATTCTAATTTCGTATACCCAAATTCCACAAAAAAAAAATCATAATAACAATGATAAAACTTGTCCACGATAAAAGTGACAGAAGATATTTCTCAAATAAACTTTTACCCCATCGTAATTATCACGAAAGTTCACAATGGTGAAAAAATCATTTTTTTCATGAATTTGGTCACACGATCGGTCGACGATATTTTCGTCGTTCGAAAATATTCTGCGTGTCCATCGCGTTCGTTAAATCGGGGAGGGGAAGGCAAAACAGAGAGAGAAAGATCGATCAAGCCATCATCGTCGTCGTTCGTTCGTAGAACCGTATTCTCGTGGGGTCGATCGTGATTAGTGCTTGTGAAAATTTTTCGGGGAGCAGTCGGGGTTTCGCGTTCGAGTTGTTCGAAACAAAAAAAAAAAACAAAAGATTTCAATCATCCACGAAATGCACGGAATTACGGTGAGTACTCAATTCTGACAATCAAATCTCACCGAACAAGATAATCACGATCAGAACGAAAAACAAATCTCAAATTCCGCACGTTCTTCGTGGGAAAAAAAAAACAACATAATGATGTTGAAGAAAAAAAAAACCTTTAAAAAGTTGATAACCTTCTCGGACAGATCGTTGACGATGTTTCGGTCTTTGCACGCATGGTCGTCGTTATTTCTTCGTAAATCGTGAATATTTTTCATCCCGTACATGCAACTGGAGTCACACGTTATTCTCATATCCGTTATTATCGGTTTTAACGCGTACATAACCTCTCCAGCGTTCATCGTAACAACTTTTACACGATTTTCAATTGTTTCGTGGGATTTTTTTTTCTTTATTTTTTTTTATTGCTTCGTTAAGTTTTTGCACAATACTCGATGTCTCATAACTTTGTGGCACTGTGACGTGTTTTTTTTTTTCGTGGGGTCGTGTGTATTTTGTTCATTATTTGTTCCGTGGTTCGGCCATTTAAAGAGCCGGCCTGGCGAGGGCGCCCTGCGCGCCCTCCGGCGGGACCCATCCGAACTCCGTGCTCCGAGATAACGATGGAAAGAGAGAGAGATAGAGAGAGAGAGACAAACCGCCGACAAAAAAAAAACAACACCGAAACCATGCCCGACGACACTACGTAAAGAAACATCGCGATCTTCCGTTTTTACAAACAATTGTTATAACGACGAATACTTTTTATCCCGTTATCATTGAAAAATTGTCAACGTATGAAACACGATTATAATTCAATTTAAATTATTTATCGATGAAAATTTAGGTGATAGAAAAATGTTAATTGATTTGAAAAATTGTATCACGACCGGATCTATGGGCGAAGGGAGGGGATGACAAAGTGCGCGGGAAACAATGGCGTCGCCTTGTTTCGCCATCGGTAAAAAAAAATCGTTTTCATGATAATTCATCGTAATCATTGTCGAATGATTTTTCATCGTTCATGAGTGTATTAAATACGTTGAAACGAATTAGATTGTAACCCCTTTTTTTCTGGATAATCGTAAGTCAAGAATGGTTGAGCACTGTGTCAGTACCAAAAGCAATATGGCGCACGTCGCTTCTGTCAAGCTGGGAACCCACATTCATCGTTAATAAAAAAAAATAAAAAACAATCCTCATTGTCATTGGGTAAAATTTAACAATCTTATGAAAAACATAAATATTGCAAATTACGTGAATAATTATGATAGTGAAGAAAATTGTTGTTATTTGTCATCGGGCAACGTAATTGCAAATATTTCCGTTGCAGCGCCATTTTAACGTTTTTTTTTCTTGGCCCGTATCAGGGGGATCCGGAATTCTGGCGTGATAACTTTTGTTCGTGGATGTAGAGGGCAGGACGGACGTCGCCCAAAAGGACGTGCGAATGTGTACGAATGAGCGTGAAAAAAAAAAAACAATCATAAATAATAATAACAATAATAACAATAAAGTTTGATTAGGAGTTCAATTGATATATTTTCATGAAATCGTTGATAATTCGTCATACGTGACGCGGAATAATGAAAACAATGGACATATCGATGTATCGCAAGTGCGTCGAGTGGTTATCAAAGTGGTGGCCTCTCACGAAGCTTCGTCCGAACTAAGGTTAGACGTGCGTAATTTTTAGCGGGCAACGCGGGCCCCCTCCCCCCTCCCTCTAGTCGTCGATGATCGTTCGTCGTTTAGCGGATACGTCGACAACCCTAACCTCACAATCGTGAGCATTAATCGGTAAGATCGTTGTTAAACTTTGAAACCCAGAAAAAAAAATTCAACGACCCTATCTCGATAAGCAAATTGTTGGTTAGTTTCGCGATTTTTTTTTCGTTATCCTCTCTCTCTCGTTCTTCATTTCTTTACTTTTTTTTATTTTATTCAAACGTCGCGCGCGCGATCTCGCGGATTTTAGCGCAACCTGTCGCGTCGTGTGTTACGCTCAACGTGATTGGACGTTACGTTGATTTCGTACGGAATCTCATAATCTCCGTTATCATCGAAAAATTTGGAATAATTGAAAATTCTAAAAATTATGAAAATTGAATTTTGAGGTTAGAACGTGTGTTATCGTGAATATAGTGAATTCGGAGCGATATTGGTCGGATGTTGGTGCGGTTGGATCGTCGACTGATCCAACATGGCGACCTTTTCGCGAGCCAATGAAAATCCGGCTCTCTCGTAATATCCGAGCCGATTGTAAAATTATTATACCCCCCTTGCAACACCTCGCGTCAGTGAAATTTATTTCGTGCCCCCTACGTTTTACAACGTTATTGATATTATCACCCTTGTTGTTTACATTATTATTATTATCATCATCGTTATTACATGTCCATTCGATTTACGATTTTACGTTCAATTCGTCAAAAGGTGTGAAAAGTGCGCGCGCGCGCGTGCGGGGTACGTGCGCGTTTCGGGCCCCCGCGGATTTATCTCGCGGTGAAAAAAAAAAAATAGAAAAAAAATAAAAAAATAAAATAAAAATAATGAAAATATCGTGTTTGGTCACGTGACCGCGTGAGCGAAAGAAATGGCGCAAACATCGGAGTACAAATATGGGTTTTATTTTTTTGCAAACTTGTCAATTGTATTTGTTTACAATCGCGTTATTTCACAAACCACGTGTTAAATATTGTGACGTTTGAAATTGGGGAAAAAATAAAAAAATTATCAATATATAAAAAAAAAGAAATATAAAAAAACTTTTGTTCAACAGCACGAACGACAATATGACGGGCCGTGGGGCGAAGCGAAGGGGCCGTCCCCCCAAATCGGTCGTTATGGAGAGACCCAAAAAGTTTCAATATCATCTCATGAAAAAACCCAAATATTTGCAAAACAAAGCCGGTTCGGAAACTCCGAATTCCCAACCAAGTACGCCCACCGTCTCCAGAGCTTCGTCGCCGGTTGAATCTGAGGAGAGCAGACGAAGCACCAGAAGCAGAAAAACTCGCGGTACCAGAGAAAAACATACGCGCAAAGGCGGTCATTCGGGCGGCGCTTATCAGCGTCGAGGTTACAATCCCAATGTGGATTATCACGATTCGGAGTATCATTACGGTTCGGATTTCGGCGACGAATCCAGCGAAAAGAGCGATCCGGACGACGATCCTCTGCCCAGCGACGTGGAGTCGTCGGAATCTGTGGAAGAGCCAGATCCGTCGAGCGACAGCGATTTTTCTCTGTCCAGTTTCAGCACGGCCAGCGGCACTCCCAGAAAGGGTTTGCTGTCGCAACAAAGAGCCCCCAGTCCCGAACCTCTTTGGCTGCAGAATCGCGAATTGCCGCCTCTGGATTTGCCAAAATCGTCCGAAGATCTGCTGGTTCCCAAAGATCACATTATGCAAGCTCTGTCTGTTTACGAGGTCCTTCGACACTTTCGCACTCTCGTCAGACTGTCGTCGTTTCGTTTCGAAGACTTTTGCGCCGCCATAACCTGCGACGATCAGACCAATTTGCTGGCCGAGATTCACATAATGCTCATCAAGGCGCTTCTCAGAGAGGAAGATTCGCAGCAAACCCACTTCGGTCCTTTGGATCAGAAAGATTCGGTCAACGTCAGTCTCTATTTCGTCGATCCCATGACCTGGCCCGAAGCGTTGAGGTCCTACGTCGAAAGCGACAAAAATTTCGATCAATCCATACTCGAAGTGCTCACCAACTGCGAATATCCGTTCGCTTCGGTCGATCGTAGACTCACAGTTTTGCAATTTCTCACCGATCAATTTCTCATAACCAATCCGGTGCGCGAAGATCTTCTTCACGAGGGCAACATGCATTACGACGATCATTGTCGTGTTTGTCATCGTTTGGGTGATTTGTTGTGTTGCGAAACTTGTCCCGCCGTTTTTCATTTGGAATGCGTCGAACCGCCGCTCGTCGACGTTCCCACCGAAGATTGGCAGTGCAGCATATGCAAGGCTCACAAAATCACCGGGGTCGTCGATTGCATACCCGACGTCGAGAAAAACGGTCTGCTGTGCAGGCAGGAACATCTCGGATTCGATCGTCACGGACGAAAGTATTGGTTTCTGGCTAGACGAGTCTTTGTGTAAGTTTTTTTCATCGGGATAAATCGGATTCTTTGTCATATTCGATACTCAATTAAAAAAAAAATGTTTCTAACAATGTTGAGCCGCATACGTTACAAAACTTTGCCAAATTCCATGAACAATCTAGTTCCTAGAAAAAAAATATATATATAACAAAAAATGTAAATTATTTTAGAGAGAGCGAGGATGGCAATATTTGGTACTACAGCACAGCCTTACAATTCGACGAATTGATGTCGAGTTTGGACAAAAACGAGATGGAAGTGGCGCTTTATCGCGAATTATCGGATTACAAGGACGAAATTGTCAGACAAATGGAACTCACGGAAACCATCACGAATCAAATAAAAGGCAACAAAAAATCTTATCTGGAGGTTGAAAACGGTAAGTTCCACATTTTCCAACTCTTTTTTCATCCACCGCAACAATAAATTCGAAAGAACTAGGAAAAAAAAAATCGTATACAATAAAACGCAAAAATTGAATCAGTGAAAGCGAAACCTCATTGGGTTCGAAATTTCGACAGACGTTTTTCCACCCAGTATCCACATCGAAACCACAAGTGGCCACAAAAATCCAACAAACCCTTGCCCCATTTTCCACGAACACCCTTTTTTCTTCCCCTCCAGAAAACCACATTTCACAAAAAAAAAAAAAAAAAACCTAACCCGTAAATTAACGTTTTTTTTCACAGCCCTGCTCCTGAAGATGCAGAAGGAACGTCAGGAAAAACGTGAAAAGGAGGAAGAGGAGAAGCGGGAAAAAGAGCGTCAGGAGGCTGAGGAAGCGGTTCGTAGAATGCACGAAGGAACGGATTCCTTGGAAGAACGTTTGGCAGTCGTATCGGGTCAGGGTGACGAAAAATCATCATCCACCCCCCAAGACTGCAAATCCCCGACCAAGACCCCGGACGTAAAACCCACTCTCCAAAAATTCACGGACCCGACGGACGCCACGATCAAGCCAACGAAAATCCCGACCGAAGAAACCGACGAAATAGCCAACGAAACTTCGGACGAATCCATCGCGACTGTCGGCAAAGACGGGAAAAAGCACACAATAGTAACCCGCTCGAAAACCGGCTCGTTACAGCCCCGTACCTTCAACATGGACGATCTGAAGCGTCGAAGCACGGCCGTTCTGTCCAAAGAAGAATTGGACAAGCTCGACAAGAGTCTCAAGGACGAAGGCGATGGCACGCGTCTAACGCGTCTCAAGGCTCATCAAATAGCATCGGGCACGCATCTATTCAAACTCGGAATGGACAACAATTTCAAATCCTACGTAAATCAATACACCACCAACACGATTGCCCTGAACAAACCTCAACGAAACGAGGAACGCGACAAAAAACGTCATCTGTCGCACAAATTTTCTCTCACACAAGCTTCGGAATTCAAATGGGTGGGCAGTTTGACGGGAACCCGGGCTCTCCTGGTGAGCACGATACGTCAAACGATTTTACAACTGGAAAGCAACATTCAAGCACCATTCATGCACACGAATTGGCCACTGTTGCGAAAACCCTGGACAACCGCGGTCGGCGCTTGCGTCAATCCCCGCGATTTCGCTCGTGCTCTCATAGTTCTCCAAGCCTGCATCAAATCCGTCGTTTTCGCGAGCGTGTGGCACGATCAACTCGGTCACGTCAAGCTCCAACGCGTCACCGCCCTGGAACGCGAGGAAAAAAAACGTTTGGACAAGAAGGAAAAGAAGGAAAAGGAAGACGAGGAAGAACGCAATCGTCTTACGTACAATTTTGTAAAATACACATTGGGAATAAAGCATCAAGTTTGGAAGCAAAAGGGCGAGGAATATCGCGTACACGGACAGTGGGGATGGTTGTGGATATCGTCGAGTCGTCGTTACAGATTTCAAAATCAAAACAAATGCGGTTTGCGAGCTGGGCCGCAAAAAATAATGGTACAAATACGGGATCAAGGTGGCATGAAGATACTCGCTCTCGATCCATCGACTTACGATTGTCTCATGCGCGAATATTGTCCGGACGCGAAAACGAAAAAAGAATCGTCGCCAGACGTGAAAGACGTTAAAGTAAAGGAAGAAATCGAATCCGAAGATCAATCCGCCGTAAAAACGTCGATGAACGATGTGAAGAATGAAGTTTCAACGAAAACGGAAATAAAAACCGATCCGGATTCCACGAAAAACGACAACGACTCCAAATTCGGAATAACGAAAAAATTCGTAACAACGCGACCGGACGGTAAAACCAATCTGTCGTTTCTGTCGGGCATGAAGATCGAAAAGGTTTACAGACCGGTCGAACGTTTCGACGAGATCGACATAACCAAAGCCCTCACGACGACCGGACGTTTGCATTATCCGAAAATCGGCAAAAAAACTCGTATAGACGATTTTTTGGCAAGACGAACGCATCTGAAACTTCTGGAAGAACGCAGATTGTTGCAATCCGAAAGAACCAAGGAATTGGCCGCGAGTTTGGCCGCAACGAAAATTCCGACGACGACGACGACGACGACGACGCCACATCGCGGACAAACGTTGGAAACGCGTTCGAACGTCGAACAAAACGACGAAACGGAAACCGAAACGAATGACACGTCTTTGCAAGCCATTTTATCGGGCAAACCACCGAACAAAAATATTTCCGGTCCGGCACGCGAATTGCTCACACAAATTGGCAAACGCATACAACAGGTTCGTGCCCATTACGCGAATATAATGCGCATGGGAAAAAATGTCGGTTGTTACTCGCGTTACTGCAACATGACCGGACAATCCGGCAAAACACCGGTTACCCCGCAAAGCTTGACCTCAACGTGTTATTCGCCCGTTTGTCTGCAAAAAGCACGTTTGAAACGCGAACTTTTGACGTTGTTGCGCAAAGCCAATGCGCTTAACAACAATCAACATCCACCGAGTTTGGCGCCTCTGGGAATTCATTCGACGATCGTCGCGACAAAACGTGAAAATCCGGAAGCCAACGATGACAACTCGAGACGCGATCTCGAGACATCCGTCGCTCTGGCTAATCGTTGCACCGATGAAAATCGTTCGTCCAACGTTTCCCACGAAAACAACGAACGTTCGCGAACCAACGACGAACGAAAAATTTCGGAAACAACGAGAAACAATGACGAAGATTCCACCAACGCGAACGTCGATAAGCCAGTGACCGTTGTGACCACGAGCAACATTGTTACGACCACGACGACGATAACCACAACCGAACAAACGATAAAAACCGTGGGCGGTGTTTTGCAGAGTTGTCGTGAAATTTCATCGTCGAAAAATTCCATCGACGTGAATGCCGAAGTGAAAACGGTGAGCGAGAGCAACGATGGGACAGTCACGACGGTGATAAATCGTCGTGGGAGAACCGTGAGACGTGTGACGATGGCCAAAGAATTGAATCCCGATGGCACGACGAAAATTTATTCCACGAAATCCACCGAGGGCAAAATTTATTTGAAAAAAGTTGCCATTTCGTTGGCCGACAGACGAAAAAAACGCACACCCGTTAAATATCCATTGTGTTCGACTTTTGCGACTAAGAACAAACAACGTAGCATATTGCTTTTGCCGCAACACGAATTGCGAAAATTGTGTCGTTTGGGTGGGCGCACGCCCGTTCACGGGTTTCATCATATGGCCAAGGCGAATATGACCGTTTGGCCTTATCCGTGTCCCAGACCTTTGTTCAAAACTTGTTGGCTATATCGCACCGTTGGTTTGAGATCGTTGGCCGCCGCGGCTCTCCAATTGCGCGTACTTTGGGCGTGTTTGAGGTGGGACGACATGTCCGCCAAACCCGCGTCCGCCGATGGCAAACATCAGATCACCACGGATACGGAAATAATGTCTTTGGAAATTTTGAAACATCGTCAGGTCGGACAGTTTATGGATAGGACGCAATATTTGAGGAGAAAAGTCGTTATACCGTTGGAACTTCCGAAACAAGTCCGAGGTTTGTTTGTTTTTCGTCGAAAAAAAATTAAAAACAAATTTATATATATATATTTTTGAAATCAAACTTTTTGAATTTTTATCGTTTATGGATTGATATTTATTTTTTGGTGCAATTATGATTTTTTTTTCGTGTTTCTTTCTGTTCTTTCGTTTCAATTCGTTGATTATCGTTCGAAATTCAATTGGCTAATCAATTTTCCATTCCTAAATCCATTTTTTTTTTTCGATCGATTTTTACATTCACTTTTTTTTCGATTTTTTGTGAATAGATTAAATGTTTTTTTTTTTGTTCAATCATTTTTTCTTTATCTTTCATTTTCGTTTCAATTGTTTATAAAAGAATCAATTTTCATTTTTGTTCGCGTTTTATTATTTGAATATATTTTTTTTTCTTTCCTTGTCGATCGAACAATATGGCAAATTGTTTGTTTATGTCATCTCGGTCTTTTATTTGTTAATATTTTACCTTTATACATTTTCTACACTATATATATAAGTTCAAATTTATAAAGTATCAATGTTTATTCGTTGTTGTTTGAAAAACAAATGAAAAAAATTGCAGAAGTAACGTCGATACGAAGCGGTTTGAGAAAAAGAAAACGACCGGAGTCGCCCCAGAGTACCGAGCCCCAGGTGTCCGAGGAGTGGGTCGACGAGGACAAGCTCGAACTTTGGGAAATTAAACAATACGGCGATAGGTAAGTGGACCAGCCTTTTTTTTAAATTTTTTTATTAAAAAAAAAATATATATATATATACATATATATTTTTATTTATTTATTTTTTTCAAATCGGAAAACAAACGTGAGAACAGCATCAATAATCCCCATACGTTCATCACTGATTCCGTTGATAATTATTTCTTCCCTACTAACAAAAATTCATCCGACCAAATTGTTTGCATAAATTTTCTTCGAGCATGATGGAAAATAATTAGTGGTTTGTCACTTGGTGCGTGTCTTCGTCACGTTTGGGATCCTCGAGGGAGGAAGGGATTGAAATGTCGAGTCCTCCCGCCCTCATCATCGTCTCCAACGCTTAACACCGTCCGTTACTAACCTTCCTCGTCTTTGTGGTCTCGTTTTTCTCCATCTTCTCCAGGTTAGAGAAGGCTAATGCCCAGATTATTACTAGGAGTCGATCGGGCCAGCCGCAATCGGTGGTCATGGGCGTGAGCCGTGGCACCGCTTCGGCTTTGTCCGAACAATTGGTCAGTGGCAAAGCCACACCCGAGGAGATAAAAGAAAAAATGGAACAACAATTGAGAATGCAAAGAGCCGCGCATCAACAGAAACGCGCTCTCGAGACTCTGAAGAGTCCGTCCAACGCTTCGCCCGGACAAATCGTCAAAGTCGGGACGAATTCCAATCTGGGTAAGACAATTTTAAACCCGATTTAACAATATTTTCATCATCGTTCTCGTAGAATTTTCGTGAATTCTCTTAAAAAAAATAAAAAATAAAAAAGAGTTTTTATTTTGTTCCTCCGAAGTTGTTTGATTTAAAATTAGGATTCTGCATTGAAAGATCTGGATCTGAGTCAGATAGAATCTTACTTTATCGAAGTTTCAGCGTACAACACATTTTTATCTGTTTATTAATTTTTATTTTCGTTTATTAATTTTTATTTGTCGATCGTACTTTGGTACTATCGAATAATTAAAAGTCGAGGGAACTTGTTTGTCAATACTATTGGATGATGCTTGAATTTTATTCATCACACGCTTCGAATCCGGAAAAAAAATTCAACGAAGAAAATCAAAATCGACTTTTATGATTCGTTATAAATATATTTTATTTTTTTGTCATTGATTTTTCGCAGATGGAACGGTGAAAATGGGATCAAAAGTGGCTATACCAGCCAGTCCGAACACTCATGGAAAATCGCAGCTCACGTCGCTTCTGACCACGCCCAATCAGAACAAAACTTTCATCGGAACTCGTCGCATTTATATGACAAAATGTGAGTGGATTATTCATAATTCTTACCGATTTATGTGGGTCAACAAAATGTATTATTACCGTGGGGAATTTCCGAGTTCCCACGTCGCATATTTTCTGAGAAAATCGAATTTTACATCTTAATTTTTTTTTAAACAAAAAAAAAATTAATATTGGTAATCCATTGACTCAGCTTCGGATGGAACAACGAGAGTGGTTTCGGGAACGACGAGCATCCTGCCAAAGACCGCCCAACAGCAGCAGCAGCAACAGCAACAGCAGCAACAGCAGCAGCAGCAACAGGTACAAACGAATCAACAGGGTCAACAGCAATCTCTCATAAAGATGGTGCAACAGGTTCAGCAAAAAGTTCAAATACTTCGCGGTCCCGATGGAAAATTGCAAGTTCGTGGTTTGATGCCGGGACAGCAATTGGTTCAAATGCCCGATGGCAAGCTTCACGTGTTGAACACCGGTCAAGCGATTGCCCAGAATCAACAGACATCCTCAACAGCGACCAACGTTTCTCAGACAACGCCGACCACGAAAATAGCTTCCGGTGCTAAATTAATCACCGGCACAACCATCAAAACACCCGTGAAAAATATCGCTGTGAAAAATGTTGGTCAAACTGGTGCTCAAGCGTCGAATCAACAATCGACACCGACGATTCAACGAGTCAAATCCGGAGGACTCGGCACGGTCGCCAATGTCGCGACAACGACGCCGCAAAAGAGCGCGATTGTTGTCGCCAATACCGGACAAAACGTTCAGGATCAGGTGAATGAAATTCGATTTTCTATCGACGAGAAAAATTCGACGTTGATGGTTCGAAACATTTTTTAGATGTCATATTATTAGCAGGCTAGTGGTTTTTTTTTTGTTCTGCTGAAAGCAGAGCATTCCGGGATTATTTCGTTTAATTTTCGCATCAAAATAATGAAAAATGTGAACGTTTCGATTTTTTTCAGGCAAAAATATCAAATTTTGCTTTTTTCTTTCGTCCGAAATATTTTTTTTTTCCGACGTAAATGTTGGATTTCAACCGAATGGCTAATGGCTTCTCTTTGAGGGTGAATCAAAGAACGAATGAGCATTTTTTCCGATTGCGAAAAATCGAAATTGGTCACTCGCAGCAAGCCTTTTGGGACCTTGGGGTCGAAAAGACCCCGTTAACGATGGTTTTCAAATTTCTTAACGGTCGTACATCGATCCAAAAATTCTAAAAAAAAAATCAGGGATGTTCTCTCGGTCGAAAAAGAGCCAAAAAAATATTATTAATATGGTTTTTAATTTTTTTAATGGTCGTACATCGAGCCGAAAATTCTGAAAAAAATCAGGGATGTTTTCTCGGTCGAATGAAATCCAAAAAAAAAAAAAAACAATAAATCATCAACCTAATAGTTAGAGGTCTGGATCGACCGACCTGACACGAAATTCTCCATATCCTCATGAAAAAATAACTCAATAACATTTTTTTATTCGCGTCGAAGATACCGACGAGTGGAACACCGACGTTAAACGCGAATCAAGTTGTCGTGAACAACGCGAATCTGGCGCAACAATTGGCAAGTGGAAAAGCACAATTGGCGACTATCGGAGGTCATCAGGTGGTGATTCGTAGCACACCGACGGGCAATCAGATAGTGCATTTGAATTCGGCCACCGGTGGAATAATCGTGAAGAGCACGACGACGCCGAACAAAACGGTGGTCGCGGGTACGACGACGACGACGACGACCCCACAAATTGTTCAGCAACAGCAACAAGCGGCTGCGGCTGCTCCAACGACGACGGGAACTCCGGTCCGATCGACGGTCGCCAATCAACCGACGGAAAATTCAACCGCCAACGTTACCACGTCAGCCACGAGCCCCGCGGCCACGACGACGGCTCCCGTCGTTCCCCAGAGTCCGGCGGCTTTGCCCGGAAGCGTGGAAGCTTCGCTTCTCGCCGGACAGCCACCGGGAACCGTCATCAAGTGCGTGACCGCTCAAGTCATTCAAACGACTCAGGGACCGAGAATCGTGCTTCAAGGATTGCAAGGCGCCGATTTTACGCCACAACAATTGGCCATGGTTCAACAACAGGTCAAACAACAATTGCTCAAAGGTAATTTATTTATTTATTTATTTATTTATTCATTTATTTATTTATTTTAACGTTGGAATATTGGAACCAGGGATGGGTATCCGTTCAATGAGAATGCAATTGAAATAAATTTTTCACTGAATTAACCGTCACTTATAGGCCCCATTGAATTTTTATTTAAAATAATAATTTCGTGTAAAATTGTTCGCAATAATTGAACAAATGTGGAGATAATAATTATATCGCACGATAATTGATTATGATTGTTTGTTTGAAAATGAATTTCGAATACATTTTCATCGAATTAATGGGTATCCCAGATTGGAACTGGCGAAAATTGTACAGACGCAATATTTGTTTGTAACGAAGAGAGAGAGAGAGGAAACTTGTTAATTTTTTTTTTCAACCGGGTTTCTGACGAAGAAGAAGGGTCGCGATTCGACTTGGATCAAAATTTAAAGCGTCGGTAATTTTGAAATGATTTTTTTTGTATTGCTATATTTTTTCTTGCGTTAGCCTCGAAATTCAGATCGAACAATATTCAGAAAAGTCTTCAATATTCAGCATTATAATAATGGATTTTTTAAAATTGTTTTTTATAATTTTTTACAGCTCAAGCGACAACGGGCAAGCAAGGAGTTTTGGGACCGACGAAAATATATTTGGCGGTGCAACCGGCACCCGGGTCACAGCCCCAACAGTCACAGGCCCCGACGACACCAAGCACGCCCGTCGCCCCGGTAATCAAACCGGCCGCGGTGCCGGCCTCGTCGCCGGTGAACGTTCCGTCGCAAAACAGCCAAACGGAAAGCGCGGCCGCCCCGGCCGCGGAAGCCTCGCAGCAACCGGCGATCCCCGCGACTCCGGAAAAGCCCAAAGTCGTCGTGCAACAGGTCAGCCGAGCCGGAATAACCGATGACGAACCGATCAACAAAAAAACTTTGGCCAACGGACAACAGCCCGGACAAACGTCCAAGGAGACTGCACAATCGTCGCCGAACAAATTCATTCTCACACCCGATTACATTCAGCAGAGTAAGTCCGGTGGATTTACCATTTTCTTTCGCCCTTAAACCCACAAAAAAAAAAAATTAATAAATAAAAAAAAACGTGGTTCATAATTTAAAAAAAAAATTTTTTTTTTTTTTTCTTTTCATTGACAACGTTTTTTGTTGCAGCAATAAAAAATGCGTTGAAACAAGAAAATTTGAATCCGGAGATCGAGGAAAAGTTGCTGCAGTTGCAGCGTTATCAGGAGAAGCAGATGAAGGGCGGATCGGAAGGCTCGGTGGGAGGTGGTCAGAATCACGGTACGCCGACGACGACGACCCCGAGGGCACCGTCGAGGAAGAGGCCGGCGGCTGCGGCGGCGGCGGCTGCTGCGGCCGCAGCTGCAGCTGCAGCAGCAGCCCAACCGTCGTCGAACAATCCGGGCGCGACGAGCACGCCCGTGACGTCATCGAACGCTGTCACGGGTGACAAGGAGTCCGAGTGGTCGGAACCACCCAGAAAAAAAGCAGCGACGAACAGACAGGAACATCGGGACACTTCTAGGTAAAATTTATTATTTTATTCTATTTATTTCTTTTTTAAAAAAAATTGTGAAAGTAAAATCGAAAAAGAAAATAACAAATAATATTATTTATTTGTGATTTTTTTTGGAATAAAAATGAATAATATTTTTTTTTAATTATTGGAGGGAAATATTGGATAGAAGAATTTTGTCGAATGTGAATCGTTGGTGGGTAGATAATTGGATTGGATAAAATTGTTTGTCTCAGAACGAACAAGATAACCGAGACCCCGGATCACGAGACAACGCCGAAAAGTCGAAGCGGAAAATTGAAGGAATCTCAAGAATTGCGACGCAAGCAACAGGTTAATTCGCGAATGCAGGTGCTTCTGTTCAGACACAAGGAACTGTTGAAGAAGGACATACTGAAGAAGCGTGCACTGTTGGAAAAGGAACTTCAGATAGACATACAGGTGAGTTAATGATATATATATATTGAATAAATAAAATACGACATAAAATAACACGAAATAAATTGGACAAATTAAATAATTCAAATGGACTACATAAATTGAAATAAATTAAATAAATTGAGATGCGACGAGGAAAGAAAAAAAAATAACGTTTGACCGATACATTTATTTATTTATTTATTTATTATTTTTTTTGGAAATTCACAGAAGGATCTAGCGGCGGAATTGACGACGAGAACAAAGGCCGAGAGGCACAAACAGGACGAGGTTAAGGTCGGAAGCGCGAAGCGCAAATCGAACGCTTCTCAAAATTCGCAACAATCGAGTTCACCGTTGCGGGGTGGAAAACCAAAGAAGCACAGAGGTTCGCAGGGAAACAACACGACGCCGCCCGGAGTGTCGGCCGGTGGGGCTGGCAATCGTCTCAAGAAGGAGAAACTCTATTGCCTATGCAGGACACCCTACGACGAGACCAAGTGAGTTTTCATTCGCACATTATAAAAATCACTGCGCAAAAAAAAAAAAAAAATGAATAACAATAATAATGATAATAACGAATTAGATAAAAAAAAAAGAAAATTCATCACAAAAACGAAAAGCTATGAATAAAAAAAAAACTGAATAGAAAAAGAATATATAGTCTTCGGAAAAAAGAAGACACATATATTCAAAAGAATGAAATTCCAAGCTTCGAAATTGTGAAATGGAATTTTTTTTGAGATATGAATTATGAATGATTATTCTGATTTTACGGTTCGATTGGATAAATTTCGTTGTTTTTCTCGTTTTCAAGATTCTACGTGGGTTGCGATCTCTGCAACAATTGGTTCCACGGCGAGTGCGTTGGAATAACCGAAGAGATGAGCAAATCCCTTTCGGAATTCGTGTGCACCGAGTGTCGTCACGCACGCGAGACTCAGGAACTTTATTGTCTCTGCAAACAACCGTACGACGAATCACAGTAAGTTTATCTCTCGATAAGGTACAAAAAAAAATGTTAAAACATGCAAAAAATAATAATAAAAAAAAATAACTTATTCATTTTTTTATCATAGATTTTACATATGCTGCGACAAATGTCAGGACTGGTTTCACGGTCGTTGCGTGGGTATTCTGCAGTCCGAGGCCGACAACATCGACGAATACGTGTGTCCGAATTGTCAACGTAATTCGTCGGTTAATTTTGCGAATATGAAGAATTTGTCCAACAAGGATCTCGATCTGTTGAAAAAACTTATAAAACAGATACAGGTGAGAATGAATGAAATGTGGAAGATTTAATCACATCAACGAGTGACATTGTTGGTCGGTTGATCATTTATTTCGATTTTTTACGATCAATATTTTATTATTTTATTAATATGTATATATATTTTTTTCGTTTAAAATTTACAGGCGCACAAGAGCGCGTGGCCTTTCATGGAACCGGTAGATCCAAACGAAGCTCCCGATTACTACAAAGTCATAAAGGAACCCATGGGTGAGTCGTCGAAATTATTTTGCCACCCAACTTAAAAAATTTTTTTTTTAATTAAAATTTTTTTTTTTTACCTTGGCTATCTAGTATAAGCATTTGCAAAATGGAAATCTTATTTTAAATACTATTTCGACAGTATTATCGTGCATTATAAAGCTTATCGAATATTAGAGTGCATCTTTAAATAATCATTGGTGTGAATTATTCACAATTATAAAGCATAAACGTGACAATTTCAATTGTTAGACTTTCAATTGAACGAAATTATTTGTTAAAAAAAGAATTTTAGATACGTCTTGAATTTTATAAATATATTTATATTATTTATCTATATAAAAAAACTAATAACAATAATAATTGACAATTTCTCTATACAAATTTGTTTTCTTTTAAATGATTTTTCAGATCTCCAGACGATAGAATTGAGGATAAACGAGAGATCGTACAAAAAATTGAGCGAATTCATCGGCGACATGACCAAGATATTCGACAATTGTCGTTACTACAATCCCAAGGAATCACCGTTCTTCAAATGCGCGGAATCACTCGAAACTTATTTCGTTCACAAGATAAAGTGTCTCAGAGAAAAATTTTCCGAGGGCAAATGAGAATGTTAATTATCTTTAAAAACAACAAAAAAAAACTATGAACTACGGTGCAGTGTTTTACCGGGGGAAAAAAAAGAGAATCGATCGAGGACGTTTTTTTTGCCAGTACGCCGAGAGATTCGTTCGTTTTTTTTTCTTTCGGGACGCGATTATCATCGTGAGAATCTAGAAAAATAAGTGTCTTAATTAATAATTGCGTGAAAAATGTTTTTTTTTCTCTCTTCTTTTTTTCTTTATTTATTAGGGCCGTGCGAGGACTCGTCGCTCTCTCGTTCGGTGTGTTTGTGTGTGTGTGTGTGTTTGTTGTTGTACGAATGAAACAATCGATGATCGAACAAACACACACACACACAAAGAGACGGACAAAATGCGACGAGGCTAATGCCGTAAATCGATGACGAGTCTCACGATCGCGACGATTCAACATCTCGCACGACTCTACATTCATATTTATGGGTGTGTACATGCGATACGGGGAAAAAGCACATGTATGTAATTAAATATGCATGATTAAAGAATTAACGATTAATCGAATAAACGAGAAGCTGTAGATTGAAGAAATGAAGAAAAAGAAGAAGAAGAAGTAGAAAAAAAACGAGTCTTAGCGGTCGTCAGACCGATTTAGAATCATGACCAGCCGAAAGAGAGAACGCGGGAGAGAGTAAGAGAGAGAGAGAGAGAGAAAGAAAGAGAGAGTTGCGAACGAAAATGTGTTTAAATTTTAATTGATTTTTTTTTCTGTCTTGAAATTTTATTTTTGTTTCAATAATAATTTTTCTTTTTTCCCTCGCACAAAGCGAGCTCAATCGAAAGTGGATAAAGCGGCGAACGACACGTGAAGGACACACACACACACACACGATTATAACTGCGAATAAACACACGACCCCTGCCCTTGCCCCCCCCCCCCCCTAATCACCAACCCACCCACGTAGAATGTAAGATTATTTAGGACGCGCATAATAAATTGTACAAATTTGTTTATTATGCTCACAAGTAATTATCAATTACTTAAATTGTTTTTAATCACATAAATTTTCTATGAAATTGTTTATATAAAAACGGTGGACATATGATGTTTTTTTTTTGTTTTTGTTTTTGTTGTTTTTTTTTTGGTAGGATTTAAGGATAATGAGCGGGGACGTATGCGTCCCTGACTTTGTATATAAAGGTAGAGAGAGAAAGAGAAAAAGAGAGAGAGAGAGAAAGAGAGAAAAAGAGAAAAATAGAAAAAAAGAGAGAGAGAGAAATACAACGAGAAAATGAAAATGAGTGAGTGACTACGTGAATGATCGTGTGAGAGTGTGAAAGTAAGAGAGAGAATCTAAACATCCGAATAATTCCATCGATCGCAATCAAGAAACAAAAAGCAAAAAAAAAAAAAAAAAGAATTAAAACAAGTTCTGTTTCGAGGTCCATTGTTAATATTTCATGTATCAAAGTATTATCTCAACGATCGTTCAACAATTTGTTCAACGAAATTCCGATAACATCGACGAGCCATTCGATCATCATCCAAATGCAAATGCACGAAAATTAAATAACGTTATCGTGTATACTGAATTATTGTGGGAACCAGCGAGATTGTGAGTGCGAATGAGTTGCTCGTGTGAATGTGTGTGGGTGTGTGTCAGCTGGAATGAGATGCAGGCAGTCTGGATGCGAATGAATGAAAAACGAAATTTAAAAAAAAAAACCGAACCAGGGAAGCACGCATATAATCCGTGTCTCGTCGCGGTTTTTTTTTCATCAGAAGTATGTTATATATATATACATATATATATATATATATATATCGTAGATATATTCCACGGAAATAACGATTTGAGGATAAAGAAAACACGAAGAAAAAAAATAAACATATTCGTTCGTCTTTTACTTGAGCGGGGGAATGATCGATCGAGGATCACCCACGACAGGCCTTACTACGACAGTTACGTTTCCCGTTTTGTTTTTTAAAAATTAAAATTAATGATAATTAAAGAAAAAAATAAAACAGCGAGCGAGAGAGAGAGAGAGAGAAGGAAGGAAAAAACAGCGAGTGAGAAGATAACGACAAGATCGAAATAACGAGGAAGTAAAATTCGACGAATTGAAACGATTTAATAATTAATTATAAAACAAAATAATAATAATAATAATAATAATAATGATTATAATAAAAATAATAATAAGGAAGAAGAAAGAGGAGGGAAAAAAAAGAGTTGTACATTTTCGCCAGGGTATGATGCGCTTGTACAGTATTTTTTAATTCGAAATCACGAAATCCCCAAACCCCCGGCACTACGATATATTATTAACTATTCCAGCTTATGTTTCTTTTTTTTTTTTCTTCTTTTCTTTCGGTAATACGAAATGCGGTCGTCGACAATGTGACCATTGAAATTTTCGGTCGAAGAGCGAAAGATTTTAGCGAGAGAGAGAGAGACAAAATAAAATAATAAATGGAGAATACACCGAAACGCGTTCGACGACACAACATTGCAGCAACGGATTATTATTATTGTTATTTTCACGCTGTCGCGTAAATTTTCGTTTTTTCTTCTTTTGGATTTTATTCTTCATTCTGATTTTTCATTATAAATATTTGTTTTTCCTTCTTCTCTTCGAATTCTGCGGTTTTTTAAATCGTCAATTTGACGAATGAAACATAATTGAAACAAAACAGAAAAAAAAAGAAACATTGTGACACGATTGTCGTATGAAAATAAAATGAATAAATAAATAAATGATGATGAACAAGACGAACCGTTTACGAATAAAATATTGTCACAGTTGAAATGAAAAAATGAGAGAGAGAGAGAGAGATATACACCCACACACACACGCAATCATATCACATTGCTTTCTGCCCAGCTTGATTATTCAACGAAAGAAGAAAGGCAGGATAATTAAACAAATTAAAAAAAAAAGAGAGAAATGTGAGTAAAGACGATAGATGATTAATGTAAAGCAATGAATTTCATCGAAATATCGTACAAAATCGAGAAAAAAAAATCTCTACAAACTCGTCGGGTGAAAGTTTCGTGCAGCTTCACCATTCCCAACCCTTTCCCACATCTCGTTCATTAATCGTGCAATTCAAGTTTTTAATTTTCATTAAAATCAACGATGAAGTAAAAAAGAGATAATGAATAAAAAAACGATCACTGAACCGCAAATCATTGAACATAAATTTTCTCACATTCCCAAATTTTTTATATTTAAAAAAAATCTATATATATATGTTTATTCGCAGCATTATTAAATCGAAAAAATATATATATAACGATTATCAAATAACAAGACTGCTACATATTGAGCTGGCCCATTCAAAAGTATCCAAACATCGAACTGCAAATTATCAAAAATTAATTTTCTTCAAATTTCAACAAAATTTTTTTTTTTATTATTATATATTAAAAGTAAAAAATTATAATTCAAGGTCGGTGTGATAAGGATGATCATTGTTGATCCTCGGATGAAATTTGTGAATAATTCGATAAGAGATCGGTCGAATTGTGAGACGTGTGGGCAAGCAGACGTGGCTCCAGGTACGATCGTCGTATCTCGATTAATTCACACACACACACACGCACACACACAGACACATATACATATGCACGGCGTATGCGCAGAGGGGCGGGATGATTTCGGGCTGGTCGAGAGGTGGTCTTTATCTCCGAAGGACTGGTTCCTCGCAAGTCAGTCAGTATCGTTCACGAACCAACGTCGAACACCCACACACACACACTCGTCGTCACTCGACTGAACAAAGTATATATATATATATCTATATATAAATCAAACCGATTTTCAAATTTTACACAAAACAATAATTTTATATCAAGTTAATAACACAACACCGATTCTCAAAAAAAAATTATTTTCCAATAATTTATTTATATATATATTTTTTTGTTTAGTTTGATTTTTCGTTACAATCGAATTTTTGTTCAGGAATAGAAAAAAATTTCGGGGTGAACGAGAAGAGCAAACGTAGTTCCCAACGTTCGAAAATGCTCGTGAGGAAGTGCTCGTACGAACTGGCCAGCCGATCGATAACCAGGAACCCACTAATCGGTGAACGGAATTCATATTTTTTTTCACTTTTACTTTTAATTTTTGATGTCGTGATAAATTTTCGTCAATAAAAAAAATGTTGAGAATAAAATGAATAACTTTTTGTAGTTTCGTTGATTAAAATTCAAACTGTCGATGTGTGAGAAATTTTTATTTATACTTATATTTTATTACATATTTTATAATTATTTTTATTATGTATTCAATATTTTATTATATTTTTAATTTTCAGTTATAGAAATTTTATGATAATATTGAAATCAGAAGAATCTCTGTGATGATAAGCGAGAGATCGAATTGTCCACGATTTCTTCTACAATCATAATCTCACTTTCGTTATTCGTTTTTTTTTTTTTTTTTTTTTTTTTTTCAAATTTTTCCAAACCGCGACCAAATGATCAAATTCATCTTATCGTCAATTTTATCGTCGTCTTCTGATCGAAAATTGAAATCATGTTTGAAAAAGAAGATGGATTCAATAAAAGTTCCATTGGAATCCCAATCTTTTTTTTTATGCTCCGATTGTCAATTTATCATTCATTATTATCAATCACTTCTCACATCTCAATAATTTACATTTATTCGAATGGAAAAAAATCCGAGCTGTATTCGAAAGAAACAGACATCATGAAAATTTTACCTGACGATTGAATTTAATGTGCATAATTTGAATGGACGTCAAGACCCATTGTACGATCGACGAATACAGCGGTAACGATATAAATTTGACGTTGCAACGGTTTCAATTGGTCGTTAAGTGGCATCAATGAAACCAATGGACCTCGTGCAGCCCGCATCGAGGGTCAAGCTTACAAACTGTGATTGTTACAAAAACAATTTATCAAAAATCAACACGTGACAGTTTCAATAAAATTTAGAAAAAATTATCATAAATAAATTTTTAAAAAAATCAAATAACATTTAATTTTTTTCTTAAATTCTTTGTTTTATTTCTTTCATTTTTTAGGAAAAAATGTTTGTCGATTGCCTATCATTGAGTCATAAAACAATTTATCAACAACCAACACGTGCCAATTTCAATAAAATTAAAAAAAAAAATCATAAATAAATTTTTTTTAAAATCAAATAACATTAAAATTTTTTCTTAAATTGTTTTTTTTATTTTTATTTTTTAGGAAAAAATGTTGGGAGAAGATGTTTGTCGATCGCTCATCATCCGGAACCGAGAGGACCGAAGGTGAAGACGGAAATTCCGGGTCCGCAATCGCGACGTCTGCTCGACGAGCTCAGCAAGATTCAGGTGAGCGATAACAATAAAAAAATCTACGACGAGTTTTCGCCAAAGCTCGCGATCAACAACGTTCGAGGCCAATACATAGATCACAATTGTTTTCACGACAAAACAATTTTCATCCGACCTCGATGATTTAACAAAAAAAAAAAAAAAAAAAATAGGAAAAAAACGATGTTGCAAATACTTCCGTGGAAGATAAGACGTTTTGCAACGTTGAACGATTTTTATTTTCATTTTCTATTTTATTTTCAAAATGTTTATTATTTGCAGCAAGCAGGCTCGGTTCAACTGTTCGCCGATTACGAAAAATCAGCGGGTAATTATATCGTCGACGTCGATGGCAACACGCTTCTCGACGTTTACATGCAAATATCGTCCATGCCGTTGGGTTACAATCATCCGATGATGCTCGAGGCTCTTGCCGATCCACGAAATTTGGTGAGAATAAACGTCGAATTGTTTGATCGTTGACAACATTTTTTTTTTTTTTTCGAGGGAACGTCGAAATAAAAAATGTAAAAAATGAAATAAACGGATAAATAAATAAATAAATAAATAAATAGATAAATAAATAAATAAATAAATAAATAAATAAATAAATAAATAAATAAATAAATAAATAAATAAATAAATATAAAAGAAAATCGTTCCAACTTCATCTCTTCATTGAAATTATTATTTCTTTTTTGACGTTTCAGACGAAGAAACAATGCTTCAATTATTTTTTAAATTGAATTCGTGTACATACATATTTACATATATTTATTAATTAAATATATGCATATATTTAATTTAATAAAAAAAATCTTTTTTTTTTTTCCAGTCGATGATGGTAAACAGACCGGCCCTCGGTGTGTTTCCCGCTCAGGACTGGCCCAAACGATTATCAAAGAGTCTTCTCAGACCTGATGTAAGTATTTTTGTTTGCCCAAATTGTACATTAGAAAAAAAAGTAATTAAACAAATTCTTGATTTTTTTTTTCCAAACCATTTCTTAGAATCGATGTGCACATTATACAATGTGCATATAAAACATCTCAGATCTGTATGAAATGTGTGCAAAGAAATCCTTCTTCGAATAGAAGTTTTATCTTGATTCAAAAAATAAATCTGCTTTTCCATGGTTTTCATTTTTTTTTTTTTTTTCGTGCAAATCAAAAACGGACCCTCTCAATGAATCGTCGACGTTTTTCGTTTCAGGTAGCCCCGCCCGGTCTGGATTGCATAACGACGATGATGTGCGGTTCCTGTTCGAACGAAAACGCTTTCAAAAACATGTTTCTTTGGTACGCCGATAAGAAACGACACGGTGCACCTTTCACCGAGGAGGAGATGGAGACTTGCATGATTAATCAGTCACCCGGTTCTCCTCGTTACTCCATTCTTTCTTTCAAAGGTAAGAAAAAAAAAAAGAATTTTGTAAAAAAAATTTTGAAAAAAAAAAACTTCCTTATATTTTTTTATCATGAGATGTCGATGATTAATTTCTTTCTCGTTGTTTTTTTGTTGTTATAATCGTAGGAGCTTTTCACGGCAGAACTCTCGGCTCGTTGTCAACGACCCACAGCAAATACATTCACAAAATCGACGTACCGGCATTCGACTGGCCAATCGCCTCGTTTCCGGTTTACAAATATCCACTCGACGATAATAAACGTGAAAATGCGAAAGAAGACGAACGATGCTTGGCCGAGGTTCGTTTTCATATGAAAAAAAAATGTTATCGTTGATATTAAAAACATTCTAATGATTATTATTTATAAATTATAATCACAACAGGAAAAAAACCTTAGGTTTCATTATAATTATAATTTTTATATCCTGTATTATTATTTTTGCAGCTTATAATTCATGAATCATAATTATTACAATTTATAATGATATTTTGATATTTTTTATTTTTTATTCTTTTTTAAATATTTTGATATTTTTTTATTTGTGGACAGGTCGAGAGTCTGATGGTCAAGTACGACAAGGAAAAAGGTCTGCCAGTGGCGGGAGTCATCATCGAACCCATTCAAGCCGAAGGAGGTGACAATCATGCGTCTCCCGAATTTTTTCAAAAGCTACGAAAATTAACGAAAAAGGTTCGAAACTGCGCAAAGCGATAAACGATTTGGTTTTCTTCGTTTTTTTTCTCGTTGTTTTTTTTTTTTTGTTTCTTGTCAACGAATTTGTTTATTTTTTATTCAGCGCGGTGCCGCACTGTTGATCGACGAGGTGCAAACCGGTGGAGGACCGACTGGAAAAATGTGGTGTCACGAACACTTCGATCTCGATTCGCCACCTGACGTCGTGACTTTCAGCAAAAAAATGCAGATGGGCGGTTACTATCACACGGCTGAGCTCAAGTAATTTAACGTTCAACATTCGCGATTTATCAAGTCAATGTAAAGTTGGTTTCACGACAAATTTTAATGACACAAACGTGGCCGAAATTTTTATAATCGAGCTTGGTCTCGAGTTTTATAAAAATCTGCATTTATTTATTTATTTATTTATTTATTTATTTATTTACTTATTTTTGGTTGGATATATTTAATTTTTAAAGAACATTTATGCATTGAATATCGATGCTAAACAGTTTTTTAAACAAAATTCAATCACACACCGATATACTATTCAATTCTTATTATCTGATTTTTTTTTTCGCAAATTTTTTCGAACAATTGAAAAAAAACGAACGTAAAATCATTTTTTTTTTTCGATTCAGGCCCAAACTGTCGTACCGAGTGTTCAACACTTGGATGGGAGATCCGGGCAAGCTCGTGCTTCTCGAAGCGATTTTGGACGTGATAAAGCGGGAAAATTTGTTGGAAAACGTGACGAAAGTCGGTGACTACATGCTGAAGCAATTGATAACATTGGAAAACGAACATTCGAGTTTGATAAATTCTTCGCGAGGTCGTGGCACGTTTATTGCTTTCAACTGCACCGATTCACAATTGAGAGACAACGTTGTGAAGAAATTATTGGCCAAAGGTTCGTTCGGAACGAAATTCAGAATAAAAAAAATATTTAAAAAATGAAAATATTTTTTGTCGAATTCAAAGATATTTAATATATTTTTTTTTTCTCGTGTTTTATTTTCGCAGGAATTCAAGCCGGTGGTTGCGGCGCGAATGCGGTTAGACTGAGACCGGCTCTCACATTCCGCAACCAACACGCCGACATATTTTTGGACGGTCTGCGAGCCGTGCTCAAGGAATAATTTATCAAGGACAAGCGTCGCTGAAACTTCGCTCATTCCTTATACAAAAAAAAAAAAAAAAAAAAAACCAGAAACAAAATTCACGTCTTCCGAAAAATGCCTATCGTAAAGAAAAAAACGAGAAAAAAAATCACAAATACTTTACGAAAATAGTCTTCCAAAAGTTTCACGATAACGTAAACACGAACGGGGCGGGTCAACGACCCTCGCCGGTATTTTTATTATTTTTTTTACGTGCCGTGAGAACGTCGAGAAAGAAAAATATCGAAAAAAATTCTACGACGATTCGAACGTTCGACAAATTTTTGAAAAAAACGAGAAGAAGAAAAAGAAGAAGATAGATAGATTAAATAAAATATATGTATAACAAGCGTTCGGTCAAATTTTATCCGTCGATAATTGTTTTGAAAAAATAGTGATTAATTAATACAAAAAACAGAAAAAATATATATATATATATGTAAAAATCGTTCGGAAGAATTTTATCCGTCGATGATTGTCCTACAGAAATAATAAGTGGTTCGTGACTGTTGAAACGAAAGAAAAAAACAAAAATATCTCGTTGCTTGAATTATTCGTGTTTATTTTTTGTCTATTTTATTTTTTTTCCCTGGCCATTGTCGGCCTTTCTTCAAAAAAATTTTTTTTTCTATCCGTTCGTTGATTCTCACTGTATAATATTTTATTTTACAATTTTTACACCTATGTAATCGAAATTTCGAAGATTATCTCCGTCTGCGAAATGTGAATGAATTTCGCCATTTTTTTCGAGTTTAATTTGTTATGAAATTTTTTGCAATATATCAGCCAGATGATGATAATTGGACGTTCGACTCTTTCGCTTTATGTAGTCCCGAGTTCTGGCCTGGAAAAACAAAAAACAAAAACAACAAAACAATTAATATGTAAAAAAAAAAATTTTCTTCTTATTTAATTTATTTTCTCCTCAATTGTCTTCCAATAAAAAAAAATCGTGAAATAAAAAATAAAAAAATGTCTCACCCTCATCTTCGGATCCGCTGAGCCGTATTTTTGCGACAGATTCCACAGGCTCACGGTCATGCCGGCGAGTGCCGGTTGACGCAAATCCGCTCGCATCGCCAAACGGCTGAACAGTTCCAAAGCCAATGCCGATTGTTTGTCCGTTTGATCGGTCGATCCCAGATACTTCAAATGATTCAATATTTCTTCCAACACTCTGGTGCATATTTTGTTTACCTCACCGATGAATTTACGATCGCTGCCGTACAATTTGTCGTTCGAGTCGACCTGTGAAAATGAATAAAATTGAACAAATGAAAAAATAAATAAAAATGTAAATCAGAGAAATCCGTTTGAATGAGAAATAAAAAAAAATTGTCATCCGCGAGGACGACGTGTCCGTCGTGATTGAACGAGGACTACCTTGTCCACGTGATAAGGATAATTTTCTTGTGTGACTGCCGACAAAATGTCCAACACTCGAAGATACAAATAAGGCTTCGTCGAACTGTTGTCGTCGAAGCAACGTTGCACCGCGTTCAATAGGCCCCTCATCAGATAAAGAACACCGTGTTCCGGACTATCCTGTCGATAAAAAAACATAAAAAAAAAAAATAAACCAAGAACGAATAGATAAATAAATAAATAACAAATTCCAGGTTTGTTTTGAGGAGAGAGAGTTGCCTGTTTTTCGCTCATTTGTTCACAGCATCACCCAACAATATTGATAAACATATTGCACTTAGTTACATTGACATAAACATGATTTTTTTTCTTAAACAATAAACATGTTTATTTATTTATTTATTTATTTATTTAATTTTAATTCAAGAAAATGTTCAAACAACAGGCGACAACTCTTCCCTTCAAATTTCATCGCATTTGTTTCGTGCTAACCGGAACGACGAGAAGCGTGGACAAAAAATTCGAAAGATAAGACAGAAGATATGGCTCGGAATTTTTCGTTCTTCCATCTATCTCGATGGTCTTTGGCATTTCCGGTACCAGACTCAAAGCTGCCTTGAAACATGCGTCGGCTAAAATCCCAAAACACAAAGAAAAACTTTTTTTTTTTAAATTCATTTATAATCGTAAAAAAATTAAAAAATTAATATTGAAAAAAAAATTAGGAAGTAAACAACATCGTGAAACTGACCTTGTCCCAAACACTGATTGAGAAGGGCGACCTGACCGGACAGCAGATACAGTTGCAATCGCGTTTGCACGAGAGTGAGAGATGGAATTGTGATGAAACAGAATGCGGCGCAAGCTCGAACGAACGCGGACGTTCTTCTCGTGTGATGTCCCCGTACGATTTTTCTCGTGTCGACGGCTTGTCGATTGACACACTGAACTAGTTGCACGTGAACGGAATCGAGATTCGGAAACGCCGCTCGTGATTCGGCGTAGAAGTTCAATTGCTTCTCAAAATCACGACCGTAATCGACTCGTTGCACGAGCCCGCAGATCAGGTTTCCTATTTGTCGCTTCTCATCGTCCACGGTCAAGGCACTGAAATACAATCGCACAGGAAAAATATATCTTTTTTTTTTTTTTTTTTTTTTTAATTTAATTTAATCGTTCTGCGTGGCAGTCTTAACTTTTCCGATCTGCTGTTCACCTTTGAGATAATGCGTCAGACTGGGAAAAGTAAGACTGGGGAAAAAAATTGGACTGGGAAAATTGAGACTGGAAAAAGTAAGATTGGAAAAAATTGGACTGGCAAAAATTAGACTGCCAAAGGTAAGAATGGAAAAAAATGAGACTGGGAAAAAAAAAGACTGGAAAAGAATTAGACTGGGAAAATTAAGATTGGAAAAAAAATTAGACTAGAAAAAGTGAGACTGAAAAAAAAAATAAGACTGGAAAAAGTGAGACTGTCCGAGGTAAAACTGCCAACCCACCGTTCTACGTACCTAACGGAATCGTGCATTATTCTCGCGATGAACATAAGCGCGTTTATTATAATCGGATCGCTTATCGGACCATTCTGAGCCCCGAAACCTTCGATAATGCTCTTGCAAACTTCCACTTTTATGCTCTCTTTGTGAAACATGTCGATCAGAGGCAAAAAATTTTCCTACGAAAATTACATACTATTTATCATTTTTACGCATTCATAACAAATAATAAAGCGTTGCTGAAGCGAATGAAAGACAAAAAAATATAGACGCAGATCAACAAAAATAAATTAAATATCATTTGTTTCCATCGAAATATCTTTTTTTTTCTTTGTTTTTATAAAAATAATTGTGAGAATGTTTGTACCATTGTGAAAAGCGATTCAAAATCTTGGGTGTGGGACACGATCTTCTCGACGATGCCCTGCAGCTGATTGTAATATTGTTCGAACGCTCGATTCGGACTCAAATGTTCGATTATCTCACCGAGAAACATATTCAGCTCTTTAACGGTAAAATGCATCACCGTGAATTGAATCCAAATTTCGGTGCAGTGCATGAATTTAACGTGATCACGAAGTCCGGTTATGTATGTCCACACGGCGTTCAAAACGGATTGACAATCGTCCTTCGGTGGCGATTCTTGAACCAGACACTCTCCCAAACTTCGATAAAGCAAGTACTGTGGAAAACCTGTGACGAATTGTCATTCGAATTAATATTAACATTTTTGTTATTATTATTATTATTATTATTATTATTATTATTATTATTATTATTATTATTATTATTATTATTATTAAATTTTTTTTTCAAAACGTCGAAGAATTGTGAATAAATTTGTACAATATCAGCTTCTCTATTTCATAAATATTTTTAAAAACGTGTTTATCATTCTTAAAAAGAAAAAAAAATGTCCATCAATTTTATATTCGACAATTCATCGAATTATGAAAAATTGTCGTAGATTATGATTTTCAAAAAGATAATTACGCTTTTCCACGACTCACCGTCCTCATAGACGCACCCGTCAATCAAATTGACGAATTCCATGGAACGCGCGGCGATGTAAGCCGGTTTGAAAGCCACGAGAATGGCGTTCAACAAAAGTCCATTTTGCGTCTGTTGTTTGCAACGCGACAACACATCGACGAGTAAATTTTCCGAAGCCGTGCGTGCCATAACTTGAATAATCCAATCGAGCGCGGGTCCGTAGATGTTCAAATAATCGTGCAACGAAACGTTTTGTTTCGTCAATTCGGCAATAATCGCATTGCCGAACAATTGTTTGTACGTCGATAGAAAATCATAAAAATTTTCACGAACGAATGAAAAATCCGAGGTTTTGTTGAGAGCCAAACCCACGCGACACAAATAACATCTCGCGTAAACGGCGATCAATGGATTTCCAATACCGCGTATCATTTTTGTTATTCGCAGAAGAGCCGTGTTGAATTCGTTGGTCGTGAGAAAACTGTAAGATTTTATTATGGCCATTTCGACGTAAAGCCGTGGCACGAGTTCGCGTATCGATGCAATTTTGTAGAACCAATTGCGACACGTTTCCTTGGCATTTTCCGGTACCATGTCCGGTGTGAAATTGTCCGGCAGACTGTTCAGAACTTTGCTTCCTGGCCTGTGAAATTTTTTAACGAATGAAAAAAAAATTTATTTTCATGGGGAAATGTGATTTTTTTGCATTTGTTTTTCGAGCCTGGCCATGTGTGACTCACTTGCAATAGTCCGCCTTGACTTTGAGCCTCTCGTAAACGAGTTTGCCGAATATATCGAGTATGTCAGTGATGAGAACGAATTTACTCGGATAAAAAGCAACGACGGACGTGTCGACCAAAAGTTTTGCACACTGAATGGCAATCTTCAAAGCTTTTACACGTTGATCCGAGTGCCAAGCTTGTACAAGCTCGTTGTTCAATTGTTCGATCCTCGAAGCGTACTCCTGTTGCGACAAATCCAACATCTGTCTCACCGAACCTTCTTCGAAATCGTCCAATTGTTCCAATCTCGTTCTCACTTTGTCGACCAACGTTCCGGTGGGCTGTACCTTCACTACGACTGGACAAAATCACAAAAATGATAATAATCACGTGAAACGACGTTCGACAAAAAAAACATGATTACGTTAGATCGATTGTTAGAATACCTTTTTCGCCTCCCGATAGAAAACTCGTTACGATGGATAATTTTTCAGAAGTCGTGTATTTGTTGAGAATCATTGACCTGCGAGCGGACCAAGGTTCCACCAATTCGTCGACCGTGTCTTTGCTCTTCTTGCCCGACGAACCGATATTGGACGAATAATCCCACTGTGCAAAAAAAAAAAAAAAAAAAAAAAAAAACTCATTCGCAACCTTCGACTCTCGTTCTTTATTTAATACGATGTAATTGTGCTCTAACCTCGTCGGCTGCCATTCTGGACAGCGGATCCAATTCTTCTCTGGCAAACTGGGTCAAAGGATCCGAGCCGTCGAGGGCCGAGTGACCGAGCAGAGGATCCGCCAGCGGATTTCCAATGCCGATTGGCGCATGAGTCGGAGTCGGAGTACCCGTCGACGAACCCGTGCTCGTACTTCGAAGCGTGCTTCTTCTGACGTTGCTACGTCCGTCTATAAGCTGACAAAATCATCGAGGAGGTTAGAAAATTTTACGAGAAAAATTAATCAAACAGAAATACTCCGTCTTACAGTTACGGTCACGGGTTTCAAAGGATGCTCCGTAACCTCTTCGATGGAAGGAGCTCTGAGAACTCTGTAGTCCACAGGACATGACACCCTGGAACAATTGAAAAAAATAATAATAATAATCATGAGTCGCATTACCAAGCTAAAATAACAAATAAAAATAAAAATTAACGAGGATTAATTTACCAATTGATATCAGTCATTTTTCGTGGTTAGGACGTGTTTCCCCAGGATATGGTGGACCTCGGGAACGATGTATCAACGAATAATCCAAGAAGATTTTTCATAAATTTATCTTTTTTTTTTTTTAATACCAATAATCAACATGCATGGTATAAGATGAACGATAAATTTGACGGATGGGTGTTACACAATCTGTGAGGAAAGATAGGGTCGAGGGTGGCGGATTAGGGGAGGGGGGAGACTCGTGCTTTTTTTTGGTTTTTTTGTCATCTTGCCGGCTATCGGGGTTACATCAACATCGCTTTGACCCGCTGTAGAGTATCTGTCTACAAAGTGAGGTTAGTTACCGACAGTTCGGTAAGTAAATTGTAACTGTTGGTAACGACGCAGCTGCGGAAAAGAGCTGAACTGGACGGTGCTGGAACTACTGGGCCTGTCCGCTTAAACTAGCAAATATTAGGCTTATACAGTTTGTTAGGTTATGACTTCCACGATCGACACGTGACAATATTTTTATTATCGTTTACGACAAATTGTTTGTTTGAATCTGCAAAACATGGACGCGTTTGATCTGTTTAAACAATTGTCGTCGGGTGCTAAATTCGACAAGAATCGTTTTCGCACGGACGCGGAAAAACTCGGAGTAGGTCGCAGAATTTGCAATTTATTTCATTGAATAGTTGTAAAAATCGTGATACTTACGACACAGTTGTATAATATATATATATATTTTTTTTCAATTTCTGTTAGCTAAGAAAAAATGCCAAGCCAAAGCCAAAAGTCATCAAGACGGAACCTTCGGACAAGGAGGATCGTCTGTCTCCTCTTGTCGAGGACAAGCTCGACGGCGAAGTCGATGAGAACATCGCCAATGCTGATCGCAACCCCAATGTCATGACTCTGGTCGATGGATTCGCGGTACCTACAAGCGGCACGAAATCCAGGAAAAAAAAGATCAAAGTTGTCACCGAAGACAAAATAATGCAGCGACAACAAGAAAAAGTAATTGCGGTGAATGCGCGAATATTTGCGACATTCGAAGATCTCATTGGAACAAATTATTTTTGTAGATCAATCAATTCAGAAACGAACATCACATATCGGTTGTGGGACGTCACGTTGCGACACCTTTGGCGAGTTTCGATGAACTAGGCGTCGATTATAACGTGGCCAGAGATTTGATCGACAATATGAAGAGTTGCGGTTATACGGATCCGACGCCGATTCAGATGCAAGCGATGCCGATAATGCTGGAGGTGAATATTTTTATCATCAACCAGACGCGTTAACCCGTATTAGGGACGATTGAGCCGACAATCGACAATGTCGTTGGTTTCGCAGGGTCGTCAGATATTGGCGTGCGCGCCGACAGGCTCCGGCAAGACCGCGGCCTTCCTCTTGCCCGTGATTCATCATCTGGAAGGGCCGCGGAACAAGGGATTTCGCGCCGTAGTGCTCAGTCCCACTCGGGAACTTGCGAAACAAACTTATCGCGAGGCGATCAGACTCAGCGAAGGTCGCGGCTTCAGAATTCATATAATCAGCAAAGTCAAACAGGCCCTGGACAAATACGGAGCTAAGAGCTCACAAAAATATGGCAAGTAGACACGAATGATGATCCAATTATTCTCACTCACCTACGTTTAACCTAAAAAATGTTTAAATCAATAATATAATAATACAAAAAATTTCGTGGTACGGCAGATATTCTTATAACCACCCCGAAGAGACTGATCTACCTGCTCAATCAAGATCCTCCGGCCATATCGTTGAACAAGTGAGTATTGTTTTCGTGTTAATCGACGGTGATAACCTCCAAAATCTGTGCGTTTGAGATTTCTAAATGTCGACATTCGTTCGACTCAATATTAAACTTTACATTATTTTTTACAACTAAATCTATATCAACGTCATCTTCCTCAACATATAATTCAACATATTTCCAATTATTCCGGGTTTTTTTTTTAGTTCTAGATTCTATTGAATTCTTTTTAGTTTTTTTTTCACACGATTGTTAAATTGTATGTGTGTGTGTGTTGAATTTGTCAATAGTTGAATAGACATGTAATCGTCGTCTCCTGGTTATCATAAAATTGTTCGGTCGCAGTGTCGAGTGGCTGGTGGTCGACGAAGCCGACAAACTTTTCGAGGATGGCAATCGTGGATTTCGCGATCAACTGGAAGACATAACGAAAGCATGTAGCAACGCTGATTTACGTCGTGCGATGTTCAGCGCGACAAACACACCGGCGGTTACCAAATGGTGTCGTCACAATCTCAAGGGTCTCATTAATGTCACGGTCGGCCAGAGAAACGCCGCCGCGGCCGACGTTCAACAGGAAATCATGTTCGTCGGCACGGAAAGAGGAAAATTAATTGCCATTCGCAACATCATACAAAAAGTGTGAATTATTAGATTTTTTAAAATTTTTTATAACTATTTCTATTCATAATAATAATAATAATACTTCACGATTAATTTTTCATTTGAAAAAAAAAAATGGACCAAAGTATAATCGATATAAAAGATCTTCAAAATAAATAGAATAAAATAATATTTTATGTGAAGGAATAAAAATAATCTGCCCATCGCAAATCGTAATGATAATAATAAATTATTTCCGCAGGGCATCGCACCACCCGTTCTGGTTTTCGTGCAGAGCAAAGAGAGAGCCCAAGAACTGTTCAACGAACTCATTTACGATGGCATCAATGTCGACGTTATACATTCCGATAGAACGCAAAATCAAGTGAGTGGAAGATTGAAAAAAAAAAAAAAAAAAAAAAATTTCAAATATTTCGAAAATAATTTTATTCTATAAAAATGTCGTTGTTTTTTTTTCTTCTTTTTTTAGAGAGACAACGTCGTGCGATGCTTCAGAGAGGGAAAAATTTGGGTTCTCGTGTGTACAGAATTGATGGGACGTGGAATTGACTTCAAAGGCGTGAATCTCGTGATCAATTACGATTTTCCACCTTCGGCCATATCGTACGTCCACAGAATCGGTCGTACCGGACGTGCCGGAAAGAAGGGCAAGGCGATAACCTTCTTCACCGAACACGACACCGCCAATTTGCGAAGGTACACCACAACTTCAACATATTTTACAATTTTCTCATATTAAACAGAATTATTTTGTTTTTTTTAACTTCATATTGATTTTCAAAGGTCAAAATGATCCTGGCCTGACTGATGAGTTCGCCAGTTCAAATATGCCAGTCGAATTGATCGAAAAAAAATTCAGGAATACACTTTAACTATCTGAGAATGTAGAAGATGTAGTTTGAAAGCGTAAAAATTAATCGTAGACTCGCAAGATAAATTCTGCCTAAAAAAAAAACTTGTTACCGAAAATTTGATTTCAATCAAAGTTCGAAGGAAATTTAGTTTGGATCAAAATCTGGGCGAAGAGTAATCGATCAATTTGATCCAGTAGATGTTAATCGGGAGTTAAAAAAAAAATTTCAATTGAAAAAATTTTTTAAAATATATCAAAAAATAAATTTTTTGTTTTTAAATTCTTTTTCGACAGCATTGCCACGGTGATGAGCGCGTCCGGTTGCGAAGTGCCGGATTATATGCTCGCGATGAAGAAACACAGCAAACGCGACAGAAGAAAACTCGAGCGTGAAGCACCGAAACGCGATTCCATATCGACGTTACCGAAATTCAAAAAACGTAAACGCAATGCGGAAACGAGCTGAGAACATTTTTTTCGAATCTTGTTCCAATTTGCATCTCAATAAACACACAAAAATTGAACAAACTAAAGTATTACGCATTCGTTCGTTTTTCTCATTCGACCTTCGAACAAAGAAACATAGTATTTTTTTTTAACAGGCAAAAAATTACATTTTTCATTTTTGTTTTTTTTTTAAATAATTTTATTGAACATTTTTAACTTGTATGATTTATTTATCACTTGTCGCTCAAATCGCGACTTACAAACAAGTTTGAAGACGAAATTTTCTTACAATTTCGCATTATAACGATGATTTTATGATTTTTTGCGTTACACAATAACAATAATAATAATAATAATAATAATAATAATAATAATAAAAGAGCGGGGTCGATAACCAGGCTCGTGTGTAACGCAATGTGTCAAAGTCATGGTCGTTAATTCGAATGAATAATATATATATGTATGTCTATACGTAAAAAAATCCGTAATTACGTTATAATTCCTTCGTGTAAATATAAATTCGTTTTATCTCCCACGATTCCATCACATCGACCATACACTTGTTTTTCTTTCTTTTTTTTCATTATAAAATAGATATCCTTCGTTGTCTCTATCCTGCATCAGGCAATTCTTCATTTATCATTATCATTATGTTTTTTTTTTCAAATTTTCGCGAGAAAAAAATAAAAATATACTATTTACAAAAATTTGTAAGAGTCTTGTTTTGTTTTTCATTATCGTCAGGATATGTAAGAATGGAACGAAGAATTTGCATTCGTCGATCACAATGTGTCAATGACGAGAATTTTTTTTTTCTCGTAATTCTTAAAAAAGTTCAGTTTTTTTTTTTTTTTTTCCTAAGTTTCGCACAGCCAGTCGCACGGTAATTTGGGCATTTTGTTCGCCGGCCATGGGAGATAACCCGCGGTTTTGAATATCCAATAATCGTAAGAAACTTTAGTTATCAGACTCATGAGTAACAATACTTCGGTGCCGATAATGTAATAAATGTAATCCGTCCAATCGCCCGGATAAACGCACATCTTGGACGGTTCGAGATCCAAAACTTTTTCCTTGACGTTTTCACAAAGTACCTCGTCCGAGTCGAGTATTCTCGTCTGCAGCCAAACCTGTCGAACGAAGCAAGAACAACGACGAAATTAAAAAAATAAATTAATACTTCGAGATCCAATCGTATTCGTCTTATTTCTTTCAAATTTTTCTTTACCTTCAAATATTTCGCTGTGTTGCAATCGCAGTGCAACTCGTTACCTCCGAGCTTCACGAGTCTCGAACTAACGTAATTTTTGTTGTCGTAAGCGTTTGGAGCGAGAATGTAAGTTGGCAGCTACAATTTAAATTAAAAAAAAAAATTAAGTTTAAATTAATTTCGTCGGATTAATCTATTGATTTATTGTTCATTATTTTATTGAGTCAGTGTTATCTATTTTATTGAATAATTGTTTATCAGTTTATTGAGGCATTGTTTATTATTCAATTATTTCATCGAGAGAATAAAATTTCGTCGGTGATAAAACAACGAATGAATGAACAACAGACTCACCGATTTGATCTTGTTGTAACGAAGACTCAGCAATGCATAATTGTCCAAAAATTTCGAACCCTCGAGTTTGTTTATCGACGATATGTTGTTGTAATCGGCGTAAAATTCTCTTATGTCCTCGTAACAGATGTTCGTGCTGAGATCGTCGAGAACTGTTATCTGTCGACGATGCAAAAATAAAAAAAAATAAGAAACCAAAAAATTGTTGGTTTTTTCAAAATAATTGCAACGATGAATAAATTTTATAAGTGAAATAAAATTATTTATAATTTATACAAATAATAATTGTGAAAAAAAAACATGTACAAATGAAAATTATTAACAATTTTGAATATAATTCATAAATATTTATGCAAAAAAAAACAAATGTAAATAATTTAATCTCACATTGTTGAGGGAAACATTGAGGGAAATGGTGTTTCTCGGAAGTTTTTCGGGCAATTCGGTGAGTTGTATGCCACTGCAATCTACGTTAACCGCCAGGGTCGGAGGTTTGCCCTCGACGATGTCCAAACGACGAAAATTACACTGGCACTGCCAGTTCACGCCCTTCGGGCACTCAGTCTGCAGCTAATCAATCGTCATTGTTAAAATAATAAAAGATAACAAATGTATTCGTACATATATATTATTTGCTTCTTTTTTCTTTCTTTCTTTTTTTTTTTTCATTCAGGCGGCCTCGTTTCCGTTAGTCTCACCAGGCTGAGATAGCGAACTTGTTTCAACGGTACTTGCTCCGTCGTGTTGAACCAGTGCCAAGTTTTGCTTGCCGAACAAACCGTCTCGTTTTCACGATTAAAATTTATTTGTTTTTCCCCAGTTTTGTTGATGTACTGATAAATATCGTGACACCAGAGTGTATTCGTACCTAAAATGTTTTGTTTTTTTATCGTTATTGTCGGTACAAATACATTTGACAAATTTTTTGTAATTAAAAAAAAATTGTATTTTAATTTTTATTATTATTAAAAAAAATAATAATAATTACCGGATATGTCGAGCCAAAATTCACGACCGTTCATGGTATTCAAGGCTGGCAAATGGGTTATATTGTTGTACGAAAGATCGAGGGTCGTGAGTTGGGCGAGTCTGGTGAACGAATTGTTTTCGACTTCGACCAAACCGTTGTTCGACAAATTGAGACAGTGAGTAGGTGTCATCATGAGAAATTGTCCCTTTATGCGATTTATCTTGCCATCGGTTATCGACAGAGATTTCAATCTTCTCCATCTTACCTCGCTCACGTTGAACGTGTCCAGAGACGAATTTCTTATGTGAATGTACGAAACGTTTGCCGGAAAATCTATTGAATACATTTTGATAAATTTAAATGATAATAAATAAAATAAATAAAATAAATAAAATAAATAAAATAAATAAAATAAATAAAATAAATAAAATAAATAAAATAAATAAAATAAATAAAATAAATAAAATAAATAAAATAAATAAAATAAATAAAATAAATAAAATAAATAAAATAAATAAAATAAATAAAATAAATCGTCTTTTGACCTGTTTTTATTGAAAACTAGAGCCAAACTACTATTTTTGGATCCAGATTCGTGTTCTACAGGCAAAAAAAAAACTACGTATAAGAATCGGTTGTCGTTTGTCTCGACTTTTTTGTTTGTTTGTTTTGTTTTGTTTGTTTTTTTTTTTTTTTTTCGTTTGTTTGGCCCGTGTTATCGCGAATGATCGAACTCACTGGCGCAAGCGAGACCGGATTCGAACGTGTGAACGTCCAAGTTGCAACACAGCACCGCATTTGCATCCGGACTGTCGCGCGACAGAACTATTCTCTTGCACGGACATTGTCCGTTGACGATCGACGGACATTCGTCGTGTTGCTCGTGAAAACAACGTTCGGGCAACGCGTTTGTCACGACGTTTGAATTCGTGGGTGACGATTGTTGCTGATCCTCCTCCGTTCTTGCTCTGGCCGCACCCGCCCACAGGCACACCACTATCGCGAGCCACTGCATCTGAAAAATTCAATTGCACATTCATTATTATTTATTATCGACAGAATTTTTCATTTTCTTTCTCGAATAATCGATATTTCATTGCAATTTATATATTTACAATTTTTAACGATAAATAATAATGATGATAATAATGAGCGGTCTATCATTGTTGTTTTATTTTTCTGTAACATTTAAAATTTCGATGACGATTATAACGAGCCACTGCATTTAAAATTCAAATGCACCTTTTTATCGACTCTCATCAAGACATTTTTTAAAAATAATAATGATAATAATAATAATAATAATAATAATAATAATAATAATAATAATATATCAATTGTAATTGATTATATATTTTTCTAATTCCAACGAAATTGAATAATAATAATAATAATAATAATAATAATACTAATAATAATAAATCTATTATTGTTGTTCGATATTTTCCTAATATCTGAAATTTTGGAACGATGGCCCCGAGCTTCGTTTGGATCGTGAAAAATTGTGAAAGCACTTTGGGAATTGAAAAAAAAAATTGAATAATTCATGATACGAAAAAAAAACCGTAAATAGAATTCTCCAATCGCGACGATCGAGCGTATAATTTATGCGCAGCATTGAACATTTTATGAAACGCGCTATACCTTTTTTTTTCTCGCCCCCCGCCCCGTCGTATAGCGCGAAACCTAGAATTACGTGATGTTGTGGTTTTTATTATTATCATCATTTTTGTTTTTTTTTTTCGTAGAGGGAGAGATTTTAAAAGCGTTTGCCGCGGGGCCCCGTTTGTTCGTTCTCCTCGAACGTTCGACCGATAAGCCTTATCTCTCATCGGGCCCGCCTATACACACCGTTGCCTCATTTCCACGAACGCGAATGAAATCTTTCACGTTGTTATTTTTCTTTCTTTGATTTATTCATAATTATTTCATCGTTTCGTTAATTCTTCAAAAATTCTTCTGTTGCTTTTTTTTTCTAAAAAAACAACAGAAAACGAAATAAATGAAAAATATCTTAATTGACAGCTGCCAAAATAATGGAAAAAAAAATCAGAAAAAATTTGGAAAATTTGGTTTTTCAACTTGCATTTTAGGCTTTCTGAATATCGCAAAGATTCGAGATAGCGAAACCCAAAATTGTCCGATATTTGATGAAATGGCTCATATTATATGTATATAGTAATTATTGTGATTAGTAAATTATGTATGCAGCATATTTTCTTTATTGCAACCTCTTTGAGTGTTTCAACGATGAAGAAAAGTCGATAACGGAGAAACCGGTTGGTTATTCGATGAAAATCGATAAAATCGAATGGGTCTATAAATATTCTATAAATACCCCCCCCCCCCCCCCTCCTCGTCTCCTGTCTGTTCCACGGGGGTCGACGATCAACGAGGATAAATTCTGTCGATATCACCCACGTCTCCGGATCACAATTAGACCACCTAAATACTCTCTCGCAAACCGTTTGTCGCAAATCGAATTACCGACCCCACTTGTGCAAACAAATGCCAGACTCTCTGATCGACCGTCTCTTTTTTATTTCTTCTCGAACATACAGAAAAAAAAAGAAAAAGAGAAAAGACGAATATTTTATCACGATAACGCGACAATTGCTTCTTCATAACGTTCGAATGAAAAAAAATTTCTTTCGTCGTTGAAAAAAAAAAAGGAAAATAAAAAATACTATAGCATCGATTTAAAAATAATTTTGCTGCTCGTGGACTGCCAGAAACAATTTCTTTTTTTTAACGCGTTTAAACTCGACTCGTCATTCTTACGATTTTTATATTGTAATTTTGATGAGATAAAATTATTGCATTGACTGTCCCAAAATCTTATCCGAATGTTTTTTTTTTATTTTATTTTTTATTTTTTTTTCTAACGCTCATATATATGTACATCGTTTGAGCAAACGTTCATATCAGCGATATAACGATTGATCCGTATACTTTATACTTCACAGAAAACAAAGAATAAGATTATAATGTGAATTCATAAAACTTTCTTATCAATAAGTTTAGTCTACTCTCGAACTTTTAGTTCAATCGTTTCTACTTCCGTTTTCGCTCGGCTTGCCCGGCCAATTGAACGGACATCTATATGTATATACGTATATATCATATATACACATATGTGTGGGTCTCGAACTTTCGAGCTTTCAATGTTTCGAAAGCTCATAAGTTCGAATTTTTTTTTATTCGAATTTTAATTCATCGAAAAATCAAATCTTCGAATTTTCTGTTATGTCGAATGAAAAATGTCGGACCGGTCGATATATCGAAATCTCAACGATTCGCAAAATAAATGTTTCCTCTCGTCAATGTTTCGAACGGTCGATCCTTCGACGAATCAAAAGTTCGGAAACGTACATATATACAGGTATAGTCGCGTAGCGGCTCGTCCAACCGCTTGAAAATTGCAGCTCCCGGCAATCTTCACGCCACTATACCTATATATATATACGTTGTCGAACTTTTGGTCCGTCGAAACATTGAATCGTCGAAACATCGGCGAGTCGAATCCGCGACCCGTCGGAAAAATTGCGCTTTCGATACATTGCATTTCGAATTATTTTCTTTCGAAACTATGACCGTTCGAAACTTTGCCCGTTCGGATTATTGGACTTTCGTAACCGTGCAAGGTCGAAATATTGAAAATTCGAATAAAAAAAAATGTCGAACTTATGAGCGTTCGAAACATTGAAAATTCGAAACTTCGAGACCTATACATATATTGTCTCGTTATCACATTCTCGGATAATTATTGCGCGACATCGTTCGGACGCCGCGGGGAGGGGGGGGGGGGGGAATTGATTAATTCGTTTAACCACGAGCGGGGTTCGAGAGATCTGACCGCGCGGGTCGCGCGGAGGCCACGACCCCCGTCGCGTGTTTCGACCAATCAAAATTATCAAATTACCATTCGAAAATCTCGCCGAGCCGCACAGTTCCGTGTTATATCGTCTCCCGGCAATTATTTTCAATTCCCGCTTTTCATCATCGTGTACAATCATCGACTTGTTTGAAACTTTTGCAAAAAAAAAAAATAATAATAAAAAACTCGTCGATTATTATTTTTCTCACGTTTAATTATTTCCCATCGTTTTCGTTCTAGTATTTGAAGTTCTTTGTCGTCATTGTCACACACACACACACACGCACTCCTCTACGATATTCGTCCAACACTTTGATCGTCCTTCACCGGACAACAAAAAAAAACAAACAACAAATGTAAAAAAATATATTAAAAAATTCGTCGTCTTTTGTCTTTTTTTTTCTTCCTCGTTTCTTCGTTAAATTTTGTTTTAAAAAAATGTTGATTTCGTCGTTCCTCGTCTATTTCTTCTTTCTTTCTCTTCAAATTTTCTTTTCTTCGTTTGATATATCGTGAAATAAAAATAAATTTAAAAAACAAAAACAGAGTTTGGCGTGATTAATTTCTGTTTTTTTTTTTTCAAGAATATATCATCGACGATGGAATGCGAACGTGTGGTGGTGTTGATTCTGGCGTTTAATGTTACGTAGCACGAGGGAGAGTATCGAGAGTACACGACTGGTGTGAGGGAATTGCTTACGGAGTTTGATGGTGACGAGCCTGAGCCGAGCGAGAGGCGAGGAGGATGGGAAGTACGCGGAGTCTCTCTCTCTCTCTGTCTCGCGGGTGCGCGCGCGCATCACCAACAGGCTGAAGCGAGACACGTTGCGCCCATCGTGTGTGTGTGAGTGAGTGAGTGAACGCGTTTTATTTTTCACCGACAATCGAGGAGGGGCGGCGAGGGCGGTCGGAGGGGAGGGGGACCGCTCTTCCACGGCGGTATGTCCAAGACTGACCACTGACCGGATAACGCCGAGCGAAGTGGACCCCCGTGCCCACACTCGTCGTTTTTCTCTCTCTCTCTCTCTCTCTCTCTCTCTCTCTGGCGGTTTCTCCCCGATGCAACCAAACCGGTCTCGTCGGCCAACGCGGTACGCGATCATTTCGCTTTGTCCCTCCCCCCCGCTTCCCCAACCCCTTCCCCGGCCGCCATTGACGATGATAATGATGATGATGATGGTCGAGCCACGAAAGCGCAGGACCACTTTGTTTGCCAAGTCTCACGGATTCGCAATAACGACGCGACGCAAATTCGTCTTTGAGAGATCGTGGGATTAAACGGGGCGGCGGGAGGGGGGGGGGGGACATACGGACCCCAGCGCCCGATCGAAGTGCGCTATACCGAAACAATGACTTTTATTTTCTCGGATCGAATGAATAAATGAATAATTCGATATATCACACATCACAAAATACATAATAATGAAAGAAAATAAACTTTCATTGCGCGTCATGAAAATCGAATTATTCAGGGGGGGAGTCCCCCCTCGACTGGGATCAACGCGATGGCCAGACTGCGTCTCTTAATTCTCACCGGAAATCCATCTCGAATATATCCCGAATTGTTTGATCGTTGATCGATCGATCAACAATACCGAATAAATCAATTATTCCCACGTAATAAAATTTTTAACGACGGAGATAACCATTTTGCATTGCCACTTCTTTCTGTTTTTTTTTTTTTTTCGTTGTTCCAAAGATAAACCGTTCTTGAAGCTATATTTACACGTGCGATCAGACTGTACACCGGGTCTTCCTTATGATCATTGAAAAAAAAAAACAAACAAAACAATCCACCAGATCGGGCGAGAAGTTGGAAAAACCTTTCTGGTAACTAAATCGAAACGGCAATGGAATAATGGTTTTGAAAAACATTCGATGAGCGTGTTTTATTCTCTTCATGATGCTCCAAAATGATGGGAAAATCAAGAAAGATGATGTTGTTTTTTTTTTCAGCCCCTACGGGACTGCAACCTGCTGCACTCGCGCTCCCACCTTTCGTATCTACGATCGGTAATGTAGGAATCTCTGGCAAAGTGTCTAGATTTTTGGATAAAATTGTGAGTGAGGTTTGTCGGGTGAGTGACACTCGTTGCTATGACAATCAATGAAACATCAACATAAAATTATGACATAATTGGACACAATGGGATAATGGAACAACAGCATGGGTCAATCTGTGACCCGATCGCCAAGGGCATTAACAAATTTCTCACTAATTATTCCCGGTGAGTTTTGTAATTCGTCATTATCTTCGATTTCTCACTGACGCAATCGCCTTCGGGGTCCGAAGACGATAACCAACGATAACCATTTTCCCCCCATTGTTCTACCTGGAAAGAAAAAAAAATGTTGTTGCTACTTCCGTGATTGGGCGGGTTATCGTGACAGTGTCGTTAGGGACTTTGACAACGTCGGACCGAACGTTCGCGCATGCGCGTTTTCATCGTATTCAAGAAAAAATAATCTCTCATTACGATTGAAAAAAAAAACGAAACAACGAAGATAAGAATAATTTTTCAAAAAGTTTGATTTGTAAATTTGAATAATGCCGATTGGAATATCGTGGCCGGCTGTTATAGCGACGATACATCCGAATATCGGAGGTTTCGCCGGTGGTTTTATCACGAGAAAAAACATAAATCCTTGGTACGAGGTACGTTGTCGTGTTTTTTTTGTTTTTGAGGGAAAAATGCGCATAATTATAGTTGTCGAATTCGACAAGTGCCCCTCGGGGGGCGAGTCAGCGCCCGACACCCACAAACACAATTGTTTACAATTTGCGATACAAAGGCGACACTCGATCGTGACGGCTCTGTCCCGAGCGAGGCTCTTCTTTTCCGCCGCTCGACGATCGAGGGCGCTAGCGAGGGCGGGGCCTATGATCGCCATTTGCAAATTTCTTCTGCTGGCTCGTCTCTCTTAACTCATTTCTTGTCTGGAATTTTGTTGAAATTCCGTGCACAACTAGATAATTTTTTTTTGCCGAAACTGCGCGTCGATTTGGTGTGCGTGTGACTGCGAGGAAGATATCGGGCTTGTCTTGCCTTCTTCGTCGCACGCGGGCCTCCGCGATCGTCGCGCCTCAGCCTCATTTCTATTCGTTCGAATCTATTCACCGTGCTAAACTTTCTCGCTCGTTCGATCATCGCTCCCGAGTGCGAGAGAGATAGCTCTCCAGGCGCTTGCTGCGGAGCAAGAGAGAGAACGTGCGAGAAATGTTTCAATGGAACATTACTTGTTCCAAACGAATAATTACGATCAATTATCACGAGACAGTGAATTTTGTCACGTTTACGTGATAATTGTGAATAATTAAGGTGAATTATTATTATTTCATAAAGAATATACGTCATAATTGAGCCCCAAAAGTATTTCAAATACATTTTTACGTAGAATAATTGTCTAAACCCGGTCTTGGAGATACATAAAGTCGATGAACGCGTTCGTTCTATCTTCGCCATTAGTGCAAGAGAGACAGCGCTATTGGCGCTCGCTGCGGAGCGAGAGAGAAGAAAGCCGATGTAGCCTGGGTACCGGGGTTACCACAGAACCATAGTCGAATTATGGGATTCTATGATACCGGTCGATCAACAAAACTTTCACAACGATGGTCCTGTGGGAATGTATTTTTTTTTCTCGTTTCTTTTTTTCATTGCAGTCGCTGAAGAAACCATCGTGGACTCCTCCAAAATGGGCATTCGCTCCAGCATGGACGAGCATCTACTGCTCAATGGGATACGCTTCGTATCTCGTGTGGCGTGACGGGGGTGGATTCGACGGTCCCGCCACACTTCCGCTGTCCATATACGGAATTAATTTGGCCCTCAATTGGACCTGGACGCCGCTATTCTTCGGGGCCCATAACATTAAATTGGTAATCGAGCTTTAAAAAAAAAAAAACCAAAAAACACGAATGTCAAGGCGAAAATATTTTTCACTATTTTATTTTTCTAAACTTTGGGCGGAGGTCATTGTTGGTCGAAAATCCGTTTGTCGACTGTTCGTTGCCGGTTCATCGACCGCCATTTTGAATTCAAGAAACGACAAATATTTCGTGAAGACAAAATTGAATCTTCAACCATTGCCGTTATATTAAAAAGAATTTGTTATTTATTTATTTTTTTATTTTTTTAACGTTTCGATTAATAATTCAGGCTCTGTACGAGCTCGTGGCGATGTGGGGAACAACGGCTGCGATGGGAATAGCTTTTTATCGAGTAAATTCCGTGGCCGGATGTCTGATCGCGCCCTATCTCATCTGGAACACCCTCGCCGTGGCTCTGAATTACGTAATCTACAGGGACAATCCTTCGACCGCCCCCAAACCGGCCATCGACCACGCAAAAACGAAATAAAATTACGTGGGTTGATCATTCGAACGTCATTAGCGCTCAACAACGACAAATCAACATCACGTTGAATCACGTTTTTTGTATTTCTCATCAATCGGATGATAGATCCAACGACCCAAATAAATTAAAACAAATAAAAAAAAAAGGGTTGACACGAACAAACGGAAAATAAAAGAAATGCAATCATTCAATTCGTTTTTCTGTCATGTCTTTTAAATATTTTCATTCTTTTCCATCGTCTTCGTCTTCGTTAATTTCCTCTCCTTCGGGTTCGCTACATCGGTTAGTATACACATCGTTTTGGTTTTTTTTTGTTTGTTTTTTTTTTCATTATTATCACTCGATAATCGAAATAATATGATTAGTTAGTTTGATCGTGATTACATTACAATATGTATAATTTTTTTTTTTTAATCATACGTTTAGTGTCATTCGATCGATACGATATATATTAATCAACGTCGTTTAATGATAATATTATCGATACTCCGTTTTTTGTGTCATTACTTTTTTTTTCTCTTCTTTCTCCTTCGTGTTGTCCGGTTGCAGGTACGTTTGCTCGTTGAAACACAAATTGCACGCTATCGCGACGTTATTCAATTATATTCATCTTATTTTTCATTCGCTCTCTCATTTCCCGTGCCCCCCCCCCTTCCACCTTTTCCCTCTCCCCGACGTCCAGCCGTTTCTATTTAACACAACGTTACGTCGGATCAGTCGCGTAGATGTAGCCCTGCTGTTGCAGCACGTAAAGACGTTTTTCCACCGCTGTCTTGTCTGCAAACGATATACAAGTATATAATATACATAAACATCGTCATATAAAAATAATGTAACAAAAAAAAAATTTACAAAAAATGTTCTTCATAGAAAAAAAATGCTATGCAGCAAATTTGTTGTTGTGAGAATGTTAAAGTAGTATTTCCACTACTCAAAATCACACCAGAGAAAAAAATTCATTGCTTAATTTAAAAAAAAAAAAAAAAAAAAAAGTTATGCAACAAATTTTATTCGTGACAATTTTAATTTTTAAAAAAGGCACAATCAACGACTCACATTTGATCAGAAGCGCCCGGTCTTGACTGTGACTCACGTGCTGCGACAACGAGTGCAACAATATTTGTGCCGTGTGATAACGTTGAAAACATTCGGCCGGATTGCCGAACAATTCGTCCAACGCTGCCGATTGACACTGCGATTGAATAAAATAAAAATACAATAAATTTTACACGCGATTCAATCATCGATATCGACACGCTGTCGTTCGATGATGACATTGTTGAAACACAAATATGGAGAAATTTACCATTTGGATGGCATGATTGTAGAGAATTTTATCGGCCGTCGCTCCGGTTTGTCGAAGAAGACCGGCGCTGTTGAGCTGCTTGCACTCGGCCAAGCAGGATCTGAATTTGTCGTTCATCGTGCTCACCACTATAAACACAATAATAATTATAATAAAAAAATAATATGCAATAACAATAATAATAAGCTTCGGCTAGCGATGACTCAAAAAATAAATTAATAATCATGATAATAATAATAATAACAATAAGTTTAATATAGCGATGACTCTATATAATAATGACAATAACAATAATAATTGAACATTTAAAAATCTGCTGGCTCTTTCTTGCACGCTAACTCTTCTGTTTCTAGTCGATCGCAAATTAAAAATGAGTTTGTAAAATTAATTTCCAGAAATCCATGAAACCCCAGGAGTTTCGTTATAATTTTCCGGGAAAGTTCAAGCAAGGCGTTGTATTCCCTTATTTTTTGAACATTTTAGGATCAGCACTTCCGCAAATAAGGGTGACGAGAAGAATGCTCTATCATCGCATATTTTTCAGCATATCATCTTGAATATGCTTTTTAAAATTTGAAAAAAAAATATATATTTATATATTTTTGCATCTCACAAGGGTAACGTTTGTTTTTCCTTTTGACATACATTTTTTTATGAATATGGAAAGAGCATATTTATAAAAAAGATTACTTTTGACATTACGGAACCGAAAAAAAAGAAGCAAAAAAAAGTTGAAAAATATCACCAAGGCGACTCGTACCGTCTTTGACGCTGGACGTAGGTTGCAACCTTCCGGCCTTGAGTTGTTGGGTGGCCAAGCTAAGTCCGGAGCTAAGCCACTGCAACGCCCGAACCAAAAGTATAACTTGTTCGGCTCGTCTCTTGGTCGCGGCGTTGCTCGCCTGTTCCATGCCCCCCAATGGTGCCCCGAGGGGTCCGGCCCGTGTGCGCGCGACTTCGCTCACGCATTCGCACAGAGCAACGACGAAATTCAATTTGGCGAGTATCTCGTTGTGATCGCGTTCGAGCAAAGTTTCCTCCGGCAATTCGGGTGCCAAAAAAGTCAACGGACGTTCGTCGGTGATACCCAACGGATTGAGATCGGGAAAAAAATTTTGAAAACTCGCGGCTTCGGAAATTTCGGGAAGCGTGACGGCACGTGTGCCAAATGGAATAACGGGTGAGTGTCTGAGTGTGTTGTTGTTGTCGTGAAGAGCTCGCGAGGTCGGAGAACCGAGAACGGCCAGTGGACCGGTCAGCAATGGCGACGAGGCGCTGTTGTTGACGGACGATCTGCGCAACGGCGAAGTTCCGGTCGATACGTGTGAGTGTCTGGCGACGGGTGAGACTTGCCAGGTGTTGGGGGGCGGTGGAGTCTCGCTCGTGCGACGTCCGGGTGGCGTGCCGATGACGAATTGCACAGACGGCGGGCTCAACGAACCGATGTCCGGCGCATGACTTCGATGAGGATCGCTACTGCGTTTCATGCTTATGGGTTGTGATCGTGGTACCAAACTTCCGCCGGGGATTCGGTGCGTCGATGACGGAACCGTCGTCAAGGTCGCGGTCGCCAAGGTCGTCGCTGCTGCGGCTGGTCCCGGCCTCGACAACGGTGACGACGGTTGCTGCTGTTGTTGTTGGGCGGCGCTGCGTTGCGAAGGCACCGGTATCGGTTCGGAAATCGGTAAAAAACAGGGCCTCGGTGGGCTCAATGCTTCGCGACTCGTTTGTTTCGTGTATTTCACTTGTATGGGATTTGGATTGTTATCCGTGTCGCTGCTCAGATCACTCGGCACGAGAACAAAATCGTCCTCGGGCGATGAACACGGGCTCGATGTGTCACGACCCGAATTCGTGACCGCCGCAACGTCCAACGGCGCCTCGACGACGTTTATCGGCGATGCCGGTAATTCGACCGGCACCAGACACGGATTCTCACGGGGACCCTGGAGAAAGGCGTGACCGAAGAACTCGTCGAAGGGCATACGATCGCGCGCATTACGTCGCAACAGTCCCATCAGGAGATCCGACAGTTCCGGTGATGTTCCTGGAGGAATTCTGGATGGGTTTTTTTTTTTTTTTTTTGGAGGGAAGGGCGGAGGAGAAATTTTTTTTATTTAGTATGGTTTTTGTGGAAAGGAATACACGACGATGAGAGAATGATAATTCGACAAAAAAAGAAATTTTTTTTAAAAAACAGCGATAATGATTCGCGAGTTTAAGTCGTTTTCATTTTTCTTTCTAATATTTTGTTTTTTTTTCTTCTACATTTTAGAATATTTTAGGGTTTTTAAAAAAATGTCTTTTATTTTTTAAGTAAGTACGATAATGATAATACGCTTTGAGCGTGTGTTTCTTGTGGAAAAAAAAGTATGCATGAAGATGAGAAGAAATACAATTGAAAAAAAAAAAATTAATATCAAAAGATCAAGCTCCGAAAGTTTGAGTATTCATCATTAATATCGATGAATTTGAAATTTTTCATAATTCCGTAACTTTCGGACTTTTATACTCGTCGTTTTCATATATTTTTTGAAAAATTATTATTATTTTAGAAAAAATGTTTAATACGTACTTGGGACCGAGATTAGCATTTTTCTCGTAAAAAAGTTTGAGTGCTTGGGGCGTGTGAGCCTGAAAGGGTGCTTTACCCGTCAGACATTGAAAAACAATGGTGCCCAACGACCACAGATCGGCTTTGGCGTCGTACTGCAGCGACATTATCACTTCGGGAGCCATGTACATGGGCGAACCGCACAGCGTCGCCGCCATTACTCCGTCTTGAAGAAACCTCGCGAATCCGAAGTCAGCTGAAATGCGACAACAAAGATTTTTCAAATTTTCTTTTATCGGCGGCTTTGAATTCAAAATTTGTTGGGTGCGATCGATGTTTTACCAATTTTTAAGGTTATCTGATGAGGTTGGGGACAAGCTTTTCCGCAACTGTGACTCAGTAAAATGTTTTGAGGTTTCAGGTCCCTGTGAACGACGCCCTTTGCGTGCAGGGCCTTCATCGCTCCGGCCAACTGCTTCAGAAACACTCTTATCGTGTCCTCGGACAGGGTGCCCTTGGCGCCCAAATAGTCCGCCAAGTCGCCGCCGTTGCAATACTCCATAACCAGGAAGACATTGTGATTCGATTCCTTGGATGAAAAAAAAAACAATATGCATAATGCCAAGACGGGATGGATTGTCTCTCAAATGAAAATAAACAAAACAATGTATCGGATGGAATTTTTTTCTTACAAAACTAACCTTGCAATCCAAGAGAGCGACAACATTTTCATGATGCAGTTCAGTCAGTTCCTGAAACAATAACGAGTTAAACGAAATGAATAAAACGGTGCAAGCTTGTTCGTTAGGTCTAACTTGTTCGGCATAAGTTAAAACGAAAAACTGCATCCACGTTTGTTGTTTCATTTCTTATGTGAATTTTTTTGGTCTTTTTTTTTACGCTTACTTTCAGAATCTTAATTTCCTTTCCGAGAAGATTCTGCGACTTTGCCAGACTCTTCTTGGTGATGCTCTTGATGGCGACGACGAAATTGGATTTCTGAGGAAACAAAAATAACGAAAATAATGAAACGTCGTTGTGTAAAATTTTGTAACGACAAAAAAATAAAGGTCTTTGTTGGACGTAGATGAATAATGTGACCTTACTTTTCTGTGTCTGCCTTTGAAGACGACGGCAAAGGCGCCGTGCCCTATGAGGTCTTTTGTGTTGTATTCGTAATCCCCGACGATCTCCATGATGATTATTTTCGATCTGTTTTTCGTTTATTCACGTTTATCGAACTACTCGAAATAAAAACTTTTGAGATTGGAATCTCAACAAAAAAAAAAAAAAAAAAAAAAAATAACGTTCGAATTTACAAAACGATTGCGATAGATTGTTGAATTGAGATTCACAAACACGCACACATGGATTCGTGGTGGTTCAGCAAAGTTTGTAAAACGTGACGAGGAGAATCGATAATGGTACGAGAAAATAACAAAGAAAACAAAAAAAAAATACTACCATCTCGAAGATCTAGTTTTCGGTCTCAACGCTATTTCGCTTCTTGCCCCGTAAAAAAAAAAAAAAACAATCATTAAAGAAAAATTTCGAGACACAACACAAGTCGCGGAGTTTCGAGCGACACCCCAAAACCCGTCGTCTACATCTTGTCGGGTATCTTCGTTCGTCACACGATCGACCAAATTAGAAACATTTTTTTTTTTTGTCACTTTACGTGAGCGTTCGAGACACCACCCCGTCAACGTCACAATACCGACGAATATCGGAGCGACGGAATTCTAATGCAACACTTTGCATTAAAAACAAGAGAAAAAAAACAAAAACAAACACCAACAACAACAATCCCGACGTCTTTGATGTTTTCCGCAGTATTTGACGATGCTGCTCCGTCCTGTTTCGTCGCAAAATGTCAGACGACGATGATTCGCTTCGGGAGACGAGAGCGAACGAGTTCGAACGTGCGACAACGGGGTACTGGAGCGAGCCGCGCGATGACGCCACAGATCAGTTCCGTGTAACGCCTTTCGTCAGAAAAATGCGGGTAATTCGAATTCGGAATTTTGATATTTCATGGTGAACTGGTACTGATTGCCACTATTCATTTTCGATTTAAATAACGAGTGTATTTTTCACTGAATATTTAATTCCGATTGAAAAACGTTTCAAAAATGTTTTACCAGCCAGTCTCGGCTACCCGCCGCCGGATGACGCCACTGCGATATTCCCACAATCTCCAAAATTATTCCGGATTACCTCTAGCCTCGAGCGTTTGTCTTGTCAATTTGATGCCCGATGCACCCCGATGTTCGCGGGCGAACCTCGATAAGATGTCTGCGCATACGATAAACTCGTGATTGCTTGATTTCCATCATCAACGGATAAATAACGGGAAAAAAAACTGACAAAAAACAAGTCTAATCAGCTGTTTCAGTTTCTAACGATTAACGTCGCGAAAAAAAGCAACAAAAAAAAACGGAATGGAATGAGAAGGATATAACAAAAAGAAGAAGACAAAACTACGAGGACGGGAAAAAAAAACAAACAACAAGTTGGCCTCGCGACATTGACTATGATTGCGCATTTACAATGTCGACCGGCTGATTAATTAATTTTTTAAATCATAAACAGAGCGACGTTTCTGTTCGACACGCGAGGTTAGGTTGACGAAACTGGCCGACATAAAATCAGCCAGTCATATTGCTCGGTGATTATTGTTTGTTAAATTGTTTTTTTTTTTTGCCATTTTTCTATCTTGCACATTTATTGAAAATGGCAAACACAGGATTGCTCGTGTTGTCAAATCCCGCAAAAGTTCGTAAATTATTGCCCGTAATAGGCGATCACGTTGTTAAAACTTTGTACATACAATATTTTCCGGAAAAGAATGGTTTGCTACCGGGCAATTATTCGTTGTCGACGTCGCGAAGATGGAATTCGCCTTGCTACGCTCAAACGGTCGCGAATATTTATGCTCTTGCGTCTGCGCTGCCGTCGACTTCGACCCTCGACGTTCGAGTGCTACTGACGAATATGAAAAATTCATCTGTTTCGATTATAAACACAAAGAGGCCCATCGAATTGGTCATATTCGATCGCGGTTACACCACCAAAGACGCCAATACGTTTATGCAAGATTGTCTGGCCAATACGTCGATGGGTTGCAAATTCATGACTCTAGATCAGGACAAAGGTTTGGACGCCAGAGACGGCGAACATTTGGAAGTCATGAACGAAGAACAGCCGGCAGTCTACAAAAACGTTGTCCTTGGCGGAACGTTTGATCGTCTGCACAATGGTCACAAAATTTTGTTCAGCGAAGCTCTGCTACGTTGTACCGACAAACTGACGGTCGGAGTCACCGACGAAAACATGTTAAGCGGTAATGTAAAAAAAAAATGTCCATTTGTCCATTGGCTCATAACCTCAAAAAAACAAAATGAAGATTCGACTATGGCAAATCGAAATTCGCTGTGATTGCAGGAAAAGTTTTGTGGGAATTGATCGAGAGTTGCGACAAGAGAATAGCGAACGTCAAGGATTATCTGGAGGACGTGGACGCGTCGCTGAAGTACGACGTTGTGCCGATACGCGACATGTACGGTCCGACCCGCGACGATCCGACGTTCGAGATGATAGTGGTGAGCGAGGAGACGGCCAAAGGCGGCGATCGCGTCAATCAACTGCGTCTGCAAAACGGTCTTTCGAAGCTCGACGTTCACGTTGTCAAACTGGCTCAAGAATCCAGTCGTAGCGATCACGAAGAATCCAAGATAAGTTCTTGCAATCGACGAATAAGATTGTTGGGATCGCGCCTCAGAGAACCGAAAAAAATTCTCACCGATCCGACAAAGCCCTACATAATCGGTTTGACGGGTGGAATCGCCAGTGGCAAGTCGTCCATCGCCCAAAAATTGGAATCTTTGGGCGCGGGTGTGGTTCATTGCGACAAACTGGCTCACGATCTTTACGAACCCGGCAAACGTTGTCACGAGCTCGTGGTCGAAAATTTTGGTTCTCATATTTTGAGCAAAGACGGCACGATCGATCGCAAAGCTCTGGGCGACATCGTCTTCAACGACAAGATCCAATTGGACAAATTGAATCGTGCCGTGTGGCCGGCCATTCTCGAAGCCGCGACTCACGAAATTGACGAATTGCACCGTCGTGGATTTCGCATTATCGTGATGGAAGCGGCGGTTCTCATTCAAGCCAAATGGCAATTCGTTTGTCACGAGATATGGACGTGTATAATACCCCAAGAGGAAGCGGTCAAACGCGTGATGGAACGCAACGGGCTTGGCGAGAACGAAGCCGTGGCGCGTATTCAATCGCAACCGAGCAACGTCGAACAAGTTGCCCAAGCCGTTGTCGTTTTTTCGACAATGTGGAGTCACGATGTGACTCTCGGACAAGTGCAAAAAGCTTGGAACGAATTGAACAAATTTTTGTCCAATTCCGGAATGAGCTAATGATCGTTACGAAAATTATCGATTGTTCGAACGATAAGGCTTTTGATTTTCATTATTTCACTTGTCTTCAATTTTCTTTTCTCTTTTTTTTTGTTTAATTCTAATTCGGAAATAACTATAATTATTGTATCCGTCTTTTCGAACTTGCAATTCTTTTCTAGAATCCATCGATCGATTTTAGAAAACGGAAAAACGTCTTTAAAAAAGAAAAAAAGAATAATTAACGAGGTATACGATTTTTTTTTCTTTTTTATTCAAACCCGCATTCGGGAAATACATTCGTAATTGTGTCCATGTGTTTGAACATGCGATTCGAGCATCTATCGACTAAATTTACAAAAGATTATCGTCTTTAAAACTTGAAAAAAAAAAAAAAAAAAAAAAAAATCGGTAGGTAAATAATTTTTTTTCTATTTTATTACTTCCACTAACGCGAGATCTCAAGGCGGTACCTCGAACGAGGGAAGGGGGACGGGGTGGTATTGTTGGTATTGTTATTGTTGTTGTTGTTGTTATTATTGCTATTATTATTGTCATAATTGTATCAAACTGTGATCGTCGATAACCGAAGCGGTCGGAGATTGCGATAATTGTTGCGGGGAAATAAAAATGACAATTTCATTTTTCTTTTTTTTAATGCGTTGTTTGATGAAAAAAAAAAAGTTATTTTCCTGTACTCGTCGGATCAATTGTGACCATGCCTCGTGGTGAACACAGCGGCCCCGTCGCTCATAATCGTGCTCTCCTCCTGCTCCGATTTTTCCTGTTTTCTCGCGGTCAGCGTGCTCACGAACGAACGAAAATCGGATTTCAATTTGACCCCACCGTCCTCAACGTTGCACGTGACTTGTGAAATTTTCGCCAACGTCGGGGCTGCATCGGAAAAACGCCCAAAAAGGACACGCAAAAGGTGAGATAAAGAATTTAAAAAAATAACTGACGATCGATTGAAATTCGATAATAAATAATCGTATGAAATTTTTGAGATTCGCAGTAAACGACAAGTTTTTTTTTGGTTCCACTCGGATGTACGAAATTCCGAAAACCAAACGCGACGATATTACTCACGCAAAATATTTTTTGGCAAATCCGTGGTAGAATTTTTATCCGGGTCGTAATGAAATATAACGCAACTCTTGGTCTCGATTTTCGGTTGATCGACAAAATAATCGTACAAACGTTCGAGATCGCGTCTATTGTCGTCGAAATTTTTTCCGCAAACGAAAATAATTCCAAAAGCGTCTTTGCGAAAAGCCGGCCAATGATTTTCGTATCTGGATAAAAATAAATAAATAAATATTTAAATAAATGAATGAATCAATAAATCAATAAATAAATAAATAAATCAAGGAACAATCCAAATGAATTACTTTCGATCACCGCTGCAGTCCCAAAGTTCGACGTCCACTTTCAAGGTTTTATTTTTAACCCTGACGTTCGGCAATTCAACCTCGAGTATCCTGCAACCCTTCGTAGGACGATAATCGTACGGAATTTCCGTGGCGTCGGCGATGTAATTGGCAATTGTAGTCTTACCTACCTGCGAAAACCAAAAAAAAATCGTTTTCGCCTCGAGTCGATGTTTTACTGCTCGGTCGGTAACAAAAAACTGCAACCCATTGTTTTCGGTCACGATTGATTGTTACGACGAAACTCGAGAACGTTTGACCGCGTTTGAAGATTCACTAGTCAACCGTTCTCGTGTTTCGTCAAACTGCTCAAGCATGACGTAGAATAATAGGTTTTAAAGATTCAACTATCTCTCTCGCACTCGTGGCAATCTGAGATTGTTGCGTTACATTTTATTTAACAATTTTAAAAAAATAGAAACGTTATTAATTTTTGCTTATATACCCCGGCAGAACCAACGACAATTATTTTCAAAGGTTCCATGACAAAGGTGAATCGTTCCTCAGGTCGTTGGAGGGTTATACTCACTGACCAAACGAACACTCATAGTCTCGGGGAAAGCTCTGAACTGGGTATTGCCATGGCAACGTGGAAAACAATGAAGTTCCAAACAAAATCGATTCACGCGAAACTTCCGTACCAGAATATTTATTCGTTTTTTTTTTTTTCATTTATTTTTCTATCAGACTCTTTTACATCTACGAACTAAATTCGTAAGTTGAATTTGTGACAGAGAGATATACATGTGTTTCGCACATGTGGCCGTCGATAAAATTGTTGTTGTAAGAATTCAATGATAAACAATTTAATTCGGCAGCCAGTGTAATAATCTGTCACGTATTTATGATAACCAGAGTGATCGTCAATAATATATTGAACGATTATCGAAGAATAATCGTATAATTATTAAATACTATCGTAAAAGTCGTGACCGATCGTGAATTTCACACACACACACATACACACACGTGTGTGTGTGTGCGTTATGATGGACGAAGCGACGACGGTGTGATTAGAGACGTAAAACAACTTACTCGTACGAACGAGTCTGTTATCCAATTCTAAAAAAATTGTTATTTATTATTCATTGTTATCATCGTTGATAATTATTATGTCAATGTCGCGATTGTTTGTGTCTATGTGCAATTTTATCTACAGCACGATGATCACTGGGCTGTTGATTCGGCGACGTCCACCGGCTTCGGCTCTTCCGGATATTCGAGATTGTAGAGAGCCTTTAGGGCCGTCTTCGCTGCCACCTTTTTCGCGTCTTTCTTGTTTTTTGCTGTGGACAAAAAAAAATGAGATAACGACGAAAATTCAATGGCAACGAAATGGAACGAGGATGAAAAATTATCGTGGAATAATCGTGGGACAATATAATTGCCATTCAAGGGTCTGTTCGACCCTGAGAAACAAAAAAGCTTGCTGCGAGTGTACAATTGACTTTTTTTACGTAAAACAATCCTCATATCTTCTTTAATACTCTCTTGAAGAGGTGCCACATATTATTTCATTTAAATTCAATATTTAATTAAAAAAAAAAAAAAATTTTTAAACGATTTTCACAAAAAAAAATCGAGACTTTCACATTTTTAATTATTTTTCCCTGAAAATTGAACTGGACACTCTCGAAATACTCCACTTTGAAAAAGACCTGATAGTGGCGGTTGAAAAAAAAATAGTTGGGTGGGGGGAGACAATTTAAGAAAAAATACATTAAAAAAAAAATTTACCCGATCCGGTATAAGTTTGGCCGTTAATTTCAACGCCAAGTGTGAAAAGTATATTTGGGGGATTTCCAACGCGTTCGACCTCGTTGTACGTGGTTCCGGGTTTCATCTGATTGAGAAGCATCACCGGATGAATGTCCAGAGCATTCGGCGGAAGGACCTTTTCCGTCGATGGTTTGGGATCAGCTCGATTTTTCACCAGAGGCGGCACACCGGGCCGCGGTATGGGCACGACCGTACCCTGATTCTGCCACTCGAGAAACAGTTTGTAAAGGGCGAAACTCGCGAGCGAGCTCCAAGGTATGTCGTCGCCTTTCTCCGGCGTCGTTTCGTCGGTCACCGACTCGCCGTCCTTGATCGACGGTTCTTTGACGTCGCACGTCGGACCCTCCGACGTGTCCATTGCCGTGTCCGCGACCGCCTCCGTGCGCTCTTTCATCGCCGCCGCGGTCATCTTCTCCAGAAGCAAACACTTGAGCGCGTTCTCCGCCGCGTTTTGTCGCGCCAGTGGCTTCGACAGACCCTGACCGACGTATACTTTACCCTCCAGCTGTGACGAAACAAATGTTTTATTTATTTTTGAAATTTTTAAAATAACAAATGAAATTTAGAAAATTTAGAAAATTACGGAGTACAAATTATTTTGAATGAGTTTCGTTTATTATTATGATTTTTTTCGGGACCAACAATATTATATTTTTATTCGTTACTTTGGTTGAAAGGAACTATATTCAGGTGTGGAATCGAACGTTTTTTTTTTGTTTTATGATTTGCAATAATTTCGTGAATTATTGTCTTTGGAAAAAATAGATGAATAAATACGAATAAATTTTTTTTCAAATATATACATTCTCACCTCAGCGTGAACGAGGAAAAGGGAATTGGGCATGATGGCCTGTGTCTCGGGGAAGGTGAATTGTACTCCGGCCTTCATCTCGTTTAGTACCATAATTGCGTTCTTGGGCATGAGTGTCTTGCGAAGCCGTTGATTCATGCGCAATCGTTTCAGCTTCTTGTTCGGTTTGCCTATGAAATAACGCACGTGATGCAAGAACAAAAAAACAAAAAAAAAAACGTATTAAAATCTCGTATTGTGATCACCGATGGTTCGTCTCGTAACTTGAAAAAATTTTTTTTTTTAAATGAAAAAACGAAATATCAGTCAACTAATTCACATTGATTGCTCGATCATCGCGATTTCTCTACGGCTTTATTATTTTTTACCGGAGCAATCATCGAGACCCGAGCATCTTCAAATTTGCGCAGTGTTGTGTCATCATTGTGAGATCGTTTATTCTTCAATTTTTTCGTTGTAAATAATTTTCATTGGATGATGATAAAATAATTTTTGAAAAAAAATCGTCGATATTTCCGTAATGACTCACTGGCAGACATTTTTTTGAATCTCCTCCACTTGGGTCCTTGCGACTGTCCGTCCTCGGTGTCCATCCATTGTCCGTCGTTGTCGCCCCACTTGGACTGATCGTCTTCGGCCCATCGTTGCGAATCGTCCATGTCGGTGCCATCGCCCACGTTGTCGGCGTTTTGCGGATCGCCCATGGTCTTGTCCAGGACGGATTCACCAACGTCCGTGGATTTTTGAGGCGTCGACTTCGGGGCCGTCGCAGCCAGACCGGTTTTCGAAGCGACGGTAACGTCGATGGTTTTGGGATTGGTCGAGACCGGGGTTTTGGGATTGGACGAGACCGAGGTTTTGGAAGCTGCGGTAGCACCGACAGCGTCGACGGTTTTCAGAGATCCGGAAAAGGCGTTAGCTCCGGTGGCGGCGGTCGCGTTCGGCACCGGAACGGGGGCCGGAGTCGACGGCGCTTGATTCGCGGACTGCTTCAAAATTGGTTTCAATTTTGGCGTCGAAGGCGTGGAGGGCGTCGAAATTCCTTGGTGTTGATTCGTCTGGGACGAATTCGGACTTTGTTGGTTCTGCAACTGATTTTGTCTCTGTTGATTTTGATTCGGACTCTGCTGATTGAGGTTAGGATGTTGTTGTCTGTTGGCCAACGCTTGTTGCTGCTTCAGCTGCATCATCGTCATTGAGCCGCTGGTGGCTTGTTTGAAAGGCGCGGACGGAGGTGTCACACCGGGATTGAAATTGGGTTGTTGATAATTGCCTCCCTGAGCGTTGAACTGTAAAAACAGAGGGTGGGTTTCCTCCGCTACACAATGAACCTTCACGGTTGTGACATCCCACCAGGGACCAGTTATCGCCTAATCCGTACTTTGAGCGTATCGTCTATGAAGCTACCCCCGATAGCCCGTATCCATAGCCAAGTTCTATCTCCCTGTTTCTATTTTTTTTTTTTTAAGTTTCAAAATTTGCTTGATTATTTTCTTCTTCTTAAATCAAGCAAAGGCGATAGAGATGACACGTTCTTCGGCCGATCCTTCAATGAGATCGCTCGATCTTTGTTTCGTCATGACGGATGAAGAAACGTGCCATCTCTATTACGCCGATGAATCAGATTTACAAATGATCAGGGATACGACTCGAGGCTTAGGTTACGCTATGAGGGGTAACAGCGAGCTCGCCCCTGGCAAAATACACCCCCACGGTATTGTTGCATAGCTAATTGAGTCTGCTTTTTTCAAGCAGGATTTTTGGGGATCGACACGGAAATCGTCTAATTAGTATTACATGCAATTTAAACGACGTTGCAGTTTTTCTAATTTTTTTCCCCTTGTTTTTTTTTCTTTTTACCTCTAGCGTCAGTCCGACGATGTGTTTTACATTTTTTGCGATTGTACTGTTTTATATTTTTTTGCGATTGTATGAAAAGCTTTGATTGTCGTTCGAATTCATAGACACAAAAGAATTGTTCGCGAACCATATATGTATTGCACAACGTAGAAATGCTTGGATGAAAATTATTCAAAAAAAGTATGTGGTTTGCAACTACGAGATAACCTACGACGACCAAAAAAATATTCGTTTTGTCAATTGCCAATCCCATGGAGTCAACTTACCGTATTTTGACCCTGGAAATTTCCATTTCCGGGATTCATCTGGCCACGACCTGAAATTCACAAACACATGTATGTAAACGATAGGAAGAAAAAAAAATATTGATTGAAATCAAGGTGATGGAGTTCATCGGCGAGGCCGTCACGAGTGCGAGAGACTGCATCATGGGCGCTCGTTACCGCGCGATAGAGACAGAAGCACAGTCTCGAGACATTTTTTTATAAAATCAACAAAGACATATTTCTCATTCATCGATGTTGTCAAACACATGAACGACATCACCAGACCACTGTGAAGTTCGAACAATCGTTACCAATCGTCTGATTTAAACGCATTGCAGAAAAAAAAAACGAGTGATAAAAAATAAATAATACAGCAAGATCGTTAGGAGGGGGGGGGGGGGGAGCGACGCCATTGCTGCGGTACCGCATCGTATTGATTTTCGCCGACACACGACAGAGCCAAGATTTTTCACAAATTACTGGAAAAAGCGTGATTATGGGAAATAATGAAAAAGAAAAAGATAAAAATATTCGTTACCTGCACCGAAGCCCGCCCCAGGACCGCCCGTCGACGACCTGCTCCGAGTATACATGTTCTTCTCCGTTTTGATTTTTTTCCTTCGCGCTTGGTCCTAAATCGTCGAACAGTTGACGATCGTCGTGAATTCGAAGTGCGACACGTTGGGTTTTCACACGTTCGATGGAGGAAGCACTTGTGCGGATATGTAGGACGCGTGTGAAACGGCGATGGCGCGTCTTTTGTTCAGCGTCGCCGGAGGAACAGTGACAGTAGCAAAGTTTTTCGTGCGCAATGCAGAAGCGCTCGAAATGCCGTCGAACGGGGAATGATGCCAAAAAATGTTCAATGGCGTCGTTGTCCTTCGAATTTACTCGATACCAGGGTTGCCATTTATCCCGAAGCTCAAGTCGCCACCAGAGGTCACTGGAGTCGCCAGCCTTAAATGTTTTTTTCTGAAGTCGCCAAAAAGAATTTTTGTTGGATACAAGACACGAATTGTACACTGATTTAAAATCCAATCGAGCTTTCGATTTGTTTATCGCGATATCAAAATATCGCCAAGTCACTGATTGCGCTTCAAATTGTTCTCCAAACTGATCCAGCTCCGAATGAGTTACCGAAGTCGCTTGGGGTCATGTCGCGAAAACTGGCAACCCTGTCCACACCGCAGGTTCCGGATGATTCTTTTGACCTGTAGGGGCGGTTGATGTTGATCTTGCAGCACAAGAAAACTCCGTTGTGACGATTTGGTCGATCAAGATGTAAACTCCGGCTCCATATCAATCTGCATGTTGAATTTGTGGGATTGGAGAGAAAATTTCATGTCCTTCTTGTCGAAAGAATAAAAGTTTAACGGGCGAGTCAGCTTCGGAAATCACTTGGTCGCTGAACGTTTTCAATTTGCGATGTTCGCGAGGTACGGATGTTTGAAATTCGCGGGCGAGCGGCGCTGCGACGACGGAATGATGCAAAGACGCCGCGATTGTTGGAGTTTGAGTTACGATTACGGAATAATCGTGTTGTGAACTATACTCTCAGCGTTAACGATGATCTCGAATATTATATGATCATTCTAGCATTAAATTTTGAAGGATTGACTTTGAAATTTTATAACGCAGTCAATCCTTCTCGTCTTTCATCCGATATATCGTTCGTTATGTCAAACAATGGGTTTTTCCTCACCGACCAAGCGAAAGCGCGCGAATCAATTGAAGCTCGTTGATTTCCCGCCTATTGAATCGCACCCGAATTGACCAATCGCGAGCCACGAATCAAACGTGAAGTGAGATGACAACGGCGTATCAAACGTTTGGTTCCTATTTCGTTTTACCTCCCGCAGCCAGCTTCCGAGACCCCATCATTGTTGTCATCGTTATCACTTGTTATTATGATTATTATAACGATGATGAACGACGCCGGTTCGGCCGGTTGATTATCGAGAGCAAAGCGTAAACACGACCGCGACGGTTACGTCGCGATCCCACGAGTTCGACGTTCAAACATTTTTTCGTTCAATTTAATCATCATTCCATCGGTTTTCAACGATTATTCCGCTATAACCCATCGAAAATAACCATCGTGACCTTGAAAAAAAAACATTGTTTCGACTATTTTGTTGCTTTCTTTTTTCTTCCTCGCACGTTGCGTACATAACCAAATTGTCGCGACAATTTTCAATTCTGTCGTTAACGATAACGAATTATGGGTTAGAACCACTCGGGGCCAAAAATATTTTTCTTCGTCACTTTTAATTGAAGACAAAAAAAATTTTTTTTTTTTTCATCGTTTGCAAAAACGACGTGGGCATTTGGTTTGTTGCTGTCGTGACGTTTAAGTTGGTTGTAATCCGAGAAGATGGACAGCCCGGACGAAGACATGCCGCTGACTCTGCCGGACACTCAGAACGCGGACGAAGTCATCCTAACCCAATCCCAAGAGTGCAGACAAGCGCGCCCGTTGACCGTCTGGGGCAGGCTCTGTCCGAACAAATCCGAATATCCCAAACTCAGTAAGAACCCCTGACGAACGCATCGTACGCCAATGCGACTCAAAGTTTTTGTAACGATGTATTTTTTTTTTTTCTTACGTCACAGAAATGTTGGAAGAGTCTTACACGCTGGGACGACTGCATTCGTGCGACATCAACGTGTTAAACATTGGTCTGAAGACCAAACATCTGAACGTCATCAGTAAAGTACATCTGCGAATCGTCAGGCAGGATCTCGACAATGGCGACAAAGCTGTTTATTTGGAAGATTTGAGCTACAACGGCACTTACGTCAATGACATACGCGTGGGAAAAGGCAACAGGATAATGCTCGAAAACAACGACGTCATAGCTCTTGCTCAGCCGTCCTATTCAGGTGAGATTCGTCCGACGGGCGCATTAACCTCACTCTTGCACGATTCATGATTATTTTTGTCTCTCCACGTATTTACAATTTTAATACATTTGTTAATATACATCTGGAAGACAAATTGAAACATTGTTGCCACTCGAATGAAAAGTAGTCGTCGTCTGCTGCGTCATAACTAAACTTTTGCGGATAGGAATAAGATTTAAAGAAGTTATATTTCATTAAAGATAGTTTCTTTCAGTATACACGTACATGTGCAACAACGAATTCGAGGGCAACGCTTTGCCGGTGGAATTGAAATCAAAGTACGCGGTGTCGCGAACGTTGGGTTCGGGCGCTTGCGGCGAGGTGAAACTCGTTTACAGCAAATTTGGCAACAAGAGGTTTGCCATGAAGATGATTCAAAAAAATCGTTTCACCACATGCGGCACAAATCGCAATGCCATGAACGATCCGGAGAAAGTAATGAACGAAGTGAAGATACTGAAATCGCTGAGGCACGTAAGTAAACGAGTCGAAATGCGCAAAAATCAATTTTAGCACCAATAAAATATTTTTGTGAGATGACAATGTGAATTAAAATGCGGAAAAAAAAAATATATATGTTTTCAGCCTTGTATAATACGTATGGAAGACATAATAGACACTCCGTCGATGGTTTACATAGTACTCGAGCTGATGGAAGGCGGCGAACTGTTCGATCGTATTCGCAGTATGGGACGAGGCGGTTTGTCCGAAAAATGCGCCAAATTAATTTTTTATCAAGTCGTTCTTGCCGTTCATTATCTTCACGAGCGGGGCATCACTCATCGTGACTTGAAGGTATTTTTTCTCTCGCCATTTTTCATGCGTAATAATTTTAATACGTCGAAACCGGTTTTGCATTAATTTTATTTTTTTTTCAATTTTTTTTTTTCACAGCCGGAAAACATTTTGCTGGCGAACGATCAGGAATTTCCATTGGTCAAAGTTTCGGACTTTGGTTTGTCGAAACTCGTTAATCGTGAAACGATAATGCGGACTTTTTGCGGCACACCGTTGTACGTAGCTCCGGAAGTATTAATAACAAGCGGAAAGGGTTGTTACACGAGTCAGGTGGACGTTTGGAGCCTCGGGGTTATTCTATACGTGTGTCTGACCGGTTACGTTCCATTTTCCGCGGGCAATTGCAAAATGTCGCTCCAAGAACAAATAATCAAAGGCGTATGCAATTTTTCACCAAAATTATTCACCGGAGTCAGTGGCACGGCTCAACATCTCGTGAGTCCAATTTGTTAGACAAAACTTTTGGTCTTTCAATTTATCACATTGTTTATTTTTTTTTTCATAATTTACAAGCATTTATTTTTTCACGATTAGTTATTTTATTTTTTATTTTTATTTATTTTTTCAGATAAAACGTATGCTCACCGTTGATCCGAACAAACGTATTACCATAAAACAAGTATTGTTGCATCCGTGGCTTCAAGATCGTTCGATGAGGGAACGCGTCGACGTGCTTATCAACGCGAACGACGAAGAAAATCGTAATCCCGTTTATCATCAGCAGAGCACGATCATCGCGGGTAACAACAACAACGGTCATGTTTTCGGTGCACCGGGACCCGTGGCAAAACGAACGCGTCACGAATGACAACAAGGACGAAGAAAAATCAAATGAATATATAAAAAATTGCTCGCTATTTTGTCGACATGCCCAACAGACGAAAAAAAAAAATGTACAACGAGAGAAACGGGGATAGACGGACGATTGTGCGTGCGCGAGAGAGAGAGACTACAAATAGACAGTACAAATAGGTTCAGTCCAGAACCAATCCACAAAGAGTGCGTTCGCTAAAAAATAAAGACAAAAGAAAAACTATTTAAAACGAAACGGTTCGAATCGTCATTGCTATAATTTTTTTTTTTTCATTGTTATTATCATCGGTTGACAAATGCGCACGATATTTGACAAATCATCGATCGCTATGGATCGTTAGGTATAAAAAATTCGCAAATGGGCGTTAAAAAGATATGTTAGATTTATTTTTTCTTTCCAGCACAAAGCTGTGCGAACAATCTTCATTATTTTTCACATTCGTCGCTTTTTTCTTCGTTTTTTTTTCGTTTCTTGTGATTATTTATACGATTGACCTCAGAATGACAATTTGAAATATTATTCTATCTTTTGTTTTTCATTATTTTTAATCAGTAGATTTGTGAGTTATGGTTTGTCAGGTCGGTGGAACAATTTTTTTTTTATTCCACATTTATAAATATATATATATAAGTTTTTTTTTCGTTATCCGCTCACCTGACCGACGCGAATGTGTGATTGCGATATTGCTGCAACGATTATGACGTTATCCGGACAACTCGAATGTGATATTGATAGTCATGTATGTAGATAGAGGACGCCCGGGACATGATAAAAGTATAATTTATATCGAATCGTTGAATCGTTTATTATTATTTTTTTTTTTATGAGTACTGCAAACATTTGTGTATAACGAAAGAACGCGATTTGTGTATTCAATTGTGAAAGAGATAAATAAAATATTTTTTTTTTAATAATTCACGATTACGAAGATCAACGCAATTTCGTTTTGCGAATGGTTTTGAGGACATTTTGCGAAGCTTCGTATTTTTGGGGGGCGGAACTGACGAACAATGACGAAAAATTATCGTGCAAACGAGTCAGCGACAATCAGAGGCGACTGGCTTGGGAATATTTCCACAAGGATCGGCCGACGGATTTTCCATGTCTGGTTTGTCCTTCGTCGCGAGTCCGACGAGCAATCGCTTTATCTCCGCCACAGCTCGGCCAGGATTCAAACCCTTTAAACCCAAAAAAATATATATATATACATATATGTCCCGTGAACAAAATAAAATGAAATAATATTTAATCGTCTTTAGTCACACATAGCAACTTTGAATTGCAACAAACATTTTTCCAATCAACGAAATTATTATGAAAAAAAAAATGCTGCAAATGGTTAAAACTTTTTTCCACACGTACACATTTTTGTTATGGTTAAAGACGTAATTTATGTTTATATTTATGTGCCGAAAAAAATACGAAAAAAAATCGAAGTTTTTCGTTAAAATTGCTATAAATTTTTTTCGAGTCCTAAGGACCTATTTTCCTCGAGTCCACGCGACACGTTCTAGGTTAAAAAACCACTGGATAGAACCAGGGTGACTAAAAAAGGTTATAAAGAAGATTAAATTAATAATCATTCGTTTAATTATTTTATTTCTCTTTTTTTCGACAGAAACCTTCGGACACGTGTTGGTGCAGTTGAAGATTGTGTGACAACGAAAAACCGAGTAATAGTCACGAAGCTTGGCCAGTCTTTCTCTGTGAGCCTCGTCCCTGGAATCGATGATCCATCTGTAAGCCTGCAGAAAAAAAAACTCGTGATCCAATGGAAAACAGAAAAATAAATAAAATTAATTCTCTTTTGAGGGAAGGAATTTTTTTTTTTTAAATTAGCGTATACCTGCAACAGAACAGCAGGACCGAGATACTTGTCGCCGTTCCACCAATAAGACGGACAAGAAAACGAGCAACAACCACACATTATGCATTCGTACAAACCGTCGAGCTTACGACGATCCCTCGGGCTTTGCAACATTTGACGATTACCCGTGAGATTGCCGTCCGAATTACGTCTCATGTACGGATCCACGAGTTTGTACTGAGCGAGAAACAACGTCATGTCGGGAATCAAATCGCGAATAACGTAAGCGTGAGGCAGGGGATAAATTATCAATGGTTTTTTCAAATCCGTTGTCACCTCGCTGTGGAAAAAAAAATAAAAAAATGAAAAAATTATTCGATCGATCAAATCAAATTTTACTTGTACAAATTTTTACAAATTTTTTAAAGTCGAGAAATAAATGAAGATGAATTTTTTATATATTTTTGTGCCATTTTTCAATCGCATTTAATTTAATTAATTTTTTTTTTTAAGAAGACGATAGGAAATATTTATTGTTTGAGATATCGACAAAAGTTGAATCATTGATTATCTTTTCTACTGTCTGTGCAGTTTTCCATTCGATTTGTTTCTTTTTTTTTAAGACTTTCATGATTTTATGGTGAATTAATTGATCAATGAATCAATTCAATTCAATTCGAACGAGTTTTATTTTCACGACTTTTTGAAAGTTTTTTTACAAAATCTTAATCAATTGATTGATGAGTTAATTGGGTTTTTTTTATATTTTACGTTACGCAGGCGAGAACGTTGACGCCGTTGATGTTCATTGCGCAACTTCCGCAGATGCCTTCCCGACACGATCGTCGAAAAGCCAACGTCGAATCCTGCTCGGCTTTGATCTTCGCCAAAACGTTCAGCACCATGGGACCGCATTCGTTCAGATTAACGAGATAATTTTGCATCCGCGGTTTTGTTTTCGGGGTTTCCGGATTCCATCGGTAAACGCGAACTCTTTTGATGGCTGGTTTGATCTTCGGAGTCTCGAATTGCAGAAAAAAAAATTACAAAATTATCATTTTGTAATTATTCATTTTATTTTATCATTTGCCAATTGTTTGTACCGTAGTTTCGAAAGATTTTTTGCAATCTTCGGCGCTCGCAGCATCCGCTGCTACAGCTGCAGATCCTGTCGAAGATTTTAATCTTTCGTCAGGCGAAATTTTTTCGCCCACGAGTTTCGCAATTGCTCGTGATGTAAATAACATACGATGGATCAACGAAAATCTTTTCGTTAACATATCACGAATATTTTTATTTTCAGGTGAAACATCGCTGCGACAAAATTATTTTGTATTTATTTATTTATTTATTCATCTATTTATTTATTTATTTATTTATTTATTCATTTATTTATTCATTAAGAGCGATTGAAAATCTTGGAAATATTAAAAATTGCCAATGTCAATCGTATCGAGAAACAAAAACTTGTTTAAATGACGTAACTTCACGACGCATGTTTTCTACAATGCAATCACTGATCTACATACTGTGTGTGCATATATATATATATACACAATGTATAGTTATATAGATCACTGAGCGCAGTATGTGCAAGCGTCGCTGATGTTTGAAGAAGAAGAAAAAAATATAAATATCTGAGGTTTCGAAAGCGACGACGATAAGCCAGATCGGTTTGGAAATGACGATCATGACCTCGTGACACCCTCTCGTCGTTATTATCATTTTTATGAAATTGAAAATAATGAATATAATGTTATAATAAATAACATCTTACGTATTGTAAAAACCTTTTAAAAAGTCGTGCAAATAAAACTCGATTTGATCACGAGTTTCTGTTTCCATCTTTTTTTTTCAATTTTATTTTTTTATATCTATAAGGGTGTGTTGAAAAAAAAGACCTATATTGATTGCAAGATCAGTATTTTCTAATCTTAGGATTGATATTACCAATCTGAGAATCCGAACGAGTTGATAAAAAAAAAATAACGAAAAGAAAGGAAGCAAGATGGTTAATTATAGATGTATCAGAAAGAAGAAGAAAAAAAATCTCGCGTTTTGTGCGAACATTTGAGCTCGGTCGTGTTTGTCTCTCGCTCGTGAATTTGTTTGTTTCGGGTCAAGCACGATAGTGTGTCATCTGTGAAACGATAAACTCTCTCGCGAGAGATCAAATCCCCCCCGGGAAGAATTTCATGTTTTCTTCGGATTCGCGCATTGCGAGTCTCGTTTCCGTTCGGACAACATTTCGTCGTGTCCACGATTTATGTGCCAAAAGTTTTTTCGGTAACTGATTTGCGCGGTGGATTGCGATTTTCGTCCATATCGAACGTTGTGCTCGGTTGGTAACGAAAACCTGTAATCCATTGTTCTCCGTAACGATAGATCTTTCGGATTGAAAACGGACATTTTTTACTTCGCCGTGCAATTGTGCGGTCGATCGTTCCCGTATTTTTCACCGAAAAGATCAATGACGGCGGGAAATAATTGATCAAGTTCGGCACGTGGTGTCGATAACCTGCGCAACTTGGTTTCTTGCATCTGCGCACAATCGCACCAAATCCGCCGCCATATTTGCTTCATTCATGGTCCACGCGTGTGCGCCACGGTCAATGTTAAAAGACGTATGAAAATTGCAATAGTGTTGGTAGAATCGTAATTGGAATTTTCAGTTAGTCTGGAAATCACACGGTAGACGTTGACACCTGTTGCGACAGAAGAAGCCGGTGTCGACACGTGGGTACGAACATCGAATTTATACGAGAAGTAAATAATAAAATTTGGTGAGTCGTCGATGATAAAAAATGAAAATAATAATAATTAAAAAATAAATATATATATGTGTCTATTTGAGAAATCGTTGAAATTAGTCAATCAAATGTTGTGTTATATAATTATTGACTTATTGACACGAGCTAATTTCGGGCTTTTTAATTAAAGATCACAAATTATTTGAGTATTTATAATTCAAGTTCTTTGAGTATTAACATTTCAAGTTATTCAAGTAATTACAATAATTTTTTTCTAGCATTTAAAATTCAAGTTATCCGAGTATTATTTACAATTTTTTTATTTTTGAGTATTTGCAATTATTTTTTTTTTTTTTTAGTACTTGGAGTTTTACTTGCACAACTCTTTGAGTTTTTTACAACGTTAGTCTCCGTTATATTCGCGTTCCCCATGAAAATCCTAAATGTGCTCTCTCCCCTTTTGCGTCTGCAGACGACTTTACCTACCGCTGTACCGCATTTGCCTTGGACACGGGGAAACTGCAGAAAACCCGTGTCGGTACAGTCGGCCCCTGTTCTTCTGGTTTCGTGGCGCATGCGCAGAAGTAGCACTTCAGCGCAGGCACCACAGCCCCAGAAGGACTGGCCTCCCGCTCACCGATCGATATGCCAGCCGGTGCACGGCTAAGCGGTCACCCATCCAAGTACTGGCCGCAAGAAATGCTGCTTAACTTGTGGGACCGCCGAAGCCGTACACCGACCGCACACCTATCGGTGTCGGTTTTTTTTTTTTTTTTTTTTTTTTTTTTTTTTTTTTTTTTTTTAGTATTAACAATTCAAGTTATTCGAGTGTTCACAATTGTTTTTTTATTTTTTCATTTCAAGCTTTTCCAATATTAACAATTTTTGAAATATATATTTTTATAGTGCGATTGAAATGATGAGAATCGTCGTACGATGGTTAAAACATTAACAATGATTTAGAAAAAACAAAAAAAAAATGTATCTAACGATTTGTATAGTTTCACATAAGGAAAATTGTATCAGGGGTACTCAGTGCGATATCGTTGCAGGTACGATGGATCAAACGGTGCTTGTGATTGGCGGCGGCGGAAGGGAACACGCGATATGTTGGAAGCTCGCTCAGTCGCCTCGTGTATGTTTTTTAAAAATTTTTATATCGCTATAATCGAACCTGGCAACTATTTTTATTTATTTATTTTTTTCCTCAACTAACCAGTTGTTTTTTCTCCGTCTTCGCAGGTGAAGCAAATTTACGTAGCTCCCGGAAACGTCGGCATAGCCCAGGTTGATAAAGTGACTCTGGTCGAATTGAATGTCAAGGACAACAAGGTCGAGACTCTTATTAAAAACAATTTTCAATCATTATTCTTCTTCCCCGTCGAACAAGACTAACTAATTTTTATTTTCGATGTTTCGTTTTCCAATGGACAGGAAGTTGCCAAATGGAGCCAAGCCAAACAAGTGAATCTGGCGGTCGTCGGACCGGAAGAATATTTGGCCAACGGAATAGCCGACGAGTTGAAAAACGTTGGAATTCATTGCTTCGGACCTGGACAACTGGGTGCGAGAATCGAAGCGGACAAAGATTGGGCCAAGTCGTTCATGGATCGTCACGAAATTCCCACCGCCAAGTGGAAAGCTTTCACCAATGCGAACGATGCAAAAAGTTTTGTCAAAGAGTTTGTATAAAATTTGTTTCAAACAAATGTGATTGCCCGGAAAGAAAGTTTTGAGTAAAAAAAAAAAACAGGGTGATAGCAATAAAATGTTAATTATAACTGGCACTTATATAATAATGATAATAATAATATATATATAAAATTTGTATGGTAGATCGGATTTTCCGGCCCTGGTGGTCAAGGCCTCGGGTCTGGCAGCTGGTAAGGGCGTCGTGGTTGCGAAGGACGTCGACGAAGCTTGCCGAGCCATCGACGAGATTCTCACGGACAAGAAATTTGGAAAAGCCGGTGAAATCGTCGTAATCGAGGAGTTGCTCGAGGGCGAAGAAGTTTCCATGCTCATATTCACCGACGGTGAGTCAAACGTAGACTAAAACTAAAAGAGCAAGTCCCAAGGCTTTCATTCAAAAAATTGTCAAAAACGTGTTTTTTTTTTGGTTTTCTTGACCGTCTTCCTAAAACAAAAATTATCCCCATTTCGAGTAACCTTAATACTATGTTTTCCACTTAATTTTCTTCCCCAGAATTTTTCATTAACGGAAAAAAAAAATTGAAACTTAAAAAAGAACAAAAAAATTGAAAATTAAAAATTTAATCAAAATTAAAATTGAATTCATGAAAGCGGCACCTTTAAATATCATCCGATTGGGTTCAAATTTACACACACATCTCTTCATAGTATCTACTTGAAATGTAGGGACCGCCATGAGAATAAGCATTTTTTTTTACATTTTTTACCACACCTTGATGTAAAGTCCATCGACTGAAAAATGTTGTGGAACCAAAATAATTCTCAAATTCCATTCTCGTCTCTCAGGCAAAACCGTCAAGACAATGCCACCGACGCAGGATCACAAAAGAATCTTCGACAACGATCGTGGACCCAACACCGGTGGAATGGGAGCCTACGGACCTTGCCACTTGCTCAGCAACGACGATGCGAAATTCGTCGAGGAACGAGTGGTCCAATCGGCCGTTCGAGGTTTGAACAAAGACGGAATTCCGTACGTGGGTGTGCTCTACGCCGGTCTCATGCTCACGAAAAACGGTCCGAGAGTTCTCGAATTCAATTGTCGTTTCGGCGATCCGGAGACGCAAATAATAATGCCGCTGCTCGTGTCCGATCTGTACGAGATCATGCGGGCTTGTTGCGAAGGAACATTGTCCGAACGTTCGATCGTTTGGCGAGACGACGCGTTTGCGGCCGGTGTGATTTTGGCGTCTCGCGGTTATCCCGAAACTTCGTCGAAGGGACAAATTATTCGGGGCATCGAAGAAGTCGCGAGTCGCAATGATCATTACGTTTTTCACAGTGGCACAGCTGCATCGGATCAGCAACAAGTTGCGACGAATGGTAAATATTTATTTTTATTTTTTTTCTACTAAAAAAAAAAAAATTTCTTGCTTTTTCAAATTTTCTTTTATATCTTCTCGCATTAATTTTTGCGTTTTGGGATATTTTTCAAGATTATCCATTTTAGGATTCCACAGAATTCTTTTTTTTACAGTAATTTATCGAAAGTTTGTTTTGCTGAAATTTTATTTTGTGGAATCGATATTTTCATTGAATAAAATCGAACGAAAAAAAAGAGAGAAAATGAATAAATGAAGTTTTACCAAAAGAAAAATGTATTTCAGTTCAAAATTAATACAAATAGCATCTTTTTTTTTTTTTTGAGGAAATTTATTGATTGATAATAATCACAATTATTTGAACAATCGAAAATATAATTTTGTTTTAGGATTAAAAAAAAAAAAAAACAAAAAAAATTGTAATAAAATTGAAAAATTTGCGTCAACAGGTGGGAGAGTGTTGATAACGACGTGTCTGGCGCCAACCCTGGAATTGGCAGCCGCCAGAGCGACCGCAGCAGCCCGACGAATTTCCTTCGATGGCAAACAATTCAGGACGGACATTGGTCACAAGGGAATAGCTCGTTCGATATTGCGTGCCGGTAAATTGTCCTACAAGAGCAGCGGCGTGGACATCGAAGCGGGAAACGATCTCGTTACGACGATAAAACCCATGGTCTCGGCGACGAAACGTTCGGGCGTTTTGGGAGCCATCGGAGGCTTCGGTGGAATATTCGACACCAAAGCGGCCGGTTACAAAGATCCTCTTCTTATTTCCGGCACGGACGGCGTTGGCACCAAACTCAAAGTTATTATACTCCATTCTTAACTATTAAATACTACCTAAACCTAACTACGAACCCCCCCCCCTCCCTCTTAAACAAGAAAAAGCATACTTGAACATAATTAAAAATGAAGTTTGTCGAAATTTCAGATCGGAATTTTGATCGCAACTATTTTTTTCCTTTCTCTCTTCTCGAATGGAAAAATATTATCAATTTTTTTAACCATTTTTCTTTTGGTTTCGTTTCGTTTATGATTGTTTGTATCTGATGGTTAAATGAAAATAATTATTTTAACAATAATAGCGATGGAAATAGTTTACCTTGTGTGTTTTTTTAAACACACAGTAATACAACTAGTTATATTATTATTATGAATGATACTGTATGATAATTTATAATACATAATAATATGGTATTGATATTATAATTGGTTAATTAATTGATTAATACATTTATTGTTTTTTTTTTGTTTTTTCGTTTGTTCATTGGATAATTCAGATAGCCATCGAATGCGGTAAACACGACTCGGTGGGCATAGATCTCGTGGCAATGTGCGTAAACGACGTTCTGGCTCACGGTGCCGAACCTCTCTTCTTTCTCGATTACTTCGCTTGCGGACGTTTGAACGTCGCTGTTGCCGCCGACGTTGTTTCCGGAGTCGTCGAGGGATGCAATCGAGCTGGTTGCGCTCTGGTTAATTCTTTTTTTCTATTATTTTTATTTCTACTTAGTTATGAATTTCTTAAAATTAGATTGAGTATATTATTTCGTTTTTTTTATTTAGATACTTCAAATTCGATAAAATATTTTATTTTGTTTTTTTTTTCATCATCCGTTATTTTTATTTATTTATTTATTTTTCAAAATTATTTTTTGACTGAAAGATCTTTTTTTTTTTTTTTTAAATTGATTGTGGACGAAACGCTTTTGATTCGTACAGATTGGCGGTGAAACCGCGGAGATGCCGGACATGTACGCGGACGGTGATTACGATTTGGCAGGATTTGCGGTCGGTGCGGTCGAACGCGAAGATCTGATGCCACGTTCGAGCGATATTAAAATTGGTGACACGGTGATAGGTCTGCCGTCGAGCGGGATTCACAGCAATGGGTTTAGTTTGGTTCGTAAGATTTTGAAAATTGCCGGGAAAAAACTCGACGATCCCGCACCGTTTACCAAATCGCCAAAAACAATCGGTAATTATAATTTGTTCGATGAAAATGCATTTGAAAATTTTTTTTTTTTCATTTCAAACAAATAACTGAAAAAAGTTTAGCCTTTGATTGGTCGATCGCATTGATGATTGAAGTTAGATGAGATGGAAAGAAAATAAAGTTGAAGCATTTATGCGTATTAATTTTTGCACAGGCGAGGAATTGCTCGAACCGACGAAAATCTACGCCAAAGGAGTCGTTCCGGCTTTGAGATCGAATTTGGTCAAGGGTTTTGCACATATCACCGGGGGCGGTCTCACGGAAAATATACCGCGAATATTGCCGGAATCAATGGGCGTGACTATCGACGCGAATAAGTGGAACATTCTGCCGGTTTTCGGATGGCTCGCGACAGCTGGTAATTATTTATTTATCACGTTGTCCAAAAAATACATTGTTACAATTGTTTTCCTGGAAATCTAATTGACTATTAAGCTCGAATAAAAAGCTTTGGCTCCTTAATTTTTTTTCGTTTTTTTCGCATAGTTATGCATTTAATTTTTTTTAATTTTATTTAATTAATTAATCAATTAATTTTTTTTGTCAAAGTTTTTTTTTCACGAGTTTGTTTCAATCGTTGTCAAAATTTATCTGTCAATATCATTTTATTCACAATTGTATTTTAAGATGGAAGGTCCAAGCATAATTTATGTTTTTTTTTATTTTTCAAACCACATTAACTATATTCACGATAAAAATTTTGAAAAATGGAGATTCAAAATTTGTGAACAATTCTAAAAACAAACAATTTTCGGAAACAAGGTTTCAAATAAAAAAAAGAAAAAAGCCTTTCAGGAATAGGATTAATTTAATTCATCAGGATATACATTTTTTTTGTATTTATTATCTTTTTTTTATTTACAAAAAAAAAAAAATTCGTTGATGTTTCGAAGGAGGTGTGAACGAAACGGAAATGTTGAAGACCTTCAATTGCGGTCTCGGAGCTGTGCTGATATGTTCGTCCGAGCACGAGAAGAAGGTGATGGATCTGTTGGTTCACGAGAAGCCCACGATAATCGGCAAAGTCGATGCCCGCAATGACAACGAGATCCAAGTGCGAGTACGAGGTTTCTCCGAGGCCATGGATCGTCACATGCGCGTTCACGTGCCTGCCCTCGTCGAACAATTGTCGAAACCTTTGAAAAAAGTTGGTGTTCTCATATCCGGAAGCGGAACGAATCTTCAATCGTTGATTGACGCCACTCGAGATCCGACTCAACGGATTGGCGCTGAAATCGTTGTGGTTTTGTCGAACAAACCGAACGTCGAGGGATTGAAACGCGCGGAGAGAGCCGGAATACGGACAGTCGTGAGCTAACATTATTCTTCTTGGCTGTTGTTCAATTTTTTTTTTTTCACCTTTTAGATTTTTTCGGATAAATATAAAAAAAAGGGTTCAATTGATCCGAGAAAAATTCAGAAATATACTTTCGCTCTCTTAGAATGTGATGACATGGTTTAGAAGTGTGATGCATTGTAACAGACTTGAAAGACAAATTTTATTTGGAAAAAAAAAAAAATAATCAACCGCGTGATTACGTTTCAGGTGGTGAAGCACACGGATTATTCGAGCCGTGAGACATTCGACGACGTAATGACCAAGGAACTCGTCACGTCCGGCGTCGAAATAGTTTGTCTCGCCGGTTTCATGAGAATATTGTCGGAAAAATTTGTGAAAAGATGGAAGGGAGCATTGTTGAACGTTCATCCGGCTCTTCTGCCGTCTTTCAAGGGTGCACACGCTCACAAGGACGCTCTCGATGCCGGAGTTCGAATCACCGGTTGCACCGTTCATTTTGTCGAGGTCCATTTTTTTTACTATCAGCTTATTTTTTCTTTAAATTTTTTTTTTTCATTGTTTCCTTATTTATTTATTTATTTATTTTTTCGCTGTCAGGTGGAGATTGATTCTGGAGCGATAATCGAACAAGAAGCAGTTCCGGTTATGGCCAACGACACGGTCGAAACGCTTCAGGAACGTGTGAAAATCGCTGAACATCGAGTTTATCCGCGTGCTCTGAAACATTTGGCCACAGAACGGATAAGACTCTTGGAAAATGGATCGCTTCATTGGACACATTGAAAAAAAAAAAAAAAAAAATCTCTATTTTTTTTTCTCTTAAAATTTCTGATGACAATTGACGCGATGGAATCGCGATACGAAGATGATATTATTTTTTTGCCATTGCATAAAAAAATATATATATATATATTTGCAGATAGAATATTAAATACGTATTAATTACAACGAGAATTTGACAATAATTTAACAGTGCATTTTTCCCCCTCAAATTCAATATATATCTGTGTATATATAAAACAAATTTTCATTTATTCCTTCGTACAAAATATTTTCTTTTTTTTAAGAATTAAAAAAAAAAACAGAGTACGAAAATAATTGTTATTAACATTGATCGATTATCGTTACCAACGTATTCCCGCAACATTATTATCGAACGTATCATTAAAAAATACAATATTTTTTGTACAAATGTTCTTTAAAATTTTTTAAAAAAAGCTATTTTCAAGTCTTCAAAGTTTGGACGGAAGCATTTCTTTCCACCATTCCGGACGTTTCAAATTGTCCTTGTTTCCGAGCATCGTAGCCTCCAAGTGCTTATAAACCTGCGGATATAAAAAAAATAAAGTAAAAATAAAATTAAATAAAATAAAATAAAATCACCGATTAAAAAAAAAACAATAACAATCGTATCTTCGATTCGAACGAAGTGATTTAATTTTTTGTTTGTTTTTTATCATACTTTTCCATCGGCCATTCCAAGTGGGGACTGCAAAAAACTGTCGGGCGGTGAAAAAACATCGACGAGAGCCATGGCTTCGTCGACGAGTTGTCTGGACGTGTCGACGATGCCCTGTCGAATAAATTCGCTCATGTTCGAACCCTCGGTCGCGTAACCGCCGCTGTAAAGATCGCCCAAATGTTTTTCGAGAGACCACGCGCCGTAGAGCGAACACAGTTTCGTCAGTACAGCACGTTCGTCCGATTTCCATTTGGGATCGTTGAGCTCTTGGCAAAAATTGTCAAAAACAGCTCGCTGTAATAAAAAAATTCGTGAACTTGGTTTGTGATACTCGATCGGTCTCACGCTTTTCTTTTCTTTTTTTTAGATTAGTTTCCGAATCTTCGTCGAAGGACAGGATTTTTTTCCCCGCATTTTTGTCGAGGTCGGAAACGTTGATAAAATATAAAATATATTCGTAATCGTTTCACGAGCAAATTATCATGAATTTTAAATTCAATTTTTTATAGAATTGAATGATAAAAATAAAATTCAATGTCATAACGATAATTCGTCCGAATTATTAATAATGATTGCTAAAATGTGATTCAAGTGGAATCACATCGACCACGAAATCTCACCTCTCCGTAAACGAGAGCCAATGTACGCGCGTGAAACATTTGCGAATCATTTTTGCTCGTCCAATCGTCGTGTCCGCGATTGCGAAATTGTTCAACGCGTTTTTGGGTCTTAACGAGATAATAACAAACGAGCCATTCGAAAGCCTCGGCGAGTTTTTCCGGTCTCATGGCTTCGTCCGTGGTTCTTGCCGCGAATTTTCGTCGCAGAATTACGTTGACGCCATTTTTCAAAAAATCAATCGAACCCAATGGCGAATCGACGTTCTTGGATTGGGAAATTTTCGGCCACAGGCTGAGCAACCAGTTGCTCGATTGTTGTATCAACACGTTGTTCTCGCCCTCGTATGTGCAATTTGCGTCGTGATCGTTTTTCAAATCTCCCAGACGCGAAACTGTTGAAGATAAAATTAAACATTTTTTTTTTTTTTTTTTTACAAATAAAATGTAAAATTGTTCGTTGAAGATTCGTACCTTTGAGATATCCGTGACCCCCGCAAGCTTCACGACACTCTTGTATGGCGTCTCGCACCAGCCAAGAACACACCGGTTTCGTGGCCGACGATAGAGCGTGAATTTCCAAACCCAAAGCTCCCAAATCACTTTTGTCGTTCGAATCCAACATTTTCATGCGAAATTCGCGTGTCCATTGCACGAAATTTGACGAAAACATGGTTACAGCGTATGTCATTGCCACCAGAGGCATCAGCCTTGAATTCTGAAAAAATTATTTTGCAATAAAATATACACATGAATATATATTTTTTCACTATTTAATTTATGTGGGATTTCACGATTTTGGGCGGAAATAAGATGAAAAAAAATGGTTAAAACGTTTGGATAAGAGATTTGGGCGTTCGGATCGATGAGAAATGTTTTCAAACACTTTTACGACCGAATGAATAATTTTATAAATTTATATAAATTATTGTGTCTGTTAAAATCCATAAATTTTATAAATTGGTAATGTCCATAAATTTTTATAAATTTTTATGAATCGTAACGTCCATTAAATTTCATAAATTTTATAAATTATAATGTCCATCGAATTTTATAAATTTGATTTTTCATATCGAAATATAAAAATAAATGAAATATAGAAAAAATATATGATATTACAATGAACTTTTACCAGCGTTTGATATTCTATAACGATGAGTTCATCACCGTCCGACGGTCCAAATTGCTTTCTCACGAAGCAATAACGCGTTGCGATTGTCACAGCCGCGGCGAGACAGTTTGCACTTATGTTTGTGATGTTCACACGTCCCAGAGACAGTGAACCAAGGGAAGCACCTTTGAAAAAAAAGAGAGAAGAGGAAAAACATCATCCAGGCAGTTTTGAACAGTCGAATCACTCGTCAAACTTTCTTCCATCGATTTACGAAAAAATAATTTTGTTGGCTGGACGAATTTTTATTTTTTATTTTTAAATATATATATAAAAATTACCAAATCTCTTGCTGGAATCCTTGACGGACGTAAGAAATTTTCCATCAACGCTAACGTCCACTATTCTGTTCAAAAGATTTTCCCGTGGCACACGATAATTGTCGAACATCAAAAAACCATTGTCCACGCCGTTCAAACCGATTTTCTCACCCAAATCGCCGACCGTGACTCCGGGCATGGGAAGCATGGTTTTCGGATCGCGTATTTGCACGACGAAAACGTTCAAACCGTGATTAACGCCGTCCGGAGTCTTCAACTGAGCGAATATCAACGCGTGAGTCGATAATTTACCTGCGAAAAGAAATGATAAATTGTTTTTTTTTATCGGTAAAGTTTGAAATAGGAAGAAAAAATGATAATAAGCTCACCGAGACAACCGGCCCAACACTTGGCGGCCTCGAAGTCCGGACTATTGAGAACGAACGATTGAATTTTTGGATCGTAAGTCGCAATCGTTCGCATTCCTTTGACGTTCGAACCGTGACCAATTTCCGTTAGTGCGAAGCATCCTCTGTACTGCAATTATTTTTCCAGTCGAATATTCATTGTCGTTAATTTTCTTCAAGTTTATCAACGTTTCGTCGCGAATAAAATTTTACGTCGGTGTGAAAGGCAATTAAAACTAATTTTCCTTTTCCAAAAAATTTGATTAAAAAACGAAAAAATGAGACGGAATGACGGATATCGATTTAAACAATTTCAGAGAATTCTTCCGAGCCGAGCATATAAGGACCATCCTGGTATATGAATGTTTTTTCAAGTGTGTGATAATCATAAGTGTTCGTTACTTCTCCGGACATCATTTTTTCCAAAAATTTCGAGTGTCTCGACGAGCCCAGAGACATGATGACTCCGGGTACCATGCCGTACGTTAGTCCGGTTATTATCGGCAACGAACCGTCGTACGGAAATATCGCATTGAAATAACCATTCAGTTCCGGCATCTGCGGAAAAATTCCAAAGAAAGACGAATAATTTAATAATAATTTTTTAATAATTTAATAATAATTCTTCAAAAATTCAATAATAATTCTTCAATCAATTTACTAAAAAAAAAATATTAAATAGAAAAAAAATAGCAGAAAAATTATTTGCAATAAAAGTTTGATAATCAAAACGATATTTCGTTCATAATCGTTGCGTAATAATCGGGATAATCTCACCGCAAAATCATTATCAGCGAGAACTTTCATTTGGGCGATGCATCTTCGTCGTGTCGCGTCGAGGTTCATGCCCGTCGATGGTTTTTTAAATACCGGATTAGTCTCGATGAGTCTGCATAGCTTGTTCTGTTAATTATAATTATCAAACGATAAATCTATATGGGCTTTTCAACGATATTTAATTTTTTTTCAAATACAAAATTTAGAAATAATGAAAAAAAAATTAATAAATTTAAAAAATAAAATTGTACGAAGGAAATTGAATGTATATTCAATTTTTTTCGTACAATTTTAAGAGCCATTCAAAGTGCATGTTGAAAAACAAATTCTCAAATTTTTTCAGATTTTTTTTTCATTTATTTTGGCAGCTGTGAATTATTACGGTATTTTTAATTTAATTAGTTTTCTTTCCTTTTTTTTTCGAGTATTTTTTTTCACGTCCTTACGCTGTTGAAAAAATATATTTAAAACCTGTTTTTCATGTGAAATTGTCTCAGCTTTTCGATGAAAATATCTGTTTTTCATTTCGACTCTCGAAAATCCATTAAAAATCTAATTTCAATTGATCATACATTATTTTTGTTGTTATTATTATTGTTATTATTATTATTACAGACTTGCCTGATAGTCGAGACACTGCTCGCCGTAAAGATGAAGTTTCATGGATTTCCAATCGAAACTCGCGCGTTTTCGCCAAAAATCGAGGGGACCATCGTCGTTACCGATCGTACGATGATCTCTCACCAAATCCTTCATTTTCAACGTGCGATTTTTCAGACTAACGGAAGCACCGCTGCAAAAAATATCGAAAAAATTTTGGACACGTTCGTTCGAATTCAAGAGCACGTAGACTACTGACTCGACTCGTAGTCGTCAAACATCCAAGAATGACTCGTCGTTTATTTTAAAAAAATATACATGTATATACATATACGTATATTTGGAATACAATTAATTACGAACGAAGCGCCTTCAATTGCGCACGTGTGTTTTGTGGCCTTGTTAGTGTGTGTGTGTATGTGTGTAGACGACCGAGTGACGTTGGTCAGACCGACCGATCCATGTAAATCGATTTTTTTTTTTAATCGCCGTTTAATCAGTTTTTTTTTCGAAATCTGAAGATGAAGAAAACTGATCGAGGCTGGATAAACCGTATCATCGTCGTCGCAGTTCGCACTTTTCGTTCGATCGAGAATTTTATTCAAAAAAATTTATAAATTTATTTTTAATAATTTTTTTTCAATGCGGTCGAGTTTATTTTTTATGCAGTACTATATAATATAAAATATAATGATTATTATTATTATTCAGAAATCTGCGGTAAAGTAAACATTTGAATTAATGAAAAAGAATAAATAACGAAAATCAATCGAAACAATTGTTCACAAAAGCATTTTGTGAAATAAATTTTGTTCGATGCAATTTGCAAGTTGTGACTCAGAGCTTTTATTTAAATTTGTTGTTTTGTATATATATGTATATTTAATTCTATCGAGTGCAATTCTTATCGCGTGTGTTGCAGCAGCGTTTCGTCGAGTGCAATTTGCATGAACAATTGGATCGATTATCGACCCCATGAATAATTTCATCGAACAATCGTGGTTTCGGTGACCGATAAAGACGATAAATTGGATTTCCGAATTGGATCGTGAATTATCAAAAAACTTCGTCGATTTTTCCATCTCTTTTTTCTGTTTCTTTTTCTTTTTCTTTTTCTTTTACTTCATCGATGATCAAACTGTACTCGGTGCGATTGGACCGTGTTCCTCGATTCCATTCTACCCAATTTATTATTTCCTCAAATAATAGTAGTAATAATAATAATAATAACAAAAACAATAATAATAATTCGAAAATCATGCGCTCGCTCATAGTCGCCGTTGTGCTCGTTGCAAAATTAATTGTCACCATCGACGCCAGGTAATTGCAACATGAATAATGCAAATATAAATAAGATTTTAAAAAAAAACTGTAATCGTGAAAAAAAAAAATTAAATAGCGATATAGCATATCGTAAAAATAATTTTTTTTTTTTTTTCAAATTTTTTTCGCATATCAGGATGATAATTATTGTTGTTTTGGAAGCCTGAAACGTGAACATTTGTGCGAGGAAATGAGCACGGTACAGCCATTTGAGAAGGTGATCGACATGATGGTCGAGGAAATATCGAGACGAAGCCAGTGCATAGTTTTTGTCATCGATGCTCATTACATGAGGCTCGTTAACTTTCATTGGACACGACGTAGAAACAATCCAGTTGCGGTCTACGTGGTGAGAATGATTTTTCGAAAAGAATGAAATATTAAACGAAAAAAAAAAAAGAATTTAGAATCGAGAAAATAAATTTTTTAAAATAAAAAAATTATTGAATCAAGAAAATAAAATATATTATAATTAATAATTGATGTATTCGTGATATAAATGATCTATGAACCCCGGAGCGTTTCAGATAATGATCGGAGATCGCGAACCGTTGCATCCACCTAGAACTCGTTTGACAACGATTATCACCCAGAGCAAGGATTCCGGTTGCAACGGTTACGTCATTCTCATGACAAATCCTCATCGAGTCTCCCAGTTTCTTCGTTACACGGAAACGTATGTGAAAAAAAAAAGGAAAAAAACAATTTTTAGAAAAATAAATATTTCATCTGCTGCGTGAAAATATTTTTTTCAATTCTATTGTGCTGTTTGAAAAATATATTGAAAATACGTATATCCTGTTGAATTTTCTCAGCTTTCCGATAAGACTATTGAGAAAATGTCCAAAATTTGGACAACGCCCGAAAAGTAGCTTTTATGTTTTACATTCAATTTTAATGGATTTTCGACGATGGAAATGAAAAACTGATATTCTCATCGAAAAGCTGAGACAATTTCACATGACAAACCGATTTTTAATATATTTTATGACACGCCGTGCGTAGAATGCGGTTTTACCCACGCTTCGCGTGGGCAAATCCCCATTCACACACGTTGTGACGTAAAATTGTATACGATACTCGTGCGAAAAACGTTTTCTGGACTCGTGTGATTGCAACACTCGCCTTCGGCTCGTGCTGCAAAGTCACAGTCGTCAGAAAAACTTTTTTCGCACTAGTATCGTAATATACTATATCCAACAGCTTGAGCATGTGAAAACAAAAGAAAACGAAAGAAATAAAAAATGCCTCAATTGACAGCAGCCAAAATAATGGAATAAAAAAATTGAAAAAAATTTGAGAATTTGTTTTTCAGCATGCACTTTAAGCTGTGTGAATATTATGAAGATCTCAGATGGTGAAGCCCAAAATTGTTGGATATTTGATGGAATGGCTCGTTAATTTATTTTGTTCAATGTGAAAATGAATTATTTTTGTGAACAGCGAACGTTTGATCGACACTCGAGGATTCTTTCTGATGATCCACGATTGGCGTCTCTTCGACGAGGATTCCAAGTATCTTTGGAATCGCATAACGAACGTCGTGTTCGTACGTCGTTTGAACACGATGTCCCCGACGATCGTGAATAATCGTCGGAAATCGAATCCGTATAATCGCGAATCATCGTTCAATCTCGAAACGGTTCACTATCCGGCACGATTGAGGACCTTTGTTCTCACGCGTTATCTCGACACTTGGCATCGTGGAAAATTTCGTTACGCAAACGATCATTATGCCACGAAAATCGACGATTTACGACGACAAACTCTCGGAATTGCGGTTTTTCAACACGTTCCGGCCATCACGAAGCTGGCGATAAAAAATTTCGACGATAATAATCCATCGAAACGACGAAAATCGATCGATGAAAAATTCGCAAATACCAACGACATGGCTTTGGGCATTGAATTCGAACTCGTGCGAATAATCGCTGATAAGATGAATTTTCGTGCGAAATTTTACGTTCCACGCGGAATCGAGATTTCCCGATGGGGACGACCCGGGAACAATGGAACGAATTACGACGGGTTGGTTGGCGAATCGATGGATGGAAATGCGGCTTTTCTCATCGGTGATCTTCATTATACACCGAGACACAATCGTTTTCTAGATCTTTCGTTGCCCTACAACACCGAGTGTCTTACTTTTCTCACGCCCGAGGCACTTAACGATAATTCGTGGAAACTTCTCATCGTTCCATTCAGGTTCATCGTTATTATCGTTTACGTTGGCAACAAAACGTTTAATTGTTTATTTATTTTTTTAGACAACGATGTCCGTTATTTATTTATTTTTTTTTTACTTTTACAAAAACGACAATTTCAATTATTTGAAACAGAAATTACCAAAAAAAGATTGAGGTTTTCTTTTTTTTCTCATGATCTTCAATTGTTGTTATAACCACAGATATTATTATTATTATTATTATTATTATTATTATTATTATTATTATTATTATTATTATTATTATTATTATTATTATTATTATTCCATTTGTAGACTTTACACGTGGATTGCCGTGCTGCTAACTCTGATTATCGGTGCTTGTATATTTCATCTTTTCGCTCTGACCTATCGCAAATGCATAATAATTCCGAAAAAACGTAAAATCGTAATGAAAAAATCAAACGATCGTTCCACATCGATGATAATGCATGACCGTTGTGAGGAAGATGTATTAAAAAATTTGGAACTGTTCACGGAACCCGTAAACAGCATAATGTACACGTACAGCATGTTGCTTCAAGTTTCATTGCCCAGAATTCCCACAGCTTGGGCTGTACGAGTGTTCATTGGCTGGTGGTGGGTCTACGGTATATTGGTGACGGTAGCTTACAGAGCGAGCATGACAGCCACCCTGGCTAATCCCATAAGCAGGTGATTGATTTTTTTTTTTCTTCTTTTCATATTTTTAACACTGACAACTTTTTTTTTTTTTTTAATGAGATCGAACGAAATGTGATCAGGCTTGATCGATTGTCAGAGTGACGATAGACACGATAGCCGAGCTTGCTAAAAGTCGCATCGCCGTCGGCGGATGGACGGACGAGCAGAAAGATCTATTTCTGTCGTCGTCAGACGCGGATGTTCGTAAAATAGGCGAACGTTTCGAATTGACGACCAACGAGGAAGAGGCCATAGCTCGAGTCGCAGACGGTTCGTTCTGTTACTACGAAAACATTTACGTTTTAAAGGAAGCCAGAGCGGTGCGTCAACGATTGGAATACGAACGCATGACGAACGCAGCCAAAAGCGACGAAACCACACAGGTCGACAGAGATTTGCACATAATGCAGGAGTGCCTGATCGACATGCCCATCGCCATAGGCATGGACAAAAATTCTCCGCTGAAACCCCAAGTCGATCGTATCGTGAGTACGTCGTTTCGAATTTTCGCCTCTCTCCGAGACAATCTTTCGGGTGACTCTTCGTACGCGTCGTTGGTTTCCCAGATACAACGAGCGACCGAAGCTGGTTTCGTCGCCAAGTGGCTCAGCGACTCCACCGAATGGACCAAGATCGTGGAATTACGATTCAAAACGCCTCCCGAACAAACGCTCGTCAATCTTCACAAGCTTCAAGGCGCTTTGGTGGCTCTCGGTTCGGGGTACGTCGCCAGTTTAATCGCACTGGCGGGTGAAAAACTTTATTGGAAATACGTGGTCCAGAGATCGCCTCATTACGACAAATATCAGATGGATAAGTATTACGCCAGAACCGGAATGAAATAGTTTATCGTTGAAATCCTCGCTTGTTAATGGCATTATTGAAACACAAAAAAGAGAACGAAAGAGATCATAGCATTAATGATAGTGATGATAATAATAATATTAATAACAATAATAATAGTGAAAATAATTATAATAATGTTAGAACATGAAACCTGCAGTCCTCGAGATTATCCACACGAAGCAATGTTTACAATAACCATGTTTGTAGTTCAAAAAAACAACAGTTACGTACTATCTCTTCACGAAAAGTGAAAGGAACATCCTCGATCAACTGCGAATGTCCACCATCGACATGATCTTTTTTTTTTTTTTTTTTCTTATCGTACGGTATAATTTGACGTGCGACGTGAACGTCAATAACGTGCGATAAGTTGGATGATATTGCGTTTAACGGTCGATCCATTACATAAGTTAACGTCTCGTTGGTTTCTCGATTTTTTTCGTCCCATTCGATCTACATTAAATTGCAATAAAGCAGTTTTTTGTAGGTTAGATTATCCGAGGTTGCGAACGGTTGGCGCTAGGGGCGTGGGGATGGGCGAGAATTGAGGGCAGAGCCAAGGAAGAAAAGATTAGGTGAGAGAACAGGTCTTATGGAACGAAAAACGCCAATAGTTCGGGGCGGAAAGATCGAACTTTCGACCCCGAACACCGCGAGCTGTGGCGTTGCTCCGCCCGACTCCTTACGGCGGGAACTACGGCTACCATGATATTTCTCGTTCTGTCTCTCTCATGCCCGAGCTGGGCACTATCGGTGAGCCTCTTTCTCGGGATATCTCTCGCGCTTTCGCGCTGTCTCTCTCATTCCCAAGTTTGGGACTATCTGCTAGTTCCTTTCTCTCGCTGTCTCTTGCGTTATGGCTCGATCGCGAGAGTGTGAAAGAGACGACGACGTGGGTGTGGCTTCGGAACCCATCTATGCATCCGTTACACCGACTGCGAGAGAGACAGCGCCATCGGCGCTCTCAGCGGAGCGAGCGAGAGGGAGAGAATTTTTGTCTTCCATCATCTTAACGGCGCGCCAGCTACAGCCAGAAGTCGACACTACATTTTCCGTGCCCTAATTTAACACAGGCTCTGCGCTTCCCTGTAATCTCAAGGGTAATCTTTCTTCTTTGACAGAGCTGCCAGTTCACGTTCCAGCCGTGATATCTGGCAGAGATGAGTTGGGAGATCAGAGATGAGTTGGGAGATGTCTGACGGAGGCCTTTTCCGTGTACGCGATGGGCGACAGTGCGAACCTAGTGGCGAAATTCGAAAGTTGGAGTTGCCCCTCAGTGCTGATGCTGCTCAGCCAAGCAATCCCGGGCGCTCATCGGATTGCGCTCGCGCGCACGCAGTGGACGTGGATCAGCGCCACGGCCGTGGTGCGGCGAAATTGGAAAGTTGGAGGTGCCCCCGTCAGTGCTGATGCTGCTCAACCAAGCAATCTCGGGCGCGTTTCATATTGCGGTCGCGCGCACACCAGTCAGCGCGAATAAACGCCTCGGTGTGGCACAGTTCGGAACATAGCATCACTCCGACGGACGGTCTACAGATCTTAAGCCAACCGGCAAATTACCGACGCAGTCGATCGATATTTGATATAGCTCGCGCGTACGTGAATGCTTGTGGATGACGGCTTCGGTTAGGAGCATTTTTTTGCCGTTTCGCGTCTCGTTCGCGACAATCCAGTCGCGCGTTGCGCTTACATTGTAGCTATGTTTACCAGGCTCTCTCGCACCACCGTTATCTTCAATTAGCACCTGCTCACTTGGATTCCGTCTTTCTCATTGCATGAGGTCTACTGCATATTTATATATATATATATATATATATATATATATATATATATATATATATATATATATATTTATTTATTTATATATATATATATATCTTTGAGGCATGAACCGTTATATCATATCGCGGAGATATGGCAACGATGTGATCTCATGGTTGCCGAATCTCCGCACCATCCGAACCGCTGTCGGCGAGAATCCGCAAAATCGTGTTTCGCTGAGAAATACATACGAGGGAGAGCACGGGTTTATCGGAAATGCTCGGGACAACTCGGCTTTCTACGCCGAGATAGCAGACGTATGTGCGTTGAGACTGGCTCGCGCCGGTAATGAACGTAGCCTTCTGATTGGCCCGCTCTGCGCATGATCGGACCGGAGGCGGGAGATGCGAATGTGAACATATAGACGAATAACCTCAAACGCAGTGTCAGAAAGTTATAAACTCTTTCTGTCACATTCGCATCTCCCGCCTCCGATCCGATCATGCGCAGAGCGGGCCAATCAGAAGGCTACGTTCATTACCGGCGCGAGCCAGTCTCAACGCACATACGTCTGCTATCTCGGCGTAGAAAGCCGAGTTGTCCCGAGCATTTCCGATAAACCCGTGCTCTCCCTCGTATGTATTTCTCAGCGAAACACGATTTTGCGGATTCTCGCCGACAGCGGTTCGGATGGTGCGGAGATTCGGCAACCATGAGATCACATCGTTGCCATATCTCCGCGATATGATATAACGGTTCATGCCTCAAAGATATATATATATATATATAAATAAATAAATAAATATATATATACATATATATATATATATGTATATATATATATATAAATATGCAGTAGACCTCATGCAATGAGAAAGACGGAATCCAAGTGAGCAGGTGCTAATTGAAGATAACGGTGGTGCGAGAGAGCCTGGTAAACATAGCTACAATGTAAGCGCAACGCGCGACTGGATTGTCGCGAACGAGACGCGAAACGGCAAAAAAATGCTCCCAACCGAAGCCGTCATCCACAAGCATTCACGTACGCGCGAGCTATATCAAATATCGATCGACTGCGTCGGTAATTTGCCGGTTGGCTTAAGATCTGTAGACCGTCCGTCGGAGTGATGCTATGTTCCGAACTGTGCCACACCGAGGCGTTTATTCACGCTGACTGGTGTGCGCGCGACCGCAATATGAAACGCGCCCGAGATTGCTTGGTTGAGCAGCATCAGCACTGACGGGGGCACCTCCAACTTTCCAATTTCGCCGCACCACGGCCGTGGCGCTGATCCACGTCCACTGCGTGCGCGCGAGCGCAATCCGATGAGCGCCCGGGATTGCTTGGCTGAGCAGCATCAGCACTGAGGGGCAACTCCAACTTTCGAATTTCGCCACTAGGTTCGCACTGTCGCCCATCGCGTACACGGAAAAGGCCTCCGTCAGACATCTCCCAACTCATCTCTGGGGAGATGTCTGACGGAGGCCTTTTCCGTGTACGCGATGGGCGACAGTGCGAACCTAGTGGCGAAATTCGAAAGTTGGAGTTGCCCCTCAGTGCTGATGCTGCTCAGCCAAGCAATCCCGGGCGCTCATCGGATTGCGCTCGCGCGCACGCAGTGGACGTGGATCAGCGCCACGGCCGTGGTGCGGCGAAATTGGAAAGTTGGAGGTGCCCCCGTCAGTGCTGATGCTGCTCAACCAAGCAATCTCGGGCGCGTTTCATATTGCGGTCGCGCGCACACCAGTCAGCGTGAATAAACGCCTCGGTGTGGCACAGTTCGGAACATAGCATCACTCCGACGGACGGTCTACAGATCTTAAGCCAACCGGCAAATTACCGACGCAGTCGATCGATATTTGATATAGCTCGCGCGTACGTGAATGCTTGTGGATGACGGCTTCGGTTGGGAGCATTTTTTTGCCGTTTCGCGTCTCGTTCGCGACAATCCAGTCGCGCGTTGCGCTTACATTGTAGCTATGTTTACCAGGCTCTCTCGCACCACCGTTATCTTCAATTAGCACCTGCTCACTTGGATTCCGTCTTTCTCATTGCATGAGGTCTACTGCATATTTATATATATATATATACATATATATATATATGTATATATATATTTATTTATTTATTTATATATATATATATATATCTTTGAGGCATGAACCGTTATATCATATCGCGGAGATATGGCAACGATGTGATCTCATGGTTGCCGAATCTCCGCACCATCCGAACCGCTGTCGGCGAGAATCCGCAAAATCGTGTTTCGCTGAGAAATACATACGAGGGAGAGCACGGGTTTATCGGAAATGCTCGGGACAACTCGGCTTTCTACGCCGAGATAGCAGACGTATGTGCGTTGAGACTGGCTCGCGCCGGTAATGAACGTAGCCTTCTGATTGGCCCGCTCTGCGCATGATCGGATCGGAGGCGGGAGATGCGAATGTGACAGAAAGAGTTTATAACTTTCTGACACTGCGTTTGAGGTTATTCGTCTATATGTTCACATTCGCATCTCCCGCCTCCGGTCCGATCATGCGCAGAGCGGGCCAATCAGAAGGCTACGTTCATTACCGGCGCGAGCCAGTCTCAACGCACATACGTCTGCTATCTCGGCGTAGAAAGCCGAGTTGTCCCGAGCATTTCCGATAAACCCGTGCTCTCCCTCGTATGTATTTCTCAGCGAAACACGATTTTGCGGATTCTCGCCGACAGCGGTTCGGATGGTGCGGAGATTCGGCAACCATGAGATCACATCGTTGCCATATCTCCGCGATATGATATAACGGTTCATGCCTCAAAGATATATATATATATATAAATAAATAAATATATATATATATATATATATATATATATATATATATATATATATAAATATGCAGTAGACCTCATGCAATGAGAAAGACGGAATCCAAGTGAGCAGGTGCTAATTGAAGATAACGGTGGTGCGAGAGAGCCTGGTAAACATAGCTACAATGTAAGCGCAACGCGCGACTGGATTGTCGCGAACGAGACGCGAAACGGCAAAAAAATGCTCCTAACCGAAGCCGTCATCCACAAGCATTCACGTACGCGCGAGCTATATCAAATATCGATCGACTGCGTCGGTAATTTGCCGGTTGGCTTAAGATCTGTAGACCGTCCGTCGGAGTGATGCTATGTTCCGAACTGTGCCACACCGAGGCGTTTATTCGCGCTGACTGGTGTGCGCGCGACCGCAATATGAAACGCGCCCGAGATTGCTTGGTTGAGCAGCATCAGCACTGACGGGGGCACCTCCAACTTTCCAATTTCGCCGCACCACGGCCGTGGCGCTGATCCACGTCCACTGCGTGCGCGCGAGCGCAATCCGATGAGCGCCCGGGATTGCTTGGCTGAGCAGCATCAGCACTGAGGGGCAACTCCAACTTTCGAATTTCGCCACTAGGTTCGCACTGTCGCCCATCGCGTACACGGAAAAGGCCTCCGTCAGACATCTCCCAACTCATCTCTGTATCTGGTCGCAGCAGCGTCGTAAAGTCGTTAAAATTTGACGCAATTGTTTTGTTGGTTATGTCGACATAGTTGATCAACGATAAAAAATCGTTCAGCCGTGTTTTATCGTCGTCATGTCGCGACAATATGAAACATATCGACGAGCCACTTGTCACATTGGTTTAGACAGAACCCCACAATCAAGAAAATAGTTTGGAAAATCGATTTTTCAATATATTTCGTAACAATCGTCCAACATCGAGAGAATTGGACAAGTGGGTTGTAGGTTATAATTGTCGTAGGAGCAAACAGCAAAACATCATTTGGCAACGGCAGCAAGCGGTTGCAACCACGGTATCGTTAAATGTTGATTCTGACGAGTGACAAGATCGAGGCCCCGTCGCAATCAGCGTCGCCCACGACGACGCAGACGCCGACGTCGACGCCGTCATCGACATCGACATCGACGTCCTCCGCAGCGTCCACGTTGCTCGTAAGCTCGCTCGGCATGTCTGGCGATCCGCGAACTGGCATTCGTTATCCATCCGAATACGTAAAACTGAACATCGGCGGATCGCTTCATTACACGACCATCAGCACATTGAGAAAGCACGACACCATGTTGCGCGCCATGTTCGGCGGTCGTATGGAGGTTCTCACAGATTCGGAAGGTAAGGAAACGATCGGCCCGCCGCCTCCGGATTCGTCGGTCCGAGCGTCCAATCTCGTGGCTGTACTCTATTGATTTCAGGTTGGATATTGATAGATCGTTGCGGCAAACATTTCGGAACTATATTGAATTTTTTGAGAGACGGTTCCGTGCCGCTGCCGGAAAGCGTCAAGGAAATCACAGAATTGTTGGCCGAGGCGAAATATTATTGCATCGCCGAACTTGTTAAATGTTGCGAACAAGCATTGGCGAGAAAGGAAAAAGAAGCTGAACCCATATGCAAAGTGGCTCTGATAACTTCGCAACGCGAGGAACAACTTCTTCTTGGTAATACTACCAAACCTGTGGTCAAGCTCCTCATCAATCGTCACAATAACAAATATTCTTACACCGGGTAATTTCATTCTTCGCCTTATTACGTGCGCAAAGTTCGCTAGCCTCGCTCTCTCCCGTGTTGCGCTTGTTTCGGTTACTTTCAACAATCAATTGTTTTCCATTGCAGCACATCGGATGACAATCTGTTGAAGAACATCGAACTTTTTGACAAAATGTCGCTGAGATTCAACGGCAGAGTTTTATTCATCAAGGACGTCATAGGTTCGAGCGAAATATGTTGCTGGACCTTTTACGGTCACGGACGCAAAGTCGGCGAAGTGTGTTGTCATTCGATAGTATACACAACGGACAAGAAGCATACAAAGGTGATGAAAGAATTTGTTAATCGTCGACAATGGCTATCGAAGTGAAATATTTTCGGATATTTAAATTATTATTATTATTATTTGTTTTTTTTTTTCATTCACGATCGAAAGGTCGAGTTTCCAGAGGCTCGTATTTACGAAGAAACGCTCAACATTTTGTTGTACGAGCATAGAAACGGACCGGATCAGGAATTGATGCAAGCCACGTCGTCGAGGGGCGCGGTTGGCGGAACGAGCGGTGGTGGCGGCGGTGGGGGCGGCGGGGGCGGTGGAGGCGGCGGCGGAAGCGGCGGTCCACCGTGCACTTCGGACGAGGAAGAGGGCGAACGAGCTAGTCTCGCTCGTTTGCGATCCAACAAACAAAATACCAATTGACCCCATCTCAATAACATTATCACATTTTCCCGGTGGAATTATTTAAACTCTATTCGTTCGCTCGCATCACGTTCACACACTTCATAAGCTCAGAAACAACAAAGAAACCAGAAGAAGAAAAAATCGAAAGAAAAACAATCACCGAAAAAATATTCTTTCACATTTTTTTCGATCATTCGTTGTTTTATGAAGAAATTTAAATCGCGCCTAGGTTAACGAACATATCGAATCTAAATGATTTTTGTATATCGTATATAACCACTGCCAAGTCCATCGACAGCAGACCCAGCAGGATCACGACGATCGTAACAATGATATAACTTTTTTTTTTTTTTTAGATATTTATTACTTATCGATCAATCAATACGCATTTTTTTTGGTCAAATTACATGTTCAGAAGGCTAGTCACTCGTTCCACTTTCATCACAATTGCATTCTACGTGTATTCCAATATCCGACAGGGGGACCAGAACTTGTGTTTTTTTTCTTTTTTGTTTTTATATTTTCTATCCGACGAGCCCTTGGACCTTCAATAGCAGTTTATTGAGACAAAAGACACACGTCGCGTTATTCGTAACGGCGAATGGAAGATGGAGAGACGGTCAATCATCGTGTTTTCAAATTTGATTCAAAGTTGTGTGAAAAACAAAAATATATATATAAATGAAAAATAAAATAATGATAATAATTATTGTACAAATGGAAATATATGACAACAATATAATTCGTCAGTTTCAAATCCACGGTGTACATTATAATACGTGGACATTGGTTCATTTTGCGGGTCTTGCCCCGTAGAATTCGAAGATTTTTTTTTATCCAACTCGTTTGTAACAAAGTGCCACAATTTTTTTTGTTAAAAAAATAAACAGAAAAGCAATCGGTAGATTGTGTCGGGGTCACGAGCAATGTTGGATCGTTAGATAAATAAATTAGGAGGAATTAATTCGAACGATTGCTTATCGTGATTTATCGAGCATTGTTTAACGGAGCAAGGTCGTTCTCGATTAGGGACATCTTTTTTGTCCTGCTCGACGCTTTATTTATCGTTGTTTCAATATTCAATGTCGTTCATGGGCTTTTGAATTTCAAGACGAAACGTTATCACCCATTTTTTATTACTCGTCACGATTTTTCTGACGCTCGAACATTCGTTCACGACTTTGTGCATCGTGCATTGCTATTTCAAATGCGTATCGATGTGAGATGAGAGAGAAAAAAAATAATTATGTTCAGCGGCATAACCGCAGAGCCGCTGCAGCGGTATCAACGGTAAAAAAAAATATGAACTCACCGTCGAGACGCGTGAGAGCGATAAGACGACGGCGATTCAAAGCGTAGGACGCCGATGGTATATACTTGTTTCGCCCACGTTCGTCGCGTTTATAAGTTAAACACCATTTTTATACACAGGCTTGTGTTGTATATTCGGTTTCCGATTTACAAAGCGGCTAGCTTTTTTTTTTTAATTCGAAATCCTTTCGGGCAAGTCCTCGGTTTCGGAGAAAGGTGAGCTCCGTCGCGAATTGACTTTTTAATTTTTCTATATTTTTTTCCCCAACATTTTTATTTTTATTTTTTATATTCGTTCCAACTCGACGGGAAGCCAGAATCGACTACCCGTATAGCAACGAAGGTCGTTCCGAATTGCGCCATTCTCGCCCAGTTCATAGCTAAAATTAAATCAACAGACTTCAGATGTTGAATCATGATTTCTGTTATTTAACAAAACAATCTTCGATTAAATTCATTCCGTGAATTATGCAGGATCGGGCTAAAACGCTGTGAAATGTCGAACAGGATCGATAGATATTTCTAAAACAAAACGGAAATGTTCTTCACGTTTTCGTTCTACGACGAATATTGACCGAGTTATTGGTATTTCAAGTTTTCGACGAATCACGGAGATCCGTTGGAACTAACGTGGCAGATGGCGCCCTCGGGTTTTTCGTGATTGGCTGAAAAATCGCTGAAACTTGAAACCCCGATAACTCGGCCAATTTTCGTCATAGAGAAAAAAGCTAAAAAGCATTTCGATTCTCATTGAGAAGATTTATCGATTTTTCAAGGTTTCAACGTGGAATATCCGGTGCATCCCGCATGACGATAACCCCGCTCAGTCGATAAACACGAGACCGTGAACGAAATCGAATCGTTTCATCCAATTGCAAATTACAATACAAACAAACAAAAAAGCAATCGTTATCCGAAGAATCTCGTACGGATGAGCACCATCAGTGAATAATTATGCATTCGCAAACCTTGTAAAGCTAGTACGTTGAATGGGAAAGCGTTCGCAGGATGTTGCACAAGCCGTGTAACAGCGTAACATTGATTTGTCGCATTGTCGCGTCGATTGTGGGCTTCGGACGTGCGTACGGGCAAATGTATAATTACTTGACCATCGATATCGAAGCTTGTTTCACGCAGCTGTACACGATCGTTTTGCGTCGGATTGCAACCGATCGTTCGACGCGGCCAACACCGATCAACGTATCTTCACGAGTATCGTCTTCAAGGACAAACTTCCGCGACTCCGCAATAACAAAGACGATGACGATTAAGTCGCCGACACCTCCCCCCTCCCGTCCCCCTTTCTCAACCTCATCCAATGTAAATTATTTCGATTGAAAAAATATATATATTTTTTTTTATATGGGTTATTCCACGACAATTCACAGACCTTTGAACAGTTTTGACTCAAAATGTTTGCCCGACAATTTTTTACATCGATATTTTGTTAAATTTCGATCGCCCACTATTGAGATACAGTCGAATCAAATTTTTCGACTATCGATGATGATATTTGGTCTTTCGAATGTCTTAATAAGCTTAGTGATGAGTTAAAAAAAAACCAACATGTGTTTTCTTTTCGTTTTTGCACACGTTATACGATGAAGATACTTACGATTATAATCCATCAAGGACACAAATTATTTGTCAACAATTAAAAATCAAAAGTTTCATAGATAAACAAAAAATATCCAATATGGCGAGCGTTTCGATGTTTCGAGCAGCCATATTGAATCCGTCGTTCAATTGTTTTTTGGAAAATAAAAAATCTTCACAACAAAAGTACGCAGAATCCAATGAAAAATCGTACAGGATAAATATTTTTCCGATGTTTCTTTATTCAAAAGTCATCCGAATAATGAAAGCCATCGTGAAATAAGCGAAGGCGACAATTATAATATTCGTGGTCCGAGAATAGATTGCGAAATTTATGGGTAAGGCCCGGGTTCGAGTCCGGTGTGCATTCTCGACAAGGACAGCGAGTCCGGCCGGTGGTACTTCCGGCGAGTCTGCGCGCGAGAAACGGCAGCGGCGGAGGCGCCATCGGAGAGTCCCGGACGCCGCGTAATCAGCGGCTCACGCATCGGGTTCGAGGAAAGGGGGGGGGGGGGTGGAGCGAGGAGCCGGGTTTGAAGAAGAAATTTTTCGTCCGATCGCACGGGGCGACTCTTCGTGAGCGGACTCGTATATAATCCGTTCGAGTAAAGAACGGGTGTGTGCTGCTGGCTGGCCTCTTCGTCGTGGCCTGTGTTTAGGTGCCTACTTGGGTTCGAGGCTTGGAGCACGCCCGGCGGATGACGCATATCGTCGAAATGAATACTAAATGAATGTGTGACTACATCCGAATTCGTTTAATATATATGTATGTGTGTGTACGTGAAAGAGAGAGAGAGAGAGAGGGAGAGAGAAGAGGATGAAACGACTCTGTACTGATGTGAAATGCCTAATGTGTGTGTGTACCTGTATATATATATATTTTATATATATATATATAATACATATATATAAAGGTACTTGATCTTTCCTGCATGCCGACCGGTCCTTCACGGGCATTCATGTCTCTCGGTGCCCGGCTCGTCGCGTCCCATGCATTTATATCTTCTATGCTGAATCGTCTTTCGGCACTTTACGGATATATATATATATATATATATCTAACTTTCGGCGAAAAAAAATATAACCAAAAACCCAACTCGAAAAATACACGAGTCGTGTGAAATAATTTCTCAGCTTTCTGACAATGGTATTGAAAAAAAAAAATCCAAAAATTTGGGCAACGCCCGTGAAACAGCTCTTTACGTTTCAAATTCGTTTTCAATGGATTTTCGACAATCGAAATGAAAAACTGATATTTTCATCGTGAAGCCGAGACAATTTCACGTGACGAACAGATTTTTCATATATTTTTTTGACAGCGTGAGCGTGTGAAAAAAATTCTTGAAAAAAAAAAGGAAACGAAATAAATGGAAATTAATTGACAGCTGCTAAAATAATGGAAAAAAAATCTAAGAAAATTTGGGAATTTGTTTTTCAACATGCACTTTGAGCTGTGTAAATATCACAAAGATCCCAGATAGCGAAGCCCAAAATTGTTTGATATTTGATAAAATGGCTCATGTATATATGTATATGTGTATTCAAAGAACCAAAACAGGAGCCATCACAAAAATTTCGTTCGAATCTATAAGTTCGAGAATTGAATCGTGATGCCGGGTGGTCGTATTTAAAAACAAGTTGGCGGGGCCAACAGGTTTCTCTTTACGACTGTGCCCATAGCTCGTATGGAAAACCCAAACGCACCAATCCGCCCCCACACACACACACACACACACGATCAACGGACACGTATCCCATCTCTTTTCACACCCACGTGTCAATGTACGCTTGGGCATGGCTCGGCGGTGCTTGTACGAAAATTCATTGATCGATAAATGAATAATTTCGAAACGGTAAAAAAAACAAATCTCTCTCACAATTAGCCTGCAAGCATGGATCAACTCCATATGCGAATAAACAACTACTTCGACGAACATCCGAAAGAAAAAAATGGCGAACGCTAAAGTGGTAAGCGAATTATTATTGGAAATTTTCAAAACGCTGTGAAATCAAAGTGGACGCGTCGATTGTCGCAAAAATCACGGATTACATGGAATCCACGAGGCACTACGATTGTCCGAATTTTGAGGTCTGTAGGTCAAGCCGTACTCGAGTTACAGACGTTTGAAATTCGGAGGTTCGATTCCCACGCACACGTGCGGCCATTTTCTGCAAATGTCATTTCCGCAAATGGCCGTACGATAGATGTCGCTGATGACGGATTATGAGAGCCAATCACAAAGTAGAAGAAGAAGAAGAAGAAAGGAAAGAAAGAGAAGAAGAATACGAAGAAAAAAATGTGACTTCCGTATGTTTCGAAACGTCATTTTTGACATAATGACGTCAAAATTTCGATAAACGCATTCTCCATGAGAATCTGAGCCGTTGGTGAGCGCTGAGAGCTCCGGGACTATATCAACCGGGTTCACCGGACTCTTCGCAAAGCTTCTCTCGTCGTTTGTTTTTTTTTTAATTTTATTTTATATTCTTATTTTCTTCTTTTACTCTCTCTTTTGCGTTCTTTCTCGCTCCCTCGCTCTCGGTCTATGCGACCGCCATCGCTCGCGCCATGTATATATATATATATATATATATATATATATATATATATATATATATATATATATATATATATATATATGTTCTCAAGTACTTCTTCTTGCACAAACATGCGCAAACGTTACAATGTTCGTGCAAGCTCGTGTAGCGGGCACGGTCGCGAGAGCCTCCTCGGATTCCTCGAGGCAACTAGCCACGATGGATGCTAGTAAACCCCCGATGGTTACCTCGCCGGTCCTATCCAACGTCCAACCGGCGGCCATCGGGGCCAACGATCCGTGGCGCGCGTGCGCGAGCGAGCGAGCGAGCGAGCCAGCGAGCCACCGGACCGAGAGAGCGCGCCCGACGGCATCGCCGGGACTGACTTCTTCCTCTTCTTCTTCTTCTTCTTCTTCCTCCTCTTCTTCTCCTTCGTGTACATAAAGGCATAGCTTCTCGTGGGCTCGAGAAACCGGACGAACAAATAGCCCGTTGCAAAAAAAAAAATAAAGAAATAAAAATAAATAAACCGTGAAAAAAAATATTGAAAAAAACGAAGAAAACAAAATCCGTGACTATTAGGTTTCGCGATGTGCCATATTTCCGTAATGTTCAGAAAAAAAAACTGACTAATCAATATTTCGTGTTTTTTTGAAATTTAGTATCTTACAAATTTATGATTGTTATTTTTAATCATTTAAATGAATAATTTATCATTGCATTTTAATTTCTTCTTCAAATGCATTATCACCGCATTTTTTTTTCCATAAAAATGGAATCTCTCGTCGTTCCGATCACAATTTTCCAGTCACACGTGTTCGATATTCGAAATAATAAAGTGGAAAAAATTTGATTGAATAATCGCTCGGCATCCTTCACGATTTCGAGAAGAAGACAAAAAAATACACATGCATGTTCGTGCATGGACGACGAAAAAGTAGTTGTTGTTCCGTTGTCTTCATCTCAGCCTCTTCCCGAGTCCCAAAGATTGTTTCTCGGCACGCCGCCCACACCTTCGAGGCTGCTGCTGCTGCTGCTGTTGCTGTTGCAGTCGTGGTGGTGATTCGATGAGTCCGGTGCGAGTTTGTGGGCAAGTGAGCAGCACCAGGTATAGTAGTAGGCCCGGGCAAGTCAAGCCCGCTGCGCGTATCGTAGCGAGAAGGAGAGATGTAGCAAAGTGTCGTGGCAACGAAGCGAGACGACAACATCGGGGGCCCACGACAACGGTCGAGGAAAGGGGTCCGTCGGCCGGGGACTAAGGAACGTGTGGGGCGGGGATGGGGGGGGGGGAAGGATCCGGCAACCTGGAAGCACGTCGGTGGATTCAAGAAAAAGAGAGTCGAACGAAGCGAAACCGAAGTCATGAGAAAGAGAGAGAGAGAGAAAGAATGAATAGAAATGCCTAGAGAGGGTAGAAGAGAGAGAGACATACGTATAGAGCGAGAGAGAGTAAAAAAGAGTAAGAGAGAGAGAGACGGAGCGAGAGATACCTAGAGAGCGAGAGAGAGAGAGAGAGTTAAAGCGAGTAAGACAAAGAGAAAGAAAGAGAGAGAGATAGAGATACCTGGAGAACCGAGAGAGTAAAAGAGAGAAAGAGAGAGATACGTAGAGAGCAAGAGAGAGAGAGTGAGAGAGATGATTGTGTCAGGACGTTCGGTTGGACAACACGAGAGAGAAAGAGAAAGAGAGAGAGAAAGGAACAAGCCACGAGAGGGTGCGCACGGTGGGAAAAAAAGGAACGAGAAGAAAAAAAAATGGAAGAAGAAAAGAAGTAAAAAAAATTTAAAGACGTATCTCCGCCAATGGGACATCAGGGTCGCGATGACGTAGTCTTGTCTCGACGGGTTCGTGGTTGTGCGGTGCACCTTCTCGTGTGCCTCCACGAAACTTCCAAGTCCATCTGGTGGTAACCAGTCCGTCCGCGGTCTCCCGACTGGACGCGAGAGATAGTCGCGCACCGCACGAGACGAGTCGGGATTTCAAATTTTTTTTTTCACGAAAGCCAAAAAAAAAAAAGCAAATTATAAATTGTCGTCTCGCGATAAACGAAACGTTCGGCGATTTGAAAGTTCGTTTTTTTTTCTTCTTTCTAGGTTTTTAGTTTTATAATTTGTCGGATTGTTATTGGTTGTTCTTTTTTTTGAGTTCGTTCGTTGTTGTAAAAAAAAAAAAAAAACAACGGGAAAGTGGATGAGTAAGAAGCAAAACTGATAGTTGGATATATTATACGCGAGGGTGGATTTTAAGACGGAGGAGGGCTGTTCGCAGCCATGGGGACGGGTAAGTCGCGTTTTGAAGTACATTTAGATTTTTTTTTCTTTTTTAATATTACTTCGTGCAGTTTTGTATTTCGGTTATGGAAAAAAAAAATGAATGCGAAATTCTTCCGGTTGTTCGACGTTCTTTCTGGCGCGCGTGCGCGCACGCGCTTTGCGAAATTTCGCCTTAAACGCCTTTAGAAAGTATTCGCGGTGTGAGTGTCTTGGGATATATGTATATATTTGTATGTATATGTACGTATGTGTGACCGACATTAAATTGGGAATACGATGTGGCGAACGTGTCCGATCGAAGTCATCTTCTTGGTCGAAGGATCTTGTTTTCTCGTTGTTTTGAATTGCTAATTTACGTGGACTGAGATGATCTAAAAATACAACATGCGCGTAGACTGGCCGATGTGAAATACATTTTCGCGCCAATAAGCCTGACACATCGGAGACGTCGGAGATGTAATAAATAATTGATTACAAGAATTTAATCACATCAAAAGAATTAGATAATTCATTATTATTATTATTATTATTATTGTTATATTTCATAAGAATAATATAAAACTCTGCATTAATATCTACAATATATATTATTGTTACTATTATTATTATTATTATTATTAATTACTGAAAAGTATATGAATAATAATAACAATAATAATAATAATATTCTATAAAATTATATGAAATTGAAGAAGAAAAAAAAATTAATCGACGTAAAATAAAGTGCATGAGTGCTTCATTGTGTTGCGATGGAGCTTCAAGTCGGGATGATGGCTCGAAAAAAATGTTTCAACCGCGTGATAACAGTAAACCAAGTGCATGTAACCAAAAACATGCGCGGTCGTGTGTTTAATCTTACAATAGACGGCGTCGATAAACCAGATTCCTGTCGTTAATTGAATGCTTAATAATATACCTATATATATATTTTTTTTTTCGAATAAATTGTAAAATTGTTGCGACGATCGAAGCGACGCAATTAAAATTGCGGAATCTCGTGTGATGCGTATATACGTATGATGCAAATGGAAAAAAAAAATAATTAAAAAAAAAAAGGTTCTCGAACGAGATGGGCGTATTACGGTAACAGGCATTAGTTCACTCCGTATTGAACGCGGGAAAGCGCGTGAGCGGATTGCGCGAGGTCATGGCAGCATAACGTTGATGAACGATTTTTCTGCAAGACTCGACCGGACAACCGAGACCGTGCCCGCCTCCGCGCTTCCTTTGCGGTTATGAAAAAGAAAAAAAAATACACACACATAGATATATACATATCCATAGATATATATATATATATAGATATATCGAAACAATTAAAACTATCGAGTGAGTAATAAAAAATGATCATCAACGATAATAATTGTATATTGTTCATATTTTTTTCTAATTAAAATAATTTCTATGCATATTAATATATATCATCTCATATCACATTAAATTCTTGGAGTACACACCGAGTGAGAAAAAAATTAAATATATATATATATATGTATATATATACGTGTTATCGATTTGAAAAAAATATGTCCGCAATTTTTTTTTCCAAACTCAAATTTTGTGATTTCTGTTATTTCGCCAAATTTCATTATTATTACCTCATATGAGATTCAATTTATGATCTATCGATTTCATCTCTGTCCCCCCCTTTTTTTTCAATTTCCATATCAAAAGTTGAGCGTATTGAAGTTAACTCAAAGAAAATAGAATCCTGAGAGAACTCAAAAACAAAAATATTCAGCGATTCTCGTTGAAAAAAGTATTTTTTTAAATTACATGTTTTTTTTTTATTGGTAAATGATCTTTTATTTTCAAGCATATGATAATTATATCTCAGCCATTATAAAAATGGTGTGATCGTGGGGGAAAAGTTGTCGAAGTATGGTCGTAATTTGTTTTGAAATTATTTAGTTTATTGTAATCATTTTTTTGTTTTTATTTTTAACAAATCCTGAGGACTGGTGAGTGAACTTTAAACGGCAAACACTCATTTCTTGGATTGATTATGTTTCTTTTTTTCTTTATTCTTTTTTTGTCGGTGTTCGATCTGTGTGCGAAGAGGAAGCATTTTGTTGGGCAAAAAGTATCAGACGGATTGGGGAGGGAGGGCGGAGGGCCCTGGGGGGGGGCGGACTATTCATGATCAAAGGTGGACGCGTGCCCGCGATATTTTTTTTGTTCGGTATACCTAACACGCTTTCGATTGCTTGTTCTCCGGTGTAACGGAGACGCGGTGTAATCCGATGACTCGGATTTCGCCGGGGGCCACAGGTGGGCGAGGGACCGAGACCGAGAACGCTTGCCGATCGAACTTCCGAATGTTCAAAGGACGAGGCGCTCTCTCTTCCATCACTCGCTCTCTCTCTCTCTCTCTCTCTCTCTCTCTTTTTCCCTCTCGCCATCGGACCGCCAATGTTGGTGCGAATTCGATCCTGCCAGTCAACCCCATCGTACACGTTAACGATCCCTCGATCATCGCCCATGTGCGACGATACTCGAATTAAAAAAAAACAAGAAAAAAAAACATCTGATTTACCACGAAACAACGAATTCGCTTGCGGCTAGAAAAAAAAAATATTTTTCAAAAAATCGCTTTTGAGAAATGAAACAACTTTATTTTTTCACATCTCAAATATAATTATGATTATTGAAAATATTTCATATTACATTGAAAGGATGAGGTGATAATACAGTCTTGGCGTTGTGTTTTAATTATCGCGACGAGAGCACGTGGAATTTGGAAAAGAATTTAACATTTTTTTTTTATTCATTTGTTTGTTTGATTTAGTTTGTTGCTATGGCCGTATTAGTTTATAGTTTTTCACGTATTCTGGGTGACCGTCGCGACCCTGCTGTACTTGTATCTTGGTGAGATTATTTTCCGCTTAAATTGAACTTTGCTTTTGAATTAAATGAATGAAAAATGAATGGGAAAAAAAAATTCAAATATTAAAATGATAATAAATTAAAACTTGTTTTTGACAGTTAACCAGTGGATTGTCTGGTTATTATTATTATTATTATTATTATTATTATTATTATTATTATTATTATTATTATTATTATTATTATTATTATTATTATTATTATTATTATTATTATTATTATTATTATTATTATTATTATTCTCCCCCCCCCGACCCTTCCACTGTGTCCTACGTACGTTGCACGAGAGGAAATGCATATTTACAACAAAACGAGCATAACGTACCATATACAATAAACCAGCATACGTGATGCGCTTGTATGTTATAGCAATCGGATCGAATGAATGCGACGAAGCGCGATGGCACCATTCGCACGCTCCGCGTAATTCCCAATACGATCTCATTGTGACCTTCAAACACATCGCTCTATTCTCATTTTTATTTATTTTTTTTTTTCAATTATTTCTCGCTAGAAAAAAAAATTAAAAAACCATGAACATTGTTTTTTTCCTTCTAATTTTTCGAGTTTGAGGGGTATTTATAATTAATCCGAGAATGGAAGAAAAAATGTTTTGAATCAGGGTCGATTTTGTTTGGGGGCTCTTCGGACCCCAGTGTGGCCAGTCAAAGAATATTGCTGAGAGACGATCTTTTATAGTTTTCGGAGGTTTGTTTGTCAGTCGTTTGCCGCGCATGCCTGTCCGTGACCTTCGGACTCGAGTTTTGGCGCGAGCTTGAACGAAATAAAAACGCTTTTTCGGGGGTTTGGAGAATACCGACGATAATCGTCGGTCGTTTTTATAGTCTCTCCGCCGATTTTCGACAATCTGGAGTTGCATGAGGGTGAGAGAGATAATTCCTGAGGCTTTCTCTCTCTTTCTCTCTCTCTCTCTCTCTCTATATATATATATATATATATATCTGCTCGTGTGTGTGTGTGTGTGTATGTGTGTGTTTGAGCAGCACGAATAGCACCAACAGCAGCAGCAGCAACAGGGGCGATGTCGACGCGAGGTCGGAATGACCGGTTAGTCGGCTGGCGAGATGCACGATTCTTCCGTCGCTTCTTCAACGTTTCTTCGAACTTATCTGGTCTCTTCGTGTCCAGCCCGCCCCAAGAGAATTCATTCTTAGGCATATAGCGAGACCAAACGCGCAATCGTTCGTCTTCGGTTTCGGAAAATTCACTCTTATTCAACTTCCAAAATGGATAAAACACACGATTCTGGACACGATTTTCAATTTCCGCCGAGCTTTCTGATTCTCGAAAACTCGTTTTTTCCCTTTGGAAAAAAAAAAACGTGCGAGTATTTTTAACAATACAAAATGATAAATATTTAAAAAAAATCATTTTTACGTTAAATTATTTATTATGAATCCATCATTGTTTTTTTTTTCAGAGTGATTTGGATAACCAATTTTTCACAAATTCATTATTCTTAAAAAATAATGATGGAATATATGTATATATGTATTTACATCATGGCGAGAAAGATGGATAAAGAACGGGATAACGAAACAGCGAGAGACGGAAAATTTGTCGACGAGGGTCCGCGTTTGTGCGCGCGATCATTGCCGTTTATAGACATCCCAACGTTCGCTATCTCACCAATTCAATCGTCGAAGCTACAATCCACCGATATAAAACCTTTCTCCGTCGATCGAGCTAACCATCTGGTTCTATCTGAGATAATTGCAAAATCTAAAACCGCATCGACGTCTTCGGCTCTCTCTCTCTCTCTCTCTCTCTCTCTCTCTCTCTCTCTCTCTCTCTCTCTCTCTCTCTCTTTCTCCCGCCTCTCTCTTCCTCTTGCTCGCAACTCTGCTGCGATTTATAACCGCTTCTGCGATCATCGGGCCGCGTCCTTCCCCGACCTTGACAAATCTCGAGACCGAGCGATATAGAGGAAAATACGATCCCTCCGGAGATTACCCGCCATTTTTTTTCTTTTTTTTTTGCATCGCTTCCCCTCGCGCGCAACTCCATCCTGACTGTGTGCCCACCGTTCGCGCACGTCAGAGAAAGAGACGAAGAGAGATAGATGTATAGATAGATAAAGCAAAATAGTGAGGGAGAGAAAGGGTGAGAGCGACAAAGAAACAGTGGGCAAGAGAGAGAGAGAGAGAGAGAGAGAGAGAGTAAGAGAGAGAAAGAGCGAGAGAGAGAGAGAAAGAGAGCGAGAGTCAGATGGTAAGAGCAAAAGACAGAAAGAGAGGAGAGAGACGGAGAGTGAGATGAAGAGAGAGAGGAAGAAAGAGAGTAACAGCAATAGAGCAAGAGAGAAAGAGCAGGAGAATAAAGTCAGCCGAGCCATTTTGCCATGCTCGCTCTTTTACCTCCTCTCCCCATCCTTCTCTCACCTCTCACGTTCGCTTATTCCTCCTGTTTTTTTTTTATTTCTTCTTTTTTTATTTCTCTTTTTTTTTTGCGCTGTTATATTCTTCTGCACTTTCTGCCCCGTCCTTCTTTGATGCTCATTTTTTTTTCCTCGTCGTTATTTTCCTTCTTCTTTAGCGGTCTTCTGGCGCTTCGCCTTCGGCCCGAGCCGACGAGTCAAGGACCGTTCTCAAGGAGGACGCTCGGTTCACCGAGAGTTGGCGCGGGGCGGAGGGGCCGAGCGGGACGATACTCTGTACCGCGCGTACTCGTGTATAACGTACCAACGCGTACTCGAATCGAGCTGTGTTGCAGCCAACGTGCCGGACTACCTACGCCTATATAGATATATACACATATACATAGATGTATATTCTGATGGTTGGTCCCGTATAACGTTTGTCATTATCAGCGAGACTGCTATGGACTTGAAATTAAATGTCTCGGTGCATAACTCGGGACGTACCTACATAACTGTGCAAAAATTATCGTGCACCCAAGTTCCCCATCGAATATGATCTTGTCCACCATATTCCAACAATTTTCCGACACGTTGAACATTGAACGAGAAAAGTTAAAAATGGTTGCTTACTATTCGAAATAGTTATTTTAACATGTGAAATTCTCAGCGTGTTAAATATTTCGTATTCGCGATTTTTTCCAAATTCATCGATAAATAAGATAGAAACACATTGATCTTTCAATTTTTGTGACTCAATGAGTATTTGACTCGAATGAAAGTATTCATTATTTTTTTTTTTTTTATTTATTTTTTTTTTCCATAATCGATGGGAAACAACAATTGAACACGGGCGAGCGATTTACGGAGGCGACGTGTATGACCCCAAGTCATTCCTTCGTACATAATACAGTTGAGCACACACGAGTTTCGCGCGTCCAAGGTTCATTGTCGTGTGTCCCGTTATTTTCAACGTTGTTCCCGTGAGACAGAGCGCGCGAAAGACGCTCGCCGGACGCCATGTTGCATTGTCGTAAATCCCCCGAGCTTTGATGCGAATAAGTAACACGCGAACCGCGATATGACGTAAGTCAGGTCCAGTCGTGTTGCTATTTTTGAATCACGCTGGGACAATCCGGTCTGTCCGCTCGATGGGTGAGCTCGATGTTTGGGAGCTGGTGAGCTCAAGCGAGCTCGATGCTTTGGAGCTGGTGAGCTTTGAGTGAGCTCAATGCTTGGGAGCTGGTGAGCTCGAGTAAGTTCGAGGCTTGGGAGCTGGTGAGCTCGAGTGAGCTCGAGGCTTGGGAGTGGGTGAGCACGAGTGAGTTCGATGCTCGGCTAGACGAGTGAGTTCGATGGTTGCATCAGCGATATCGCGCTCGGCCACACGACGACCCGAAAGTAACGTGTGTGTCGAGTGGTGTAGTTTGGCGGGCGCTCGTGCGACAGGCGACACGAGCCATTAGATATACATATATATATATATATACACTACTGATGTGAAACCAAGAGGGGCCGAGCAAGAACGAGTTAGTTGGCCATCAAGGTCCTCCACAGGGTCCACGATTTATCCCATATTTGGAAATTTGCCATTCGCTCCGTATTAACAACGAGAGGTGCTATTTTATCGATCAACTCGATATCTCCTCTCTCTCTCTCTCTCTCCCGCTCTTTTGGCACGGTGCTCTTAGGGGACTCCGGTCTCCGAGCACGTAATAAATGTCTCGTTCTCTCTCTCTCGCTCTCTCGCTCTCTCTTTCTTGCGCACAAACACACACGCACACACACACACAACATCTCGTCACGTTATAACAGTTGTCCGTTCTCATCGATGACGTATCGATGAAGAAACTATACGGACACGTGAGTCCAGACGTGATAATTTTCTTCGAATTGACCGGCGTAATCGCTCGGTTACAAGAGCTGGGTGTTACGTATAGCTTCTTGCGACCTCCGTAATGACGATGAATCTTCGCATAATTCTCATCGATGTAATTACCGCGAAAGAAACGCGCGTGGAATAAAGCGGAAATCATGTAGAACCGGTGTGTGTGTCTGTGTGTGACCAGGCGTCGCCGTTGTCGTTGTTGTTATTGTTGAGCTGTTGGCTATTTCGGTTGTGAGAATCGTCGATATAATGACGTAAACATACCAATCGGTGTGTTTACGCCATTATATATGTCGTAATATATGTCTATATATATATTTATTTTTTTCCAACCCAAACACAAGCCTGGGCTTCGGACGTCATTCGCGTTCTGAGAATTCGGTGGAGAAACGAAAACATTGGCAGACCAAGCAGCAAACTGCCCCGATTCGCGTTCTCCTTTCTCCGTGAGTCATTCCGAGACGCCCTCGCTCGCTTCGCTCGTCCCTTGCCCCTCGGTTCTTGATCCAGAAGACGAGATAAAGCTCGTGTGTAATAATTTGCAATGAGGGATTGTCGCGCATGCGTGAGCGTTCACGCCCGAGGTAACTTTGCGCCATCGCAAAAGGCCTCTTGTGGCCCGGGGTTGCGATCTCTCGTGTGTGTTTCTCGACACGAATTTTTGCCACCAACCATCGAGAGCAGAAGCGTGGAGATTAGATGTAAGGAGTATACCGACGACTGTGGAAATGGCGAATGAAATATCTGTTGGCCGAAACGGTCGAAACTAATTTTGCGGAGGATCGAAGTGAAGTGAGCGATAATTTGGTAGTCTCGATGGTCGATTGGTCTAGCCGTCGTGGCGCTAGCTTCATTTCCATAAGTGATTGGTCTAGCCCTCCCCTCCCCTCGCCACATGACGCTAATCTCGGTTCTCTTCGAAGTTGAGTGGTGCTTATTTTCCAAACTTTTGCGAATTTTTTTTTTCAGCATTGCGTTCGTACTCCTAACCTCTAGTCTCCATGAGCAGAAACTAAAAGAGCTGAAACAAGAGAAAGAGAGAGAGAGAGAGAGTGAGAAAGAGTGAGACAGACACCGAGCTACGAAAGGCAGGACTCACCTTGAGGCCTCCGTAGGCTTGCGCGCTTACCTGAGGCAACATCCGGCATGAATCGACGAAGCAAAATGGTCGGTGACTCGCGCCTGCGCGCGCGCGCCGGACGAACGAACGTGACGTGAACACGGGGCGGAAGGGGGGGAGGGGAGACTGTTTAAAATTCACGAGAAGCGAGAGACGATGGGTGTCGTGCACGGTGAGAGAGAGAGAGAGAGAGATGGAATTCTTCCGATGAGAGAAATTCCGAGAGGAAAGCCTAAACCGTACGCCCACGCTGATCCACGGGATCGAGTGATCTACCGATCGGCTCCGGAACGGGGCCCGCAACGTGCGCGACGGTCCAAATATGGAAAAGACGACCGGGCGCGAGAGAATTCGATATATATATATACACACACAACCGGCTTCGAGATATTTCTTTACTTTTTTTTTGTCCTACAACGGTCTCGGAAAGATTGTATCTACCGATTGGTATACGCCTACGCGACACTTTCTTCATCTTCGTCTTTGATTTCTTCTTCATCGTCTTCCTCTTCTTCTTCTTATTCTTATTCGTTTTCTATCGGGTTGCAGACGTCGGAGTGAGCTTTCACTCATGAGTCTCGTTTTCTTCGAGTGTGCAATTGGATATTCTATATATTTGTATATATATATGTATAAACAAATATAATTTATATTCAACCATAACGTTACTTAATATCAAACTTTTGTGTCTAAAATTTCTTTCCGAATTACATTTATATCAACGTTTTTCTTCTTCTCCATCCTTCAAACACGTTGACCATCAACTAAGGAACAAAAAAATCCAGAGAAACATCTTTTTTTCCATCATCACACGGGTTGGTACATCAGGAAGTAAAGAGGGAGAACGATGGAAAAAAGAAAAATGAAAGAAAAAAAAATTAAAAAATGCATTATTATTACGTCGTACGTACAACCGTCTCGTGTGTCGTGACTGTATAGCACGACACTTCCGTATTCCCATGGGACGATGGGGCGTCTCTCGTGGCAATACCCTATCCCCCCCCCCCGACTCTCGCCGTTCGCACACACTCCTGCACATAATTTTTTTTTTCTTTCTTTTTCACTGTAATTTGTGTAATGCGTTGGGCCCGAGAGACTATATATCGCGCAGATGTACCTGCAGAGTATAAGTTTATGTAGTATAAGATGTATATATAGATATATATATATATATATATATAGAGAGAGAGAGACAGAGAGAGATTATAAGACTTTTCACAATTTTTTTTTCCCCTCGTTTTCGTCGCGTATTTTTATTCAGAGCGTTCGAATGTCCTGCTAAAAATTTTCCCCCTACGCCAGGACTTGAAAAAAAAACACCTGTTGACACCTGACCAACGAGAACCCATCGCCTGGTGACCCTCGCAGGTAGTCGGCCCGTATCCCTTGAGGGTCAACTGTCAAACACGACAGGACCTATATATTATATGCATATCGTACGATATATAGGTCTATATGTGAATTGTATGCACATCTTTTCACACTATTCAACTCGATAATTCGTAAGAAATTATGCGTATCGCAGATAGTATCCCATTGTCGAGGGATGAGGGAGATGGGGGATCTATCTCTCATCTCTCTCTCATCCCTACCTCCTCCCCCCTCAAAAATGTATATACAAATAATGTCCAGCTTTAAAGTGACCTTAATTCCATATTGTATTGCACTTACTTTCCATTTCCGAATTTTTTTTTTTTTTTTAAATATAAAATATAAAATAAAATGTAATATGAAATGTAAAATGAAGTATGAAATGAAAGAATATCGGACAAAATTTCTCGATGACTAAAATTCGAGATACAGACGAGAAATTTGAGGAAAAACAAATGTTTGCCCGACCAAAAAAATGGTTTCTCGGTCGATGACAAATATCCGCGACAGATTTATCCCACTCGTGGCAAACGTACTTTCACAAATGGCGATTTGTGTGTAAACTCGACACACAAGAGACCCCGGGGAGGGGGGGGGGGGCACGGAGAGTCACGGTGACCGTACCTCGATGTCGCAACACGTTTCCATATATGTAAACGGAGCCACGCGTGTTGTCGCGTAGGTGGCCCGATGAAACGAGAACGCACCGAAGAAATTGTGTGTGCGATAGCGCACATGCGTAGGTCGTATGTGTGTGTGTGTGTGCGCGTGCCCATCCATAATTATTGTTAACAGGCTGAGGGAAAAAAAAAGAGAATCACACAAATTCCAGACCATCATGAAAGTCGTCGGTCTGTCGTTTGAAAGTGAAATTAAAAAAAAAAAATTCAGTCCATCGCCAAAGTCGTTGATCGACCAGGGAAAGAAAAAAAAATAATCAAATGCGAAACCAAAAAACAAATATAAAACAATAAAAAATAAATAAAAATTTGACAATAAAAAACATGAAAAAAAAAAAACAAATAAATAATAATAAAGAACAATAGAAAATAAAATAAAATTTAAGAATAAGAAAACAAATAAAAATTGAAAGAAAAAAGTATACGAGCTACGATAATTATAATTTTGGAGAAAGATGCACGTCGTATGCATCGTGTGCATCACTTTTTTAAAATGATTATTTCATTGCGAGAGATAACATTTATTTATTTAAATTTTCTTTTTTTTTTTTTTTTTGAGAGAGAACGTCGAAGTAAATTAATTTTTGTCAAGACATCACAATTGGTGTCCGATGGAAAGATGCTCTCCCACGTGTTTCATCGAATGGGTTACACGTTCGGTGACCTCGACACTGTTAATGATCTCCCCGAGCGAAGATTCGTGTGGGCGGTGATCGTATCGATCATGTCACGGATGAACATAACCGTTTATGAAAGAATGAAAAAATTCATATCGAGATTATATGCTAATTTGATTTATTTTATTTTTATTTTATTATTATTTTTTTTTTTCGATGAAACATCTCGCGACACACGTTGCCAATTATGGAATAACGATTACGATGATTCGCTAGCGAAATTACATATATACACATATTTATATTTCTGATCAAACATAAAATCAATGAAATATTCCATCGAAAAATGGTTTTCTATACCGATAATATTAAAAATCGATGAATAGAGAATTTTTCAAATAAAAAAATAAATATCAACAATAAATATAGCATTATAAAATTATGAAAAAATGAGGAAAACAACTTCGTTAATTTATAAAAACAGGAAAATTCCTATTTCCGGTAATTTTTTCATGTATTTAATTTTTTTATGGGGACAGGGTTGAGGTCGACTTTTAAAAAATCGGGGGATACTTTTGGGTCACCCCTAATTGAAAAAAATAACATATCTACATTAAATAATCTGTATTAAATATTTATAAGGGTGCTTTGTTTGAAACCAATTTTTACGGTTAATTTTTATTTTTATATATTTTTTTTATTTTTATTTTTTTATTTCATCGAGCCTCGAAAAATTGTCAAAACGTTGCTCGTCAAGGCTCGTGGAAAGTCAGGCAAAGATAAGAAAGCAATGTGGGTTCGGGTTTGCTCGTGGCGATGCTCTATTTACACGTTGGCAGCTGTTTGAGTTTGTGGCAGCGATAATATATTCCCAAATGTCGAAAGTGTAAATTCAACGTTTTTTAAAATTATTATTATTATTATTATTATTATTATTATTATTATTATTATTATTATTATTATTATTATTATTATTATTATCATTATTATTATTATTATTTTCAATATCGAGACACGTGTTCCCGAGCTCGTCGGGCCAATGGCGCGAACGAACGTTCGAGTCCAAAGACTAATCGAATTTGGACGCACAAGTGCATCGCACTCGATAGCACTTGTTCAATTATTCGTCATTCACACGATTGTCGTTGCTCTTCTCGCTCACTCGCATTATTTATGTATCTTCATCGCCCTTCCTTCGTGCATGGCGTGACTGACATGAGACAATTTGGTGAAGAACATACGTTTTCCAGTCACGTGTAATTCGACTCCCCCCACTCTTCGCTTTCACGAACCTAACTATTTTTTTTTTCTGTTTTTTTTTCTACTCCATCGGTTTGTCATCCGATTTTTCACGATCTTAACTCATCCACAATGAGCCCTTGGCTCGCGTGAGTATCGCGAGTCGATGCTTCAAATTTGAAAAAAAATAAAAATTGTTTCTCCTGAATTTGATCATTATTTAATAATTATTAACAATTATTGATTACCGTGATTGGAATGATAAAAAGTGTGTGTATATGTATTTATGTGTGCGAAACGACAAATTAGACCATCTGGTAATCAATTGATGCACTGTCTCGAATAAATTTATATGACAATTTTTTTTTACAAATTTTTTTTTTCGAATTGCATTGTGATTTATGATTGTTTGAAAAAAAATGTTTTTTTTTCGTTTGCTTCACAGCCAAGATGAAACATCTGTGGCCGTTGGTGGTTTGGATACTCGTATCGTTGTGTCCGGTGAGTAATTTTCATTTTTTGAATTTATTTATTTGTTCATTGTTTAATCAATTTATTTTTTTTTAAATCGTTACTTCGAAATTATATTTGGCTGATAAAAAAACAGAAGTTTATTTAATTTTTGTTATTGGTATTTGAATTACATTCTATTTTCGGTTTATTCGTTCTCCACAATCAAACTTTATTATTATTATTATTATTATTATTATTATTATTATAATTATTATTATTATTATTATTATTATTATTATTATTATTATTATTATTCTCGTTGTTGCACTTTTGAAATGGATTTAATTTTTTTTTTTGTTAGGTCGAATCCTTGGGTGGATTCGGGCGTGGACCCGGTAGAGAAGTGTTTTTTCTAAATCTCGAGGATGGTTACTTCGGTTGTCAAGTAAATCAATCCACGGACGTGCTTCAACTGCTCGAACTGTCGAAGCTTTGTGATCACAAAAGCGACTGTTATCAGGGTACCGATGAGAATCGCGAAAGACTGAAGTGCACGGGTGAGTCGTTCGAGCCATATTTTTTTTTTGACGATTGATAAGTACCAATAATAAATGTAAATCACACAGATGAGAAAAAAATTAAAACATGTTTTTCTTTCACTTTTGTTTTTTTTATAATCAGACGATTGCACGAAAGAAGACGGGACGAAATGTCAAAATGGCGTGTGTCTCGACTCCGTGTGTCACTGCAACGACGGTTACGGCGGATGCAATTGTCAAGTACCAGGTACGTTTTTTTTTTTTTTTCATTTTTCATCTTTTTTAATTCTATTCGATTCCATTTTTTTTCAACCCTTCGAGATACACACGTTCCGGAAATAACGCGTTGGTCCCACGGGGTCGCGTGGACCCCAGCCGGGAGAATGAGAAAATGGCGGAAAAAAATTATCAAACGGTCAAAAACTTCGTTATCGAGAAATTTTATTTTTTTTCACCAAAAGAATCATATGCCTTGCAATTTTTTAATTTTAATTTTTTCAAAAATGATTCTAGCTTGAAGTTGCGCTTGGGGGTCATCGTGACCCCGGGTGACCGCTAGGGGGTTAATTTTTTAAATATAATTTTCATTTTTTCACATTCTCGATGTTTCGGTTTGTCCGAAGTCGTTTATTCGTTTCCGTTCGTTTGTTCGGAGCGTGAAGTACCGCTAGTCCGAAGACAGAGCGGAAGTTGCCGTTCGACTCCTCAGAGCCATTACAGTTCTCGGCGTATCTTCTCCCGCGTGATATAAAACTTGTGAAACTGTATTATTATTTTTTCATTTTATTATACTGTATTTTTTTTCTCTTTTTTCTTTCGTTGAAAATAGACGAGAACGAGTGCAAGTACAGGCCCTGTGATATTTTTGCTCATTGTACCAACACTCTCGGAAGTTTTCACTGTTCCTGCTTTCCCGGATACCGCGGCGACGGTTTCTACTGCGAAGGTAAGCCCTTTTTTATTTATTTTTAAAAATTAAATTTTTTTTTTTTTTTATTTTTATATATATTTTTTTTTAACACTCACCCAGATGAAAAACTTATATGTAAATTACGTATACAAGACTGGGCATAGATAGTCTATATGTGCCAAGTCTCATAATTGATTTTTAATACGATAAAAAAATCTTGAAAATTTGAAAAATCAAAGAAACGACTTTATTTTCCATAAATTTGCGATTTTTATACATTTTATAAATTCTAAGGTCCTGAAAACTCAATCTCGATTATATATATAGACTATATATGTCCAGTCCCAGTTTCATCGCTTTCGAACTTTTTTTTTTTTAAATCGCAATTCAAAGTTGCTCGGGTTGCTAAATTTCATCCACTGTGACTCAACTGTAATTTCACCGTAGTGCGACTGAAGAGAATTTGAAAATTATTATCTTTCATCCTCATCGTTATTATTGTTCGAAAGAAAGAAAAGAAAGAAGAAAAAAAAAAAGAAAAATGTAAAAAAAAATATTTCTTCACAAAGTCGTTTTGTACTTGATGGTTCTTCCTTATCGCTGCCCATTTGACTTTTATTCGCTCTGGCTCGGTAACGGTAACGCAGTTATAACGTTATTTCACACACACACATATATATATATATAAATTTATGTGCCTGTGCGTTTCACGATGCTGTAAAAATGTTATAAAACGTAATTTCTCTTCTATTTCATTCTTTTTCATTTCCCCAGACATTGACGAATGCGAAGATCCAAAAATCGCCGGTCGTTGCGTGAAAAACGCGGAATGTTGCAATTTACCGTCGAATTATCTTTGCAAGTGCAACGACGGTTACGAGGGTGACGGGGAGGTTCATTGTCAGGACATCGACGAGTGTAAAATACCGAATTCGTGCGGCGATAACACGATATGCGAAAATAATCCGGGAAATTATACTTGCACGTGCAAACAAGGTTACAATGGAGACCCTCGCGTCGGGGTGAGCATGAATAATTGATCCATTCATTCCAGTCGAAGAATCAATCAAGAAAAAAAAACGAAAGAATCGAAGGAACCTTTTTTTTTAATCACAAGTTTTTTCGTGTTTCGAAAAATTGATTTCTATGGTTTGATTGAATCTCGTGAAAACGTTTTGCAGTGCAACGACATAAACGAATGCGAATACGAAAACGTATGCGGTCGGGGTTCGACGTGCGTGAATGTTCCGGGTGGTCACAGGTGCGATTGCAACCGTGGATTCGAACGTGACGACGATGGAGACGCTTGCGAGGACGTCGACGAATGCGCGAGAAATCCGTGCGGACGATCGGCCAATTGCGCGAACATGGAAGGCACTTACAGGTGTTACTGTCCCGATGGCATGGACGGCGATCCGTTTACCGACGGTTGTCACGGTACGCGCGATTTTTTTTTTCTTCTATTTCTCAAACATTATTTTTATATATATGTTTTTTAAATTCTTTGGAACGAGTCGAGGAACTTTTTTTCTTTTTCTGACGTTCACGAAGTTGACAATTATCGTGGTAACAATTTTTTTTTTTTGTTTTTTTTTCGTTAATTGCT